>JAUIMM010000555.1:23532500-24047500 GCA_031769625.1 Taudactylus pleione
TGGGCCCATGGAATGTGGTTAGCTGGTGACCTCATACATAGGTAGATTTATTCAGCCAACCAAAAACCAAGTCATTTCCATCATAAGAAATAATAATTCTACCTCCATCAATGAAGGCAAATTTGGTTAAAAATAACTAGATTACTTGGCGCACTGCCGGCTAAAACATACTGTGTAGTGCAGTTGTACACAATTACCTGTGCATTCTTTGTGCCTCGCACCTCAGTGAGGTCACTAGTTCTTAGTGAACTTGCCTAACATTGATTCAGTCAATAAACTGTAATACCAACAGGTAGTACATAGTAATGTCATTAGCCACAGTTTTGCAGCTGTCACTACAGAGTTAAACTAAACAGCAGAGTAATTACTTACAGTAAGTGCCTCTCAATGAGTTAACCCTTTCACTGCCTAACACAGATAAACATCTCTCTGTAAAGAACAAGCTGGGGGGTTATATGTGAATTTTCCCAACGCAGCATGTCTAATAAATGCCTTGGGGGTGAGTCATTTAATAAAAAATCCTGTAAGTGTGGGAGGGGGCTTCTTTATGGCAACCTGTTTTAGGGCCGGCAATATGGTAATTTGCAACGTCTTTGCTATTTTATGCAGAGCATTAGCCGAAGCAATTTCATGCATATGGATATAATGCATTAGGTAGAGTCATTTAAATATAGTGAAACTAATTTTATCATGATTAGTTGTAGGATGCTCCGGCACCATCTCATCCATAGAGCAGCCAATTTGCATGAAAATGCCTGTGGTTGCCCTAGTAACGGGCAAGGCGCTGACGGTCGGGGTCGGCACCAGGAGGGGAGTTTGTATTAAAAATCGGTCTCCAAAGTCCCCCCGCCTTTTAATTCATTATGGGCTGCGAGTAAAACAAATGAATAGCTAAAACACTCATTAGCGTGACTCTGCCCCTCCTGCAGAAGCACAGAGGATGGATGCAGAAGGTGGGAGAGAAAAGCAAGAGGGAGAATTCCAGAACAGAACAGAGGGAGAGATGGAGATCCCAATGTCTAAAAAGCTGAAAAATCCAATCAGATCCTTTAACAATTGATTTCACAGTAAATATGTACAGGTGGAATCCAAAAGAGGTGCAGGGAGAAAATACTAATTTATCTGTTTGAGCAACTGGTGCATTCGAATGAAATCACTTTTGACCACTGACTATTTTTGCGTATCTCCATTAGTATAAGGTAGTGCATATATCTATATCTATACTATATATATATATTTTGTGATATATTCGGGGTAGGGGGTCCCTCTCCTGGGGTAGATGGACACCTCCTTACACACAGCAGCCAGGAAACAGCACACCAGTCCAGGGTTTTCGTGCAAGCTGGTCGGAGCCAGTTTTATTGTGCAATATAAACAACAAAATAAACAATACATAAAAATAAATCCTAGCCCGTCTGGGCACTAACTAGACAGGTTATTCCCTCTCTACAAGTGGCAGGGCCTACCGACTTACCACAAACACAGCACTTTCAAATATCACAGTGTCTCTGAACAAACCTCAGTGTCTGTTCTCCCCAGGGTATGTGAGACACTGAACCAAAACCTCAACACAGCTATATGAACCACTTGCAGGTGCAACTACTAATCAGCCTGCTCTCAGACTGAAAGGCCCAACACCAGAAATGTCCTGTGGATGGAGCCCTCCCTTCTCTTCTCACATCCACACGCCTAGGACCCATTATCCGGCTTTTACCAAAAGCCGACACTTCTGGTCTTCTTTGGCATAACAGACTTTTCCTGGGGTTTTAAAACACATACTGTATGATTGGAATCTGGGACACACATATCTGCCATCCCAGACTTCTCCAGTGCTTCTATCTCATATCCCCCCCCCCTTTGTTTCGACCTGTGGGGCGGAACAACTGCAGCCCCCAAACAATGAACACGCGACAAAGCACCTGCATTGGCCAGTTGGCTTCTTGGCCTGTGTTTGACTGTAGTCAGTGATCAGTCTGAACTTCCTTCCTACCAAGTAGTATCTGAAAGTTTCATATGCCCACTTTATGGCCAACACTTCTTTCTCGACCGTAGCATAGTTTCTCTCATGTACATTCAATTTCCTGCTTAATCAACAAATAGGGTGTTCTTCACCTTCTTTGCTCTGGGACAGGATCGCTCCTATGCCTACACCTGATGCATTAGTCTGCACAACAAACTCCCTGTCAAAATCAGGGGTCATCAGAACTGGTTGGGTACACAATGCAATTTTTAACCCCTGAAAACCCATCTTTGCTTCAGGACTGCATTTAACCATGACTTTCTGTTTGCCTTTGGTAAGGTCAGTCAGTGGGACTGCAATGGCAAAATTGGGTATAAATCTCCTATAATACCCAGTAATCCCTAAGAAGGCTGCTTCTTATTCAGGGGTTGTGGTCAGTTTTGTATTGCCTCAATTTTATTAAGCTGTGCCTTTATCAAACCACCGCAAATGGTGCATCCGAGATACTTTGCTTCTTCCATCCCTAGGCAACATCCTTTTGGGTTGGCTGTCAAACCTGCCCTATAGATGGAGTCCAACACTGCTTGCACTCTGGGCAAGTGACATTGCCAATCAGGACTATGAATGACAACACCTTCTAGATAAGCAGAAGCATACTGTCTATGGGATCTTAGAATTCTATCCATCCTCCTTTGAAAGGTAGCCGGTGCCCCATGTAACCCAAAGGGCAACATCTTGTATTGGAACAACCCTTCTGGTACAGAAAAGGCTGTCTTTTCTTTTTCATTCTCAGTTAACGGCACTTGCCAATACCCTTTGGTTAAGTCTAGAGTGGTTAAATACCTGGCTGTTCCTAGTTTTTCAATTAGTTCATCCACCCTAGGCATAGGGTAGGCATCGAACTTTGACACACTGTTACATTTTTGGAAATCGTTGCAGAAACGCACACTCCCGACAGGCTTTGGAATAAGCACATGGGACTTGACCACTCACTATGCGTTTCTTCAATTACACCCAATTCCAACATTTTTTAAATTTCTTTAGATACAGATTCTCTTTGGGCTTCTGGTAACCTATAGGGCTTTTGGTTAATCTTAACCCCTGAGTCAGTGATTATGTCATGTTTAATGACTGTGGTTTTTGCCCGGGTTATCTGAAAACAAAACCCTATAAGAAATTCCTTAACTTCCTGCTGTTGAACTGCCGACAGGGTTTTAGCTACTGTCACTTCGGGAACCAAGGGCCCTGGGTTTACTGGAAGGGCTGGGACGGCTGACAGAGCTGCTCTATCCTTCCAAGGTTTTATAAGATTTACATGGTATATCTGTTCTGGCTTTCTTTTCTCAGGCTGGTAAACTTTATAATTAACCTCTGCCACTTTTACATTTTCCCTGGCTTTTTACCAGAGTAGGGTCATTTAACTGCTCCATGAAAAAGATCTCTTTTCTGACTTCCAGATCAGGCAGGCGACCAACTGGCTCAATAACACCTCCCACCTCATTAGGAGGCACATCACTTGGTGAGCCACCATCATTCTCAGCATTCTCTGGTTCGCCAACCATACTAGAAAAGGGAAACACCTCAGACTCTGAAGAAACTCCCTCTGCTACTGCATCAGCAACCTTCTCAAATGGGTCGGGGTTATATACTTCTAAAACAAATCGGCTTTCCCACAACTTCCAGAAGTGAGCAGAGTCTCTCCACAATATTGCATCATACATCAAGCCATGCACCAAACCCACAGAGATTATCGCGGAACCACATTGTGTTTCTATGTTCACCTCCACAGTAACATAATAGCGAGTATCCCCATGTATGCTGGTCACCCCAACAGTTTTTCCCTTATGCTTCAAGGGGTTCACCAGTTCAGCTTTCACAAGTGTAACCAGGCTACCAGAATCTAGCAGAGCCTCTACTCGGTTACCTTCTACACATTTGCTTATCTGTCCCAGCCTGTTGGTCAGCAGTGCAGGCTGGCTGTGCAAAGAAAGACATTCTGCGATTGACGTAAGCAGTATCACATTGCATAGGTTCAGAGGTAAGTGAACAATTAGCAGAAATATGGCCCAAACCACCACATCGGAAACATTGAATCATGCTATTATCAAGTCTACTACGTAGGAACCTTCCTGCCCTGGCTGGCCTATCTCCAGGTTCCAAACCCTCAGTCTTAAGTACATTCCACAACCCAGCACCCTTCTCCCCTGGAACAGTCTTACCAGTGATCACGGGAGATCGCCGTTGCAGAATCGGGGCTCGGTGGGGCACACTCAACAGTTCCTCAGCTGCCACATACATCTCCACCAGTTCAACCAATTGGTCTGCTGTTTTAGGGTCTGCATGGATCACCCACTTGCACAGAGTTGCAGGTAGACACTGCAGATATCGATCCATAACGACCCTTTCTACAATCTGTGGTGCTGTTAGAGTCTCTGGCTGAAGTCATTTTGTGGTAAGATGGACGAGGTCAAGCATTTGCGAGCGTGGAGGCTTTTCTGTTTGGAATTCCCAGCGGTGGACTCATTGGGTGCGAACAAATACTGTGACTCCCAATCGAGTTAAGATTTCCTGTTTCAATTTAACATCGTCTTTTACATCAGTCAGGCACAAGTCATAGTAGGCTTTCTGTGGTTCTCCCGACAGGAAGGGTGCCACCAGACTTGCCCACTGCCCTTTTAAGCCAATTCTTTCTTTCTTTAAAAGACCATAAGATATGCTTCCACATCATCATTCTGGGTCATCTTTTGCAGAAAGCGACTGGCCCGTATGGTGTGAGTGTGAGTTGGAAAAGCAGGGGAAGCATCTCCAGACCGGACTACTAGCTGTTGTACCACCTCTCTTAAGGCCTGGTGGGTTTCCTCTATGGTGACTTGTTGTTGCCTCTGGGCGGTCTCCAAGGCCAATAATTGCACATTGGTGGATTCCTGCTGAGCTCTGGTAGTTTCCTGCTGAGCTCTGTTAGTTTCCTGCTGAGCCCTGGTAGCTTCTTGCTGTGCTTTGTTAGTTTCCTGCTGAACCCTGGTAGCTTCTTGCTGAGCTTTATTAGTTTCCTGCTGAGTTCTTTTAGCTTGGAGCAAGGCCTTAACAATGTCCTCCATGTTGTCTTTAGGTATAGGTTGGAAGCGGAATCTAGCTTCTCTAAGCATCTACCGATGCCACCTTCATGGATTTAATAAGACACAGGTTGACATCCAACAACAAATTGGTGTCTGTCTCTTTAAATTTTCAATGCAAAACTCTTCCACTTGCTGCAGTTTTCCGTGTGTCTGCCCGCATTCTCCACCACTTGTGATATAGTTGGGGTAGGGGGTCCCTCTCCTGGAGTAGATGGACACCTCCTTACACACAGCAGCCAGGAAACAGCACACCAGTCCAGGGTTTTCATGCAAGCTGGTCAGAACCACTTTTATTGTGCAATATAAACAACAAAATAAACAAAACATAAAAATAAATCCTAGCCCATCTCGGCACTAACTAGACAGGTTATTCCCTCTCTACAAGTGGCAGGGCCTACTGCCTCACCACAAACACAGCACTTTCAAATATCACAGTGTCTCTGAACAAACCTCAGTGTCTGTTCTCCCCAGGGTATGTGAGACACTGAACCAAAACCTCAACACAGCTATATGAACCACTTGCAGGTGCAACTACTAATCAGCCTGCTCTCAGAGTGAAAGGCCCAACACCTAAAATGGCCTGTGGATGGAGCCCTCCCTTCTCTTCTCACATCCACACCCCTAGGACCCATTATCCAGCTTTTACCAAAAGATATAGATATTGTGACACAGTTAGGTTAGGGGGTCCCTCTTCTGGGTAGAGGACTCCTTCCTTACACACACACACAGCAGCAGGGAAGCAGCACACCAGTCTGGATGCAAGTACAAGCTGGTCGGCGCCAGTCTTTATTGTACAATGACAGAAATATAAAGAAAACATAAATATAAATCCTAGCCCTGTCGGGGCACTAACTTCACAGGTAGTTCCCTCACTACCAGAACCTGGCAGGGCCTAATGCCCTCGCCAGCAACAAAGCACAGCACAACACTCACAGTTAGGTTTTTCCAGTGTCTCTGAGCAAACTCCCTGTCTGCTCTCCCAGGTGAGACAATCAGCCCTCAACACACTAGGCTTATATTGGCCACTCTCAGGTGGAAAACTAACAAGCCTGTTACCAGGCTGCGAGAACCAAAACCTGAAGTGGCCGTGGGTGGAGCCCTCCCTCTCCTCTTACCCACAACCCCCAGGTCCCAAACCGGCTTTTCAAAAAGCCGAAACTCAAGCCTGCTACACTGCAGACTTTCTCCTGGGGGTTTAAAACACAAAAGACAGGAATCTGGGACAAATGTACCTGCCACAGACCACTTTACCAGTGATCCTATCACATATCCCCCCCTTTGTTTCGACCTGTGGGGCGGAACAACTGAAGCCCCCAAACAATGAACGCGTAACAATGCGTCAGCATTGGCCAGCTGGCTTCCTGGCCTGTGTTCCACTGAAAATTTAAAAGTTTGTAACGCCAAGAACCATCTTGTAATTCTCGCATTACTGTCCTTATTTTCAGACATCCACTTCAGAGGGGCATGGTCAGTGATCAATTTGAACTTTCTTCCGACCAAGAGAGCCTCTAACGCCCACTTTATGGCCAACGCCTCCTTCTCCACTGTGGCATAGTTTCTCTCATGTATATTCAACTTTCTGCTAAGATAGAAAATAGGGTGTTCCTCACCCTCCTTGTTCTGGGACAGGACCGCTCCTATACCTACTTCTGATGCATCGGTTTGTACTATGAATTCTCTTTCAAAATTAGGAGTCATCAGGACTGGTTGGGAACACAACGCTACTTTCAACTCCTGAAAAGCTTTCTCTGCCTCAGGACTCCATTCTACCATGACTTTTTGTTTGCCTTTGGTCAGGTCAGTCAGTGGGACGGCCATGGTGGCAAAGTTGGGTATAAACCTCCTGTAGTACCCCGTAATTTCCAAGAAGGCTCTCACCTGCTTCTTATTCAGAGGCCGTGGCCAGTTTTGTATGGCATCAACTTTATTGAGCTGAGGCTTTATCAGGCCTCTGCCAATGGTGTATCCCAGATATTTTACTTCCTCCATGCCTAGACAACACTTTTTTGGGTTGGCTGTCAAACCTGCCTTATAGATGGAGTCCAACACTGCTTGTACCCTGGGTAAGTGAGTTTGCTAATCAGGACTATGAACGACCACGTCATCCAGATAAGCAGCTGCATACCGTCTATGGGGCCTTAGAATCCTGTCCATCATTCTTTGGAAGGTAGCAGGTGCCCCATGTATGCAGGTCACACCAACAGTTTTCCCTGTATGCCTCAAGGGGTTCACCAGCTCAGCTTTTATAAGTGTCACCAAGCTACCAGAGTCTAACAGTGCCTCTACTCGGTTGCCATCTACAATGAGTACACACATGTGCTTATCAGTCTCAGCCTGCCGGTCAGCCGTACAGGCTATCTGTGCAAAGAAAGACCCCCTGCGGTAGACATGAGCAGTATCACATTGCATAGGTTCAGTTGTAAGTGCACAATTAGCGGCAATATGGCCGAAGCCACCACATCGGAAACACTGAGTCATATTAATGTCTAGTCGTTTACGGGGAAAGAACCTTCCCGGCCTGGCAGGCCTGTCTCCAGGTTCTACACCCTCAGTCTTAGGTACATTCCACCGCCCAGCACCCTTCTCCCCTGGAACAGTCTTACCAGTGTCTCTGGGAGTTCGCCGGTGCACCATCGGGGCTCGGTGGGGCATACTCATCAGCTCCTCAGCCACCACGTACCTCTCCTGGGTAGAGGACTCCTTCCTTACACACACACACAGCAGCAGGGAAGCAGCACACCAGTCTGGATGCAAGTACAAGCTGGTCGGCGCCAGTCTTTATTGTACAATGACAGAAATATAAAGAAAACATAAATATAAATCCTAGCCCTGTCGGGGCACTAACTTCACAGGTAGTTCCCTCACTACCAGAACCTGGCAGGGCCTAATGCCCTTGCCAGCAACAAAGCACAGCACAGTACTCACAGATAGGTTTTCCAAGTGTCTCTGAGCAAACTCCCTGTCTGCTCTCCCAGGTGAGACAATCAGCCCTCAACACACTAGGCTTATATTGGCCACTCTCAGGTGGAAAACTAACAAGCCTGTTACCAGGCTGCGAGAACCAAAACCTGGAGTGGCCGTGGGTGGAGCCCTCCCTCTCCTCTCACCCACAACCCCCAGGTCCCAAACCGGCTTTTCAAAATGCCGAAACTCAAGCCTGCTACACTGCAGACTTTCTCCTGGGGGTTTAAAACACAAAAGACAGGAATCTGGGACAAATGTACCTGCCACAGACCACTTTACCAGTGATCCTATCACAATATATATAGTTCAAGAAAGGTGCAGCACTCACGGATAAACTGTACAGGCACAAAGGGTCTTTAACATTTCAGTTCTTTATAACTGTCCTCAGAATGAGAACAGTTATAAAGAACTGAAACGTTAAACACCCTTTGTGCCTGTACAGTTTATCCGTGAGTGCCGCACCTTTCTTGAACTCTACAATTTGCCGTGGAGGCACCCGGTAAAGTTACACTGCTGTACTCTGAGTGCCAGTCCTTCTGCCGTTTGTGTATATATATATATATATATATATATACATATACACACACACATATACACAGTCAGGTCCATAAATATTGGGACATTGACAGAATTTTCAGATTTTGGCCTCTATTCACCACCACAATGGCTTTGAAATGAAACAAACAAGATGTGATTTAACTGCAGACTTTCAGATTTAATTTGAGGGTAATTACATCCAAATCAGGTGAACGGTGTAGGAATTACAACAGTTTCTATATGTGCCTCCCACTTTTTAAGGGGCCAAAAGTAATGGGACAAACTAAACAATCCTAAATCTAACATTCACTTTTTAATACTTTGTTGCAAATCCTTTGCAGGCAATTACAGCCTGAAGTCTGGAACGCATAGACATCACCAGACACTGGGTTTCATCTTTGGTGATGCTCTGCCAGGCCTCTACTGCAAATGTCTTCAGTTCCTGCTTGTTCTTGGGGCATTTCCCTTCAGTTTTGTCTTCATCAAGTGAAATGTATGCTCAATCGGATTCAGGTCAGGGGATTGACTTGGCCATTGCATAACATTCCACTTTTTAGCCTTAAAAAACTCTTTGGTTGCTTTTGCAGTATGCTTCGGGTCATTGTCCATCTGCACTGTGAAGTGCCGTCCAATGAGTTCTGAAGCATTTGACTGAATATGAGCATATAATATTGCCCGAAACACTTCAGAATTCATTCTGCTGCTTTTGTCAGCAGTCACATCATCAATAAATACAAGGGAACCAGTTTCATTGGCAGCCATACATGCCCACGCCATGACACTACCACCACCATGCTTCACTGATGAGGTGGTATGTTTTGGATCATGAGCAGTTCCTTCCCTTCTCTTCTCATCACTCTGGTACAAGTTGATCTTTGTCTCATCTGTCCATAGGATGTTGTTCCAGAACTGTAATGGCTTTTTTAGATGTTGTTTGGCAAACTGTAATCTGGTCTTCCTGTTTTTGTGGCTCACCAATGGTTTGCATCTTGTGGTGAACCCTCTATATTCACTCTTGTGAAGTCTTCTCTTGATTGTTGACTTTGACACATATACATCTACCTCCTGGAGAGTGTTCTTGATTTGGCCAACTGTCCTGAAGGGGTTTTTCTTCAGCAGAGAAATAATTCTTTTGTCATCCACCACAGTTGTTTTCCATTATCTTCCGGGTCTTTTGGTGTTGCTGAGCTCTCCAGTGCGTTCTTTCTTTTTAAGAATATTCCAAACAGTTGATTTGGTCACACCTAATGTTTTTGCTATCTCTCTGATGGGTTTGTTTTGATTTTTCAGCCTAATGATGGCTTGCTTCACTGATAGTGACAGCTCTTTGGATCTCATATTGAGAGTCGACAGCAACTGATTCCAAATGCAAATGTCACACCTAGAATCAACTCCAGACCTTTTACCTGCTTAATTGATAATGAAATAACGAGGGAATAGCCCACACCTGTCCATGAAATAGCTTTTGAGTTGTTAGTCCCATTACTTTTGGCCCCTTAAAAAGTGGGAGGCACATATAGAAACCGTTGTAATTCCTACACCGATCACCTGATTTGGATGTAATTACCCTCAAATTAAATCTGAAAGTCTGCAGTTAAAGCACATCTTGTTTGTTTCATTTCAAAACCATTGTGGTGGTGAATAGAGGCCAAAATCTGAAAATTCTGTCAATGTCCCAATATTTATGGACCTGACTAATTATATATATATATATATATATATATATATATATATATATATATACAGAAAACTCAGCACTCACCATTGTTAAATCACTCACAATTACACATAAATAATGGGGTTTTGGTTCATGGATTGATCAATGCATTTAAGCCTGCAGCCCACATCACGGGACCCCACTTCTCTGCAGGTCCTACACTATCTGTCATACTTATGGAAACCTGGTAGCTGCTATCACAGGGTTTAAAATGAAAAAAATGTTAACTGGTTTAAAGCTCACCTGCCAACTAATGGCTTTTAAAGGCAAGACAGTCACCAAACATAGCTTCTATCATATTACCAAAAAAGCAGCTGACACAGGCTATTATAAATGAGCTTGCACAGGGGTGCATGAGAAAGCTATGATCACAAAAGGTTAATTAAAAATTAACCAAATAAACAAAGTCAGAAATCCACTGCACTCGCCACTCCCAGATTTGGGGTGCAGACCTGCACTCACAATTCCAAGGCATGGAGTGCAAGTAGCTTGTGACCACATTGCTTAAATGAAGTTGTCGTTAATATCAGCGCTGTCAGTTGGAGTGTGAAGTCTTTTTTTTTTTTTTAAAGAAAAAAAAACTTATTTTTACTTTTATAAAACTTGTGTGTGTTCAAGCAGGCCAGCCAGTGGTACTGTGTTAAACAATAATGCGCAGTAGGTGCTGTGCCACTGCGTTAATAATATGAGTGCTGTGAATCGATATGGATCACAATCAGTTGATAGAAGAGTAGGAGCAGCAACCAAGTACTAGCACTGCAGCCAGTCATGATGATACTAGTTCTTCGAGGGCATATAGGGTTTATGAGAGGGCATCTGAAATCAAAACAATATTTCACAATGTTAAAGAAAAAAACATCACCTCTAATAAAGGTAAAGTTTACTGCTGAAAAACATAAAATTGGCAACATGCCATACACCACAAACAGTGGCAAGGAAAGGCTCAGGCCTTTATTTGTGAGAGGTGGTTCTAGAACGACTGTCAGTCAGGCATCTTCTTCTGTAACCTCACATGCAACACCTTCTCACTTAGGGGTAAATTTACTAAGATGGGAGTTCTATTTAAGAAGTGATGCTGCCCATAACAACCAATCAGATTCTACTTCTCATTTATCTAGCAGCTTCTAGAAGTTAATACCTGGAATCTGATTGGTTGCTATGGGCAACATCACTTCTTAAATAGAACTCCCATCTTAGTAAATTTACCCCTCAGAGTCTAGAAAAGATGTTGAATGCAAAACAGGCAAATCAGTGCAGAAAAAAACACTAAGGGATATATTTACTAAAGTGCGGATTTTTAGAAGTGAAGATGTTGCCCATAGCAACCAATCAGATTCAGCTTAACATTTATTTAGCACCTTCTAGAAGATAATAGTTAGAATCTGATTGGTTGCTAAGGCTGAAGAACAAACTGTGTTCGCAAACATCACAAATCCCTGAGGAGAGTCTACAGGTGTCTACTAGTGCTTCTGTATGTGTGAGTCTTACATTTCTGATACTGCACTTGTAAGGAAACATCCTTCCACCATTTCTGCACCCAGATGGAGACATAATAGAAATTGAGGATACTAGTGTGGAAGTGCAAAAGGAGGATTAGAAGGATATTTGTGTACTATCTGACGCTAATGAGGATGATGATGATGATGATGAGGATGTTGTTTGTGTAAGTCAGCCAGCAGTGGCAGCAGATGTTCTTGCTAGTGATAAAAATAAATCCATTGTCATGCCTGGGCATAAGACCAGAAAAGTCACCTCTTGGCTGTGGAATATTGTTACCCAAGTCCTGGCAACATTTGTGAAGGCATTTATACCATTTGTGAGACCAAAGTTATTAGAGGTAGAGACGTTAACCATCTAGGCACCTCCTCCCTGTTATGCCATTTGCAATGAGTTCATATAACTTATTTAACAAATTATAATAATCTGTAAAATATTAACGAGGAGTCCAGTATCAGCTTTCAGCTGTTTAGACCAGCACATGCAATCTCCCCCACCAACTCCCTCATCATCAACCTCCTCATTAATGATCAGAGGGAGTCCTTCCAAATAATTGTTTTTTGGGGGACCAAACAAACCAAGGACTGGCAGTCCCTGTCACTGAAGTGCTTGGTTTGTTAAACTGTGCATATCCTTTTTAATATCCAACATAAGGGTGGGTGAGAGGTCCCAAGGACAATTACATCTCGCGCCACTTTTCTTTTCATAATGGGCTGTATTTTTGGGGAGCATTGGGGAGGGTCTTTTTGCATAGACATTTTATATTGGTTATTGCTCTAATACTTTACTACACATTTTAAAAAAGATAATAATAATACAATGTTCATAGCCAAGGATTCCCGACATTGGTTAGAGAATAAAAACAAATAAGAGGCTGACTTGCTGGCCATACTACCCCCCTCCTCCTTTCTTTGTTAATCAAACAATTAAATCAACTAACTAATCAATCCTTCCTTCCCTTACCTGCCTTTCACCACATAACTCTATTTCCCTGTGCTACCCTTGGGCCTATGATCTAGATCTTGATTAATGAAAACATTCTATGGGGTCATATAGTTTATTAAAATACCATCCTGTATGCCACTGCTGTGTGGCAATGTTTCCTAGATGTGCTATAGTCTTTTAAACTGTGTGTCTTGGAGCCGCTGCTCTGCTGCTTATTTTAGCCATCCAGCCTTTGGACAATATTGGTGAACAATATTGTGAACTGTGAGGTTGTCAAAATTGTCTGAAAATGACTGGAAATTCATGTCTTTGAGGTTAATAATACTGTAAGAACAAACACAGGCCCAAATTACATGATTATAGCTTTTTTTTACATTTTTTTTTAAAATAAATACAGATCCAAAACACGTAAGGGTGATTTTGCAAATCCAAACATGAAAAAGAATCCAGATCCAAAACCAACACACAGGGGTCCACACACATCTTTAATTAAACATTACCTCCACCTCTGCATTTACATTGCGATACATATGTGTGAAAATTCAGAGCAGAGAATATGCTGCAGCGTGTATGTCATCTTTTTCTCAATGATAGCTCGTAGAGGGGCTAAGTTTGAGTTGGATGGATCTCCAACTCAAATGGACGCAAATGGCGAGTTCTCACTTGCAGCACGTGCGCAAATGCAAATTAACACATTTTACGTTAAGGTAGTAAATCAGATTTCGGCAGCTGCCCGCATCTACAGTCACTTTGCATGTGATTCAGTATCAGCACAAGAAGCTAATACAGTATTTTCTCTTGCATATTTAACAATTCATACAGGATGTTACATGCAAGTAGGGTACGGTCATCAGTGTGATTGGTGTGGGTCATACTTGCCTATAAGCCTGGAGAGGAGATGCAGATGACACTTTGGGGGTGGGGCTGGCTGCATTACGTTATTAAGCCCTAAATAGTGGAGAGGGGGCAGGGCTAAAAATTACGCGATTTGTGTAATTTTGGCCCCAGTCCCCCAATATGGACAGTGACTCCTGGTTTAGAACATAAAACAACACAAAGGACACGTGCTCCTTATTGTAATACAGTAAAGAGATTAAAAGAATACTACACAGGAGTATTAATTCTCCTGAAGTTCCAGCGTCATGAACGTCTAGTCTAATAAAGATGCAGTCTCTGTCCTCCAAACTTTTTCTTGACCAATTTATGAACGTGGAATCACACAGAATTATTGATTTTCTCAAAGTTCCAGCATCATAAAAGTATAGTTCAATTACGATGCAGTCTCCATGTTTCTTAACCACTGTATACACATGGAACCTAAAATAAAACAAAAGATACTGTATGATTCTCATGGCATCAAATAATTTAATAACCATACACATTTATACATAAAAGGACATGTAAAAAGGCCAATAAGATGGTGAGTCAAACTGCGTACCAGAACACAGTAATCAATAAGCACATCACAAGTAAAAAGTATTTAAAGATGTTCAGCCTAGGCATGAATACCTCTCCCTGAGATGTTCTCCAAGTCACTCTTGACCGGTCACAGTATCGCTTCCATCCACCACCGACGCATTTCGACCATTCGGTCTTTATCAAGACCGAATGGTACACAGTTTGACTCACCATCATGTATGATGGATACTACATCGTAATTGAACTATACTTTTATGACGCTGGAATTTGTGGAAATTAAATACTCCTGTGTGATTCCTCGTTCATAAACTGGTCAAGAAAAAGTTTGGAGGATGGATACTGCATCTTTATTGGATTAAATTTAGTATTTGTGATACTGCTAGGGTTACTGCTCCTGTACATTGTGCATAAGTGTAACCCCTTTTTTTATTGGGTTAAAAAAATGTGCCTCCACCCAAGCTTAATTATATGCGTGTATAATACCTAGGCTCGCTTGGGTAAGCCTGATTAAACTTAAGTGTATTTTGCAATTTGGTACACACAATAATTATCTCTCAATAAATCACCAACTTCTTTCTCCCTTTTGAATCCTGTAGGTACAGATGAAATGGGAACTTCTTAATTCTCTTCCAGGTAAGTAAACACATGGTATTATAGACTTTTGTTATTTTATGTTAACAGATGTGAAAGAATGAGCGCAAACACATTAACAACACATCATAGTTTTCATCATACATTTAGGGAACATGCATATATACCAATAACAAAGTTACACTTTCCTCTAACACTAATGTCTCTTTGATGAACATACAAATTGATGAAGTCCTCTATCAATTGTGTATATAGACATCCTTGTTAATATCCACCATGTATTGGTCAGCTTTCAATGTCTTTGAAACATTTCAAAAATGACTTCTTGTATTACCAATAGTTTCTTAAACTAACATAAATAGCACAATAAGGGCGGGCGAGACAGGAGTCAATGAAGGAGTTTTATGAAAAGAATTTGTAGCAGTACCCCAATTAAGCCACAATATCATATATAAGTCTCCAGAAGTGGGGATGTTATTGATGTAATATAATCCTTTCACTTTATACCTGGGCCAGAGCTATGTCCCCAATTAATGATTAGATCAATCAGTACTTGTACTGTAGATAATTTGAAGGTCGCTGCTTGCCCAAAACCTCAGGATAAATTAGTACTCCAGGTGCTTTTCTCTCCTCAGGATTATCTCCCTAGTACTTATCCTCCTTTTTTGCTATATGTGTGACTAGGATTCCAAATAATAATGTTAGTATAAGTCTCAAGGTGACTTCTGGGGTAGAATAACTCCTATCTGTGCTGTTTACGTTTAAGGTCACTTATTAATGCTGTATGAGAGATCCAGCTGAGTGAGTTACTGGTGTAGTAGTACTCAGTGTAGGTACAGCGCTACTGCTGTTCCCACTGACACTAGTTAGCTTCACTCACTTCTGCTACCAGACTAGCTGTCAGCTGCCTGTATAATGCAGGCTCTCCTTGCCTTGGTATCGGTAGCTGGGACTCACGCGCGGCTGTCAGCTGTCTCAATATGGGTGGTCTCTCTTACTGACCGGCCCCGGCTCTGACGCGACAGTACTCTTCACCTCCGGCCGCCTTCTACTGGAACAGCCGCTGGGAACTGTGGTCACCTCTGACCAAGAATCTACCCATCCAGCCTCACACTGGCCCTGCCCAAACTCACACTCCCGGACGCTGCTAGGCTCTCCCTTCACACAGCGCCGGTGGAGTGATGAGTGGCAGCCTCTGGTGAGGGGAACTCCAGACTGTCAGCTGCTGCTAACAGTTCTTATCTACCACTCTCTAAACGGATCCTCTTTTCCTGACTGAAACCAAATCACTCCCACCTATATTACTCCGCCCCTGCTCTGCATGCTTATGATCCAACATTAACCCCTGCCAGTTCCGCCCTTTTACAATCAAAACATAACATTTTACAAAGATTCATCTCTATATTTAATCTTATACGCTAAAACAACTTTCACTATTAAATTGTGATATATCATATCTCAGAGATCTGTCACAATATCCCTATACTCCCTGTAGAACAAACTCTAGACATATATCAATATGGCTACATAAGAGACAAATAGACACTTTGTTTTGATATTCTAGTGCAGGGGTCTTCAACCCGTGGCTCGAAGAGCTCTGGTGGGTGGCCCGCCGACCGGGGAGAGCTGTTCCCTGCAGCCAGCCAACAGGCTTCATTTGCCGGGCGCCCGCTGAGATTTTACCAGCGGGCACCCGGCTCTCTACCTGCACCGCCAGCCGGAGGCTGGAGCTCACTCCTGAGCTCTGGCTCCCGCTGTGTGTGCAGTGCACTATGGGAGAGACGTCATGACGTCTCTCCCATAGTTCAGACAGAAGAGCAGCCGGACGGACCAGAGGCAGCAGACGTGGGAGCGGGGTTTAAGGTAAGTAATAGTATTTTTTTTGTAAGCGGCTTCACTACTGGGCACTACTACTAGGGGGCATTACTATTAGGGGCACTATTACTAGGGGCATTTCTATTAGGGGCACTACTACTAGGGGGCATTTCTATTAGGGGCACTACTACTAGGGGGCATTTCTACTAGGGGGACTAGTACTAGGGGCATTACTATTGGGGCATTACTATTAGGAGCACCAAAACTAGGGGGCATTACTATTAGGGGCACTAGTACTGGGGACAATAGTAGTGGAGGCACTAATACTGGGGCACCACTAATGGGGGCATTGCATAAGGGGCACCACTCCTGGGGGCACTACATAAGGGGCACTACCACTACTGAGGACACTGCATAAAGGGCACTACATAAGGGGCAGCACTACTGAGGGAACTGAATAAGGGGTACTACCACTACTGGTGGCACTACATAAGAGGCATTACCACTGTGGGCACTGCATAATGGGCAGCACTACTGGGGGCACTGAATAAGGGATACTACCACTACTGGGGGCACTACATAAGAGGCATTACCACTGTGGGCACTGCATAAGGGACACTGCACTACCACTACTGGGGGCATGGCATATGGGGTACTACCACTACTGGGGGCACTGCACATGGGGCACTACCACTACTGAGGGCACAGCATAAGGGGCCCCACTGCTGGGGGCACTACATAAGGGGCACTACCACTACTGGGGGCATTGCATAAGGAGCACCACTACATTGGGCATTGCATTAGGGACACTACTGCTGTGGGCATTATGTGTAAGGGGCACTACTGCTGTGGGCATTATATAAGGGGCACTACTACTGTGGGCATTGTGTATAAGGGGCATAAATGTGGGCATTGTGTAGAAGGGTCACTGCTGTGTGTCATACTTGAATAAGGGACACAACTATGTGGTGTAATGTGAATTGGGTGAATCAAGATTGTGCTACTGTGTGGCGTATAGCTTAGTGGCCCTCTGGCTTCGTTGAATTTTTTTTATGTGGCCCACACTGTGTAAAAGGTTGAAGACTCCTGTTCTAGTTACTCCTGGTATTCTCCCCATCCTGCCCACTTCACTAGGAAGTGTGCAGGATGCAGTAGATCATACACTATTCCAGGGGTGTGGGGGACTACCCAAAAAATTGTGAGTCTCCTTACCTTCTGGGATAGTAGGTAAGTATGATGTGGGTATGCTTTATTACAGTACCACTTTTCATTGGTCAAGAATTATATACTTCGTTGAATGTAAAAATGTGTGGTGTCGCAGGCGTGAAAAGTAAAATCCCTTTTTTTTATTTATTGATGGAGATTTAATGTGACATAGGATAAAAGTGTAACAATAAGAACAAGTATTGATATTAAGTAATATAAAAATACAGGTTAAAAATACAGGTTACTCTATGCTGGATATTGTCTTGTTATCAAAGGGCCCACAAAGGTATCTTCCCGGAGAGGTGTGAAGGGGGCGTGGTTTAACACATTTCGTTTGACCAATCAGATTGACCTTCGTCAGTGGAAGTGGAAAAATTATGTTTTATACAGTTAAAAGAAAAAAGTTTAGAGAACTTGGTGAACAGGAAGATTGGAGTCTGCACAGTAGCACACTCTTCTGTCAAGAGGATGCATGTTGCTTGATGGCGCCTAGACAACAAGCTGGAGGGGTAAAGTTACTTCCTATTGTCCACAGTGATACACTTTCTGGAAGCATGAATTTGAGGTGGCTGAGGACATCCAAGTTGAAAGGACAGAGAGGCATTTAGTAACGTGGACCAACACAGATGCTGATGGATCCAGAAAAGATAAGTAGATGTAAATATAATTTGCATATAGATTATATTTAAATATTTACATAAGAAGTACCTGGAGAGGGATCCGATGGATCCCTCTCCATCCCTCATGGCTTGTGCATGTGCTGGCCCATGGCTGCAAATGCACAATAGGCATACTGGGTCATAAACCTGAAAATCAGTACTTCACCGGTACAGCTTTACATCAGAAGCGCTGTCCGGGCGGGTAAGTAATCATGCATACCTGCATTAAAATATGCTGATATGCACGCAAATAGGGGCAGGATGTACTGTATCATAATTGCGATACATGATAGATCACATTCAATGTCTTAAATGTAGTGTTTGTTTGAAGTGAAGTTTCTCTACCTAATTTACACAAACAAGGACCCCCTACCTGTTCTAACATATTTTTTCTATGACGTTTGAGTAAACATGGTCACTCTCTAATAACAAACAAGATCACAGTAAACTAAGGCAGGCTGTAGTAATCATGGAGAAATCTCTGATAGTCGCCTTTCTGTTTCCAAAGTGCCATATCCACTCTCCCTTCTATTTCTTTTTTATTTTGTGCCAGATAAATGAATATTTCTTCTGCTGGCACAATCACACAGCTCCCTTTTCCACTCTATAGGGCTGCTAGCAATCTGCAGTAATTAAAGCTTTATACCTTTCTCACTCACTTGCCATCTGCTGCATTGTACACAGGCCTCAGTGTGAACGTAGGGATATGCTAGCATTCCTGAACTGAGGATCAGTGTCTTGCATATGAATAAACTCCCCAAATATTATTACATGGACAATACATCTTATTTACAGATTTATTTCCTAGCCACCTCCCACCAACATGTAACATCTTCCAAACTATCCACATATCCCTCCTAATATACTAACCCAATCAGCCCTCCTTTTGTCACTGGTTATAACATGAGAACTGCACTCATACAGGGGTATTCAATATGGGAGTGAAAAGTCCGTGCTGGACTTTTCGCTCCACAGCGGAGATTTTCCTGGGATAAAGTATCGGGCGCTGCGCCCGCTTTATCCCCGTATTCAATATAAAAGCTACGAAAATGGGAACCTGCGAAGTGGGATCTGCGAAAAAATACGAAATTTTCCTGGAATAAATTGTAGGACCCCCCTAAAGCTGTAAAAACATGGGGGATCACTATGGGTACCCCCGTTTTAGCTTGCAAATGAAAGTCGGGGATTTAAATAGCGGCTGCAGGTGTTTTTTTCCCCACATTAGAGAAGTGATGCAGAAGAGCACTTTTTTTTTTTCGTTTTTTTTAGTGGTCCCATCAAATTTGGGGTACATGAAAATGGGTACTAGCATATTTTTAAGTCCCTAAAGTCTTTATTTAAAAATTCTGCAAATATGCACCTGCCACTAATAGCCTGTTCTAGAAAACACCTGCCGCATACTTGCAGAATTCCCTATTTTTAAACACTTTTTTTCCCTTTTTTTTTTTCACCCCAAATTTTAAATAATGTTTTTGGGGTGTCCCTATTTTTTTAAAAAACTTTTTTTGACACAGTTTATTTTAAAATGACATTCCCAGGGATGCAGGCTATTTTTTTTTAAGCCTGCACCCCTAAACCCCAATTCTGCACTTTTTTTCGCCACCTATTCATTGGTGAAAAGTTATCCCCGTTTTTTTTCAAAGACTTTTCGACCCTGCGAAAAGTCTTTGAAATTGAATACGGTGTAAAACCAAAACCAGCGAAAATGACGTCATCGGTGTGAAATTATCGCAAAAACGGACTTTTCGCTCCATATTGAATACCCCTAATAGGGGCAGATCGCACATAACCACATTGACTTTTGTGAGTGTCATAGGCAGGGCCGGATTAAGGAGGGGGGGCAACAGGGGCGGTTGTCCCTGGGCCCCCACACACAGAGGGGCCCCCACTAGCAGCGGTGCAGCTGGTGGCTTCACCCGCCGCTAGTGTCCCCGGCGCTAGTGTAGTGTAGACCGCGCAGTGAGCGTGGCCATGCTACAAAGTGACAAACACACAGCCGCCGCCGGCAGCTGTTTGTTACAGCAGCTGATGAGAGTCACACAGACTCTCATTGGCCGCTGCTTCAACGGAGGGAGCCGGCTGGAGCTCACTTATGAGCTCTGATTTCCGGCTCCCCCCCGGGTGATGATGGGAGTGACGTCATGACGCTGACGTCTCTCCCATACTGCAGGAGAAGAGGAGCCGGAGCGGATAACGGCGGTCTCGTCAGGAGCGGGGGTTCAGGTAAGTTGTGGGGGTTTTTTTGTGTGTAAGGGGCACTGCATAGGGGGGGGCCGCTTCATGAGGGCACTGGGGCAATGCATAGGACAACTACTAGCGGCACTGAATAGGGGTGGGCTACTACTGGGGGCAGTGTATAGGGGGGACTACTTCTAGGGGCAATGCATAAGGGGGGGACTACTGGGGGCACTATATAAGGTGCACTGCATGGGGGGGACCACTACTGGGTCTGGGGGGCACTATATAAGGGGCACTACTGAAGGCACTGTATAGGGAGACCACTACTGGGGAGTTATATAAGGGGCACTGCTTAGGGGGGGACAACTATTGGGTCCGGGGGCACTACTGGGGGCACTATATAGGGGGACCCCTACTGGGGCATTATATAAGGGGCACTGCATAGGGGGGACCACTACTGGGTCTGGGGGCACTATATAAGGGGCACTACATAGGGGGACCACTACTGGGGGCACTGCATAATGGGCATTACTACAGAGGACGGTGGTATATAGGGGCCCCCACAAGTTTGTTGCCCAGGGGTCCCACAGACCTTAATCCGGCCCTGGTCATAGGAGTGTCGTGGACATGCTAGCTGACATTGTGGTTGTCCCCTCTGGGAGGGGGCGGCCAGGTCGGCATAGTGGGGTGGGCATGGCGCTCCATAAGGGGGTGTGGTGGGGATGGCATGCTTTATTAGAGGTGGAGCATCATCATGGCCACGCCCCCTGCTACACAATGCCGAGATTATCATCATTGTGGCGCAGGGGGCGGGGCCAGGATGACCTGATTCAGGGCAAATCGTGTCATCGGCCCCCTCGGCTGCCAGGGTATTTAAGTTATGGTGCTGGGGGGGCGTCCGATGATGGTGCGGGAGGGCCAGGGTGGGCGTCTGACTGGGAGACTTATCCACCTTTCCGGGTGGCCGTTTTTCGGGAGGCTCCTGGACATTTCGGGAGAGTAGGCGAGTATGGTCATGGGCAGTGGCAGCTCCAGAGGTGGGGCTGCAGCGAAGTCCACATTTCATATAGGGGAGCCACACCAACTGCCACCTTAGACGCTGCCAAACAACACCGGCCGGGACTCACGGGCAATTGGTGTAGTTTCCCTATTCACATTTTGGTCTGCACTGCAGCCCCGCCTCTGAAGCTGCCACTGGTCGTGGGTGTGTATTAAAAGCTCTCAGCGCTATCTCTTACACCTAGCATGGTGTTGGTGCATGTGCTGATGCTGATGGTGGCTGCAGCATTAGCATCAGGTAGTAAATAAGTCTTCTGCGGGTGTCCGCAACTACAGCCCACTTTGCGTGTGACTCCAAATCAGCCCCATATTGCCTCGGTGCCTTAAAATTAACCCTTATTAAGATAATGTCCAGATATAAGATACACCTATTCATTATCATTTTAGAGCCTGTTACTAATGTGGAAATGCTAGTTTCGCATGTTTTACGTAACAGACCCATTCACTATTATGGGCCCAATGGGGCCACCTACTATTCAGTAAACTATCCTCGCAAGCAACAACATCTTCAGAAGATGGCATTGATTCCCAGAGCCTTGCTCCTTCCTATGGGAAGAAGGCCCGGGTTGCGATGAGTCCCTCCGTCGCCGCCACTGCACTGCGCAACCTTTGGCTGTGCTCATGTGTGACCTCAGGGCCTGATTCAGAGCCGGACGCAATTAGCGCTCGCTCGTCCAGAAAATAGGGGTGGCTATTCAAATGAACCGTTCGCTCTTTGCGGTCTGTTCACGCCTCTAGGTCTGAACGAGCGAACAAAACTTGCGGTCGTTTTTTGGAAAAATATGCCCCCTGGCCGCTCGCATCCTACGTCATATCCGCTATTTATTAGATTAATCGAGTACATCGACCAGGGTATGAACTGCTCGCTATTCTTGTGGTTGGTTTTTGCTAACACAATTTTGCGAGCAGTTCTGGCTTTAAAATAACCCAGTGACGTGGTCAATGACGCTGCTGTTTTAATTATGCACACCCATAAAACGCCCGTTTTGACATTTAAGCACGCCTGCGTTCTGATCTCCACTCCCCGTTTTCAAGCACCTTCCCCTGTTACCACCCACATACGCCTCTTTCTGTGACTCAAATTATCAGGCATTCGCTATTTTGCAAGCACATGAATTTCGACCGCACTGACTGGTTCGCGCATGCGTATAACGATCCGTACGCATGAGCAGTTGGGCAAACATCGCTCGGAGCGAACGAGCGGCCGCTTACGAGCGGCTCTGAATCAGGCCCTCAGGTCACTCATGCAGATGGCCAGCTGTGGAGGGGCTACTTCTGTAGCAGTGTTACTGTTTTCGGGCACAGCTGCTTTTTGGAGCAGCTGTCCTAACACCAGAGCAATATCGGATTGCTCCTGTACTTAAGTATCCGCCGCAGCAAGTCGCAGCGAGTTAAATACTTACGGCTCCCAATAATGAATAGACCCCTAAGACTATACGGGATGAGAACTCTACCTCTCAGGGATCGCTAACTGTTCATGGTTTGCAGATCTCCTTATAGTAGCACATGAGTAGCACCTTGGGGAGAATTAAATTCAGCGTGATAAAGGCAAGTTTTCAGGGACCAGGCTATCTGGAATGGAAGAGAGCAACGGCCAGAGAGCAAGCAGTGTCAAACAATACTCTAGCTTTATTAGGCATGTCCAGCATTTATATAGTTTCTTCTTACCATTTATGCACATGCGTATATAATTTGATTAATAGTCACGTATACACTGGGTGCTATTACTTGTGTCAGCAGCAGGGAGCAACATTGTATTATTAATAGGCAAACGCTAACACTAAATATTTCTTGACACATAATTAAGAGGTTCTGCTCATTATTTCTGTGAATCCAGATGTGACCTAGCATTCTGACACTTGTTGATACATCTGCACCACTTTCACAATAGGCGCTTAGAACTCTTTATCAATAGGTGCACATTCCTGTCTCAGCATAAATTTGAACAAACCAATATACAGAGTTTAACTCCATCAAGCGCAAAGGAGTTCCCGGAGCTATTCAATTCACTGCGCTGTTAAGTCCGACTAAAAACACTTACGTTGGAGCAGGGCCGGCTCCAGGGGTCTGAGCACCCTGTGCCGGGCCATTACTATGCGCCCTGTAATCGCGCGCGGCTTCAAAATGGGGACGTGACCTCATTACCATAGGCCACGCCCCCTAAGTGCTCTAAGTGATGTTATTTGGAGGTGTGCCCGCATGGCACGTCTCCAAATAACATCAGGCTGGGGGTAAAGCCCAGCCCTCCATCACTGGCTGGGCTTCCCCCAGCCCTCTCCCGTCATTGAATGGATGCCACGCGCATGCGCGCTGCATCCATTCACACTCCAGGGGCCTGGCACCACCGCACAGCTGCGGCAGTGGGGGTCCCCAACCTCCCGAGTTGAGCACCCGCGGGCCACTTCGGCCCACGGGTGGCACAGGATGCTGGGGAGGGGTGCGCCCTCTATGGGTGGCACCCCTGTGTGAACGCACTGGTCGAACACCCCTAGAGCCGGCCCTGCGTTGGAGAATGCCAGTTACCACACATTAAGCTGGGTGTTTCGTCACGGTAACCAGCATTCTCTGACCAAAGTGTTGGGCGCGAGGCTGTCAGCGCCACGCTAAGCCGGAAAGCAGCATCACGGCCGGCAATTGAGTCGGATTTCTGCTTGCACCTCAGGAGGGTGCAAGAACAAATCCTGTAGTCGGACTAAACAGTGCGCTGAAGTGAATAAGTCTGAGAACTCCTTCTCAGGGCTATTCATCATCGCACTGAATTGAATCGCCACACTTGAGTCAGTTCAGCAACTAAATATTAGACATGTGCTTTTGATAGATGAACAGGAAAACATGCAATATATGAGTGGTCCCTGAGGAAAAACAGCACTACATGACTATCCAAGGATAGGGAATGATTTTTTTCAGAGTACACTACTGACTTTATTACAAGTACAACACTCATTCATTGTGCTGCATTTGTCTAATGAGGAGATGCAACCAGTGGTGTGGGGTTCAAAGTGGGTCCCCTCATTGTCAGATGTTAAATACATTGGGGTCTAGTTACTAAGCAGTGTTAGGAGACAGAGTGAAAAGTGATAAGGTGCCAGCCAATCAGCTCCCAACTGTCATTTTTCATATACAGCCTGTGAGATGACAGTTAGGAGCTGATTGGCTGGCACCTTATCATTTTTCACTAACACTAACACTGCTTAGTAACTAGACCCCATTATATTGGGAGTCACTTTGTTCAGGTTCCAGAGCATTGGCACACTGACACACTGAGTTTCAAAGCTATAACCCATTGACACTAGGGCAGTGGTTCCTAAACTGGGTGCCTTGGCACCCTGGGTGCCACAGAGCACTTGCAGGGGTGCCACAGCTGGTGGTCCAGTCATTGTGACTGTCAAAACCAGTGCTTGTGGCCAGGGGTGCCGAGGGGGGCGGGTATTAATTACCTGGGCTTGTTGGAGGGGCCTAAGGGAGAGCCCGGGTTCGCCACTGCCCCCCATCGTACCTATCAGCATCCTTTCTCCCCAGCCCAGCACACAGCCCCCTACTGGATTCACCCTTAGATGAGGGGTTCATAGCACTCCCCTCTCGCACTGCAATTATTCATTTATTTAGTTTCTTAAGGAGGGTGAGACCATGCCTCCATGATTAGGTCACGGCCCCCCAAAGTAAATAAATAAATTACCGGGCCCGAACCACCGCAGGTCCGCTGGTGGCTGCCAATCATATTATGGGTGGGATGTATCAAGCAGCGCATTTTGGATGTGATACATCCTGTCACTTATCGCAAGCATAGCGGCATTTATTAATGCAGTATGTATGTACAATTGTGATTAAAACCACAAAGAACAGCTCTTCTGATAAGAGCTGTCCTTTGCGGTGTGAGGACTTCTGGGTTTATGACCCGGGAGTCCTTCTATCATACTTGCCAACTATCTGGCTGCCCCTTCCGGGAGGGAGCAGTCAGATCGGCATAACTGGGGGGCATGGCCAGCAAACGAGGACGGGGCCTGTCAGACGACAAGTGTTTGGGGGGTAGGGCGGGAGGCGGAGCCACACAATCGCATCATTTTGGCCCCGCCCCTGCTACACACTGCTGATATTACAGGCAGTGTGAAGCAGGGGGCGGGGCCAAAATTACGCGATTCCGTATGAATCGCGTCACCGCCCCCCCCGCTGTGGGGGTTTTACATGTAATTGCGGGGGTATAGGAGGGGTCGGCGACAGCCGGGAGGCTTGCCTGCCTTCCCGGGAGGACGGGAGCGGCGCCCGATTTTCGGGAGGCTCCCGACCAAATCGGGAGGGTAGGCAAGTATGCCTTCTGTGCATGCGTGACTGTTGGCCAGAATATGCGTGAGCTGAGGGGGGCACTGGGAGGGATCCTGTCGGATCCCCCTCAGGGAATGCTCTGAAAAGAAGCCGATGGGCTTGTATTAGGCAATGCCATCTATGGATGGAGTTGCCTATCAAGACCAAGCTCCGGAAACTTTTGCTTTCTGGAGCTTGATACATATGGTAACTGCTGTCAAAACTCAGAAATCGCAAATTTCAGAGGTTTGACTGCATTTCCGTGTTAGTAGATCCCGCCTAATATGTGGATAAACAGAAGCACCGCGCTGTTCAACACATAAGTGAACCTAAGGATGACAATAAAAAGTTTGGCCTAGGGGCGCCATGAAAAAAATGCTGATATTCTAGTGTGCGGTGATTCAAAATAGTGTGATGACTACTGCGCTAGGGTATCCAAAATGTTAAATCTAAAATAATCTATTTTAGCATTTTAATAATTAGTTATACTAATAATATCTGTAGCCTTACCAGAAACCGGCATGATTTCAGCCACTGGTATGCAAGCTGAATATATGGCAAAGATGGAAGGAACGCAGAAAACAAGCAGTGACCAAGATGTTGCTGGATGTCACACAGTATAGTTATACAGCCATAGTTTATTCAGTATGTCATAATATCCCAGTCCTCTTTTGGCTGCTTGCTGTCAAATAGCAAAATGTGCTGTAAGTTGTGGTACTCCCATTCCTGAGCATCCACCATTCACAGTGCATTATAGAGATGAAAGAGTTAACCAGCTTACAATAACATCACCCTCCCCTGTTCACTTTCCATTGCCCAAACTATCTCCATTTTCATCTGTTTTAGCTCTGATGTAAAGCTGTCGTTTTATTGCTTGGTAAATTAAAGCTGCCATAAATTGATTGAACTAAATTAATTGGAGAGTTGTCGGCGAGTGAGGCCGAGCTCTGTGCTGCTGGCACAGCGTCTTACCGGGATTTTAATCACAACAAGAGGCAACAAATCTTTCTGCGCGGATACAGAACACTGCTTCATGCTTGAATTTCAAATTGTTATAGGAGCTGTTAATCCCTGCGACTGGGAAAGAGTTAAATTAACGTAACGTAATTTGAAGACCAACTATCATAAAAACAATATTAGCTAAACTGTTTCGTAAACACAGGACATTATTGATGAAAAATGTCATGTTTTTCCAAATGCTGTTTCATTGTATTAGAACAGCAGGGTGGTTTCCTAACTATTGATTTACAAGACTATTCTGTTATATTGGATAGCAGTGTGAATAATTTACCCAACCATGCATTAGACTTCCATGTTCCTGCAGATAGCGTTCAACATCAATCAAAATAGTTATAGATTAAATAATGCTTTTCTCAGCAAAACAAGCATCTGTGTTTTAATCATCCCAAAACAGTGCGATAAAATACATATGCACCCTGAGCACAATAAACCTGGATGGTCAGATTTATAGGTTATTGCACACGTATAGTCGGGCAAATGGCAGGGCATCATATAAACCTTGGCAATAAGGCATGTACTTTCTATTTTCATCATCCAGAGATGTGAAGACTGTTGAAGTATGGCGTGCGCTCCTCGCCATCTCCATAATGCTCATCTAACGAATCATATGCCCTTACCAAGATGGCTGCCGTTTCGGTCTTCTTCGCATCTACTGCGCCATCTTGTTACTGTGTATGAGCACCACAGATTTTGTCTGAGGTTTGCAGACTGCCACATATTGGCAGGGCAGTTCCAAGGGCAGAGCAACCGGTGCCGCCACCCAAGGTGCAATGCTGATATGGTTGCATGGCTGCCTGTTACTCTTGATTTTATAAACCATTGCATTCTTATGCTGAAAGGTTGATGAATTGGAAATGATTCATAACTGAGCATAACTGAGATTTGAGAAACTATTAATATGCCCATACGGAGACTACCGAAAAGAGGAAAATCCTTGTCTACATCTAATAAATGGGATGTAGTCAGGAAGACGGTGGTCGAAATGCTGACCGCCGGCTTCCTGACAGTGAAATCCCGACATTGGACTAATGATAGGCGTCTAAATACCTACACCTATCATTAGCCCAACGCCGAAATTCCGACACCCAGCATACCGATCATATGTAAGCCGGGCGTCGTGAGCGGATAGTCATGGGGGGGAGGGTTAGGTTTAGGGTCTCCCGGGGGGACTTAGGGTTAGGCACCCCCCCTGGGAAGGTTAGGGGAAGGGGGGGGTTAGGGTCAGGCACCCCCGGGGGGAGGTTAGGGTCAGGCACCCCCGGGGGGAGGTTAGGGTCAGGCACCCTCCCAGGAGGGTTAGGGTGTGGGTAGGGGGGTTAGGTTTACGCACCCCAGGGGGGAGGTTAGGGTTAGACACTAGTGGGGAGGTTAGGGTTAGACAACCCTAAGGGAAGGTTAGGTGGGGTATAACATACAGATTCCCTAATAAATGATTTTCCTATTGGCCCTTGTTTCTCACAATTATTATTGCTTGAGCAGTTGTATTACATTTGAATTAATCTGGAGGATTTTTTTTTTTTACATCAGAAGATCTATTGTAAATAAACGCTCCCTCGATTTACAACAATATATACAGAAAATACAACAAATGACGGTTCTGATCTGGTGGTGTGAATCAATGTGATTTGATGTATGCTTTGACTCTTAGTAAATCTCACCATTTACAATTCGTGCATTAAAAACACCACAAAAATATTTGGTTTAGTGAAACTGCACTTTAGTAAATCTTCATTTTCAAGATGGAAAAGTTACCTTCATATTTAAAGATTAATTACCCTTGTTTGCATGTAAAGGACTCATAGGGCCTGATTCAAACGTGGACGCTAATGCCGCCATGACTGTGTATTTTTCTGCAGCACAACAGCGCCTTCATGCTGATCTGATTCACACATAGACGCCCAACGGCTGCGGCGCTAATCCACCGCTGTGCGTACAAAGCCTCACCATTGGTCGCAGCATCAAACATCGCACCAGCCCTATGGAGGAGCAAAATGTCTGTCTGAACATGGCCACCGAAATCAGTGCAACTGCGTACGAAGACACAGACGCTGACCGTGACACGCCCACGTCTGGCTAGCCAACCCCTTGTTGCATCCCAGGAAAGCCCACTGAAATTGCCTCTTATTCGTCCCAAATCGCTCTGTTTCCCCCCGGTGGATGCATGCACTGTGTGATTCGGAAACATACGCAGACTTAATACATCGGACGCTTGCGTCCGACATAGCTGCGGTGTCCAACTCTGAATCAGTCCCATAGATTAGATTCAATTCTCTGCAATGTGCGGCCTGGATGTCTAGCCACTCACAACCCAGTCTGTCTGCGGCATTTTGCGGTCATCGCAGAGAATGGAATTTCCCCTATAGAGGCTAATTCAGTTGGTGTGATAAGCATATAAATAGAGCACCTTTGCACGTATTCAGTGGGAGTGCCCGCTCACCGGTCCTCATACTAGAAGTACTGGCTGTGGTGAGCAGGAATGTTGGACATAAAACAAAAACTGTTCTCATTTCTATTTCAGAAGTTCTCATTTCTCTTTTGTATATTCACTAACTGTTGTGGAACTTCTCTCACCTATTGAGGAACTACAGTTTCAGCAGGGGGGCTGCAGATCTTTACTGAAATTGCTAGTGCTTGATTAACCACAAAAACATATATTTTTAAAAAAAAGTAACTCCTCTTTCGCCAATTTAATATAAAATCTCTTCCCTTTGGGATCTATTTATCAAAGCAAATATTGCAGCAGATATTGGAGATATCTGCTGCCATACCCTGTTTTTGACCACAAAAACAGCCCCCATAGGTTTCTATGGGGGCTGTTTCAATTGGGATGCAGTCAGGAAGCCGACGATCGAAATGCCGACCACTGGCTTCCCGACAGTCTAATCCTGGCAAGGTACTAATGACAAGTGTCGAAATCCCTACGCCTGTCATTAGACCTACGCCGGGGAGCCCGACGCACGACATACCTAACGAAGGTAAGCCGGCGTGGACAGCTGCGGGGGGGAGGGTTAGGTTTTAGGGCTCCGGGGGGGGACTTGGGGTTAGCACCCCCTTGGGAGGGTTAGGGACAGGCTAGGGGAAGGGGGGCTTAGGCACCTCCGGGGGGGGAGGTTAGGGTTAGGCACCCCCCCACGGGAGACTTAGGGTTAGGCTGTGGGGAATGGGGGTTTAGGTTTAGGCACTTAAAGGGGGGGTTAGGCACTTGGGGGGGAGGTTAGGGTTAGGCACCCCTAAGGGAGGGTTAGGGTTAGGTGGGGGAGTAAGGTTAGTGATACTTACCTTAATTAAGGTATTACATACTATTCCGTTTCAATTACCTAGCTCTGGTAGTGAGTTTGGCCGTGGTAGCTTATACAATCAGGATGACTATGCAATTCACAGCCTGGTCTATCCCTGGTCTGTTGGGACTGGTTGTCAGACCTTTAGATAGCACAACAGGAAATTCACTGGTGTTACATCAGTACCTCAGCCCATCAGGAAAGAATGGCGTGTTAATGTAGCACATACAGTATGCTTGGTTGACCATTAAAGGAACACTCCTGGTCACTGTCTCAGGTTGCCCTACTATAGGCACACTCCTTGTTGCTGTCTCAAGCTTCCCCTTTTATAAACACATCCTTGGCCGTTGTCTTAGGTTGCCCTCTTATTGGCACACTCCTGGTCACTGTCTCAGGTTGCCCTACTATAGGCACACCATGGTCGCTGTCTCAGGTTGCCCTATTATAGATACACCCTGGTCGCTGTCTCAGGTTGCCCTACTATAGGCACACAATTGGTCGCTGTCTCAGGTTGCCCTACTATAGGCACAATCTATGGTCTATGCTGCCTTCATACAACCTTAACAGAGATTAGGTCACTATGCGGCATGTTGGCTAGTACAATAAAGTGAAAGTGAGTATGGAAACACTGATTTTTTAATTCAGCTTCCTGAAACAGTTCAGACAATGGTGCTTCATTATCCACAATGGACAGTATGAAAACTAAAAGCAGTAAAATAATGAAATATGGAACTGCCTTAAGCATCTTTGTGTCTGAATACTGGAAAAGATGAGTTTCTGGATGAACAGGCCCTAATCAATACACAAATATCCATGAGAATACAGATTTATTACAGCATCTGTCTGGATGTGCACAGTAAAGTATTCCTCAGTTAGTATGCAGCGCTGCTCTCTAACAATATCATTCTGTAAAAGAAGCTCAACAACTTTCCATCTATTAAATCCAAACTCCCATATCCCTCATTTCTGCTTAAGAAGTCTGGTTATGATTTCTTCTATCTGATTAATTGATCATCAGAATAAGGACTGTGTTATATTGCGGTTAACAAAATAGACTCACCATTATCCTGAGGTCACAAGCACAGGCTCTACATGGTTTGGGTTCACCAAACTAGAACTGAATTTCTAGAAAACTTCGTTAGCTTTATAGAAATTGAAAGAAAGTAAAAGCAAATGTCTTTTTGCAGCTTGATGCATTTGTGTCCCCTGACTCCTCCCATTTTGATACTGCATAGACGCTGATAGATAGTGACTAGGAGACAACCACCATTACGGGGTCTTTACCCCACATTAATTTTTCACATTGTAGGCGGGATGTATTAAGGTGAAAAATGCAGTAAAACTAAATTTTCCATATGTACTAAGCACCGGAATGCATCGATTCGTCCCTGTGGGTAATGCCATCTTCAGGTGGTTTTACCCAACTGAGAGGAATCCGTTTGGATCCTTTCCATCTCTCCCCATGGTGCTGGCGTTCTTCTGCGCATGCGCAGAAGAACGACAGAGGGACTTCTGGGCATACTTGCCAACTCTCCCTGATTGTTAGGGAGACTCCATGAAATAGTAGCAATCTCCCTAACACCCTGAAGAGTCTAGCAATCTCCCTGATTCCACCTTACCCCCGGAAGTCCCTCTATCTGGGGGTATCGCAAAGGACAGCTTTATCGGGAGAGCTGTCCTTTGCGATTAAAATCATATTTCTAAGTACATACCGTGGTAATCAACTGTGTATGTACTCGATAAGAGGCGGGATGTACTGCATCACGGATGCAATGCTTAGTACATCCCGCCCAATAAGTTTCAATTTTAAATGTGTTTTACAATCAATGATCAACATTATTTGCTGTAGTTATATAATTCTGCCTGCACAAATGTACTTAAAAAACAAGCCCCTCTCACTTATATGGCATCACTCAGTCTAAAACCTTGTTTAGGAATGCATAACAGAATTGATGCATCTCAAAGTAGTCCTTGTCTAAATTCACCTCATAATTGACTAACCTCAGACAGCAACTTGGTCATGTGACAAGAAGCCATAACTTATATATAGTTCTTCTTAAATCTTGACCAATAATAGATATGTTCTTCTTTTCACTAGTATAGCACCAGTTTGCTTTAACATTCAAGTGCTGGAGGTGTCTCGGTTCCACAGTCCTATCAGGAATATACCGCCTGCATCTTATAGCATCAGAACCCTCCACTTCATTTACTGTTATTGTTTTAATAAACATGAGGCACTTTCGATCTGTGTTCCCATTTTCCCTGAAACTTTGAATGTTTCTGTTTCCTAGTCACATAATTAAAGGAAAAAACTGCTAATGACGTTAACTTTGTGCTGTGTTAATGACAGAGAGAACGGCGCCACAAATTGCTGCCATTAATAAGAAAAATAAAATATTTAAAAGGGAAGATCCATGAGTGTAATTTTAATAAACCAAAATGAGGAAAATGAATTCCTGGGCATTTGTGGCAATTTAACTCTCTGCTGAAATCTCACATATACATTGGCGCAATTATTTATTGTGTGTGTCTCATATTAGAAAAACACAACACACACAGTGGAAGCAACCCATCCAGCTGTATTTTAGTCTCACTTTGCGAGTATTTATGCCACCGATTAGTCTGCTCTCCCTGCTGTCCTGGAGTATATTACACATTAATATTATATTATCCATCTCGTAGCACTGATGCCTCAACGTAGCCACACTATTTATATACACAACAGGTACCTGGAGTTCTGTTATTTACTCGCAGGCTGGTATTTATTAAGTAATTTCCCAATTTTCTCCTAGTCCTCCACAAACACAATGGATGGTTCCCTGTTCTTGCTTACATACTTGCGCGCTGTCCCTGTCAAGGTCAGTCCCTTTTTGTACATTAATTAGTATAATATTGAAGAGCCTCACATAAGATTTCTATTTTCCTGTATGCTGTTCTAGGTATCTTTTTCTATTCTGTATACTGTAGAAGTTGGTTTTATAAAAGATTATTAAGTAGTTATATTATAATCATTGATCAAAATATTTTGTGATTAGTGCCAGTTATATGAATCATCTTATCCTGTGACATCCCTGGGTGCAAGTAAGCCAGGAAATAATAGATCTTGAAGTTATATATCTGCTGTACTGTAGGTCAGCTGAGATTGTTTGTGCAGAAAGGCCTGGGTCTGGGATCTACCTACACAAGGTATAGTTTATAGTCAGCCCAGATTATGTGAATTCTAAGGGGCATATTCAATTAGGCTCGAAAAGTTCTGTACTTTTTGCATGCCGGACTTTTCACCGACATCGCTGGTTTTGCAATGCGAAAAAGTATCGCGCGCGGCCCCGCTTCTCCCCGTATTCAATTCCAAAGGACGCGAAAACGTGTCCTGGCGAAATTCAAACAGGCGAAAAGTGCTGTCAAATTTGGGGAAATCAGCCTGACACCCACCAAAAGACGCATTAACATCGGGGATCATGGTAGATGCCCCCGAATAGCCCTGCTGAAGCGATTTGGGGTACTTAAATGCTCTCATTAGCGTCTTTGCACAAGTGGTGAAGAATAGCATTTGGCAGTTTTTTTTGGTGGAAATAACTAGTCCCAGTAAATTTGGGGTACATGAAAATGGGTGCAAGCATGGTTAAAAATTGCAAAAGTGAGGTCTTAAAAAGCGTTAAAAACACACCTTCAATCAAGAAAAACACCTCCCCCATACTTGCAGACCCCCCAAAGTCTATTTCGCTAGTTTTTAAGTTTGTTCCCTAACTTTGAACTTTTTCGCCCACTTTTTCAAAGTAATTTTTTGGGGTGTTCGTGGTCTTTATTTTTTTTAGGAATTTGACGCAGTTTACCTTTCCTAAGGGTGCAGGGTGGTTCCCCCACCTTTGCACCCCAAAACGGCAATTCTGCACTTTTTTCCGACAGCTATGCATAGGCGAAACTTTTCCGACAGGTACGTTGCATTGCGTTTTCGCAACGGCGAAAAGTCGCAACAATTGAAAACGGGGATAAGTTTCTGCTGACGAAATGACGTCATCAGCGAAACTTTTTTGCCGAAAATGGCTTTTCGCCACTAATTGAATATGGCCCTTAGTATAAGTCCCTCTAAATGTATTATGATTTATATAGGAACCAAAATGCGTCCATAATCAATATTTGAGAAAATTTCTGTATAAACTTGTAATCAGTGAACCTAGTCACATGATATGTGACAAACATGGTTACCAAAAGGACCATAAAAACCAGTTAGTGAAGCAATGTTGTTTGGGTAAGTAGAGATTCTAACCCAGCATCTATGTGCTGCACGCTGTGTGAGCCTCTCAGAGAGATGTTGCCAGTCCATTGCAGGTCACAATTTGCTACTCAGACTCTCAAGTGGAGGACAACCAGCTCACATGGTCTATTCATGATGTTAATTATTGAGGTCCGGACCCCGATAATTAACATTCTAACCCGCCGCGGAATCCGGAGCAAATTAGCATTGCTCCGGCACGGTGACAGCTGATGCGAAAATCAGCTATCCCGCAAGCGGCTTCACAGCTCCTTTCGGAGCCGTGACACTACTGCACATGCGTGACCTACAGGTAATTCATACTTCATGTTTACATTTGCAGGTGAAAATTTTCATTTTCCACTGCTTTTATAAAATTAGGTGATTATGAGTGAGGCCTTATTACAGGGATTATGCCATGCAAGAATCGATGGGGCAGCTAGTGATAGTGATTTTTCTTTTTCTATAAATGCAAGCAATAGAGGGTTTTTTTATCATCACAATAAGCTGCAATGTCTTGTTTTTAGGAACCGTTTTTGTTTTGTTTCAACCTGATTTGACATGTGTTGTTTTCTTTGCAGTATTTATAGTAAGGTGAAATATATTACAGGTAGACATGTGCGCTTACCCCTGTGTTTTGGTTTTGGATCTGGATTCACTTTTGTGATTTGGTTTTGCAAAACCACCTTTAAAGGTGCGTAACCACTTGCCAATAGAGGAATGACAGTACGGTTACAACATTGTAATCGTACAGTCGTTCCTCATCCTGTAAAGTGCCTACACTGAACGATATGTCGTTCACTGCAGGCACCCTCCCTCATCCCTGAACATGCACAATATGTCGTTATCGGCAGATTGACCAGCATGTTCAGGCGATGACTGATGTCGAAAACAGCTAGCGGGAGCGCACATCGCTGGTCGTTTTCGACATTTTAATTCCCGATTTGTGAAAGATTAATGAGCGATTGAACGATAACGATGTCGTTATTGTTCAATCGCTCATTTTAATCGCCAAGTGGATACGCACCTCAAGTGTTTTTGTTTTGGATCTAGCTTTTATTTTAAAAGAAATTGACAAAAAGTTTTTAAAAACAGCTAAAAGTATGTCAGTTTTTCATATCCACAACCCAAAATTCGGATTTAGAATTCCAAATTCTGAACCGCAAGAATATCATTACCATGACTCAGATCTGCCCAGATCTCCACAGGAGATCATTACCACAACTAGGATCTATCCGGATTCATGAAATTCGGATGGATACGACTTTCTGGAGAACCGAAACGTACTTCTCTAATTACAGGGTGCCTAGCTTCTAGGTAACATGATTTCTTACTTGTGCTTTTAGATGTGTGATTATAGCATGACACATATTCAGATGTAACTTGCACTCTTACCCTGTAGGCATTAGAACTTTAAGCATGATGGTAAAACAGGGTCGGCCTAACTACGGCTCTCCCCCAGCTAAAGTCTGGCTTTCCACCCCATTCGGGATTCCACCGGAGCTCCAGACACTCCAGAGGTGGTAAATGTCCTCCTACTATACCTCTTCCAAGTCTGCACATGTCACTGCAGTCTGTGCACTGATTCTGTCATGTGCAGCTGTGGAGGGGGCCGGTCCGGCAGTCGCTAGTCCAGCATACTTCACTAAAGTGTTGCATTTGGACTCAGCAACTGCGGAAGTGGACACAGACCAGGAAGTTTGTCAGGAGGACATTTTCGGAGAAGTAAGTAAAATAAGGGGGGTTCTGAGCTGGCACTCAATGGGGGGCTCTGAGCTGGCACACAAGGGGGCCTCTAGACTGACATACAGGGGGGCTCTGGCCTGGCACACATGGGGAGGACTCAGCCTACACTTGCTCACCCTCTATCATCCCTTACCTCCTCCTTTCTGCCATACATACTTACCAATATTTACAAATGCCAAATCAAGACATAATCAAACCCTGTCCCAAACTGACCATGTCCCACCCTCATCTGACCAAACCTCGCTCCAATCTTCCCATAAATGCCATCGTTGAAATCAAAATGTCACCTCTTTTGTGACCCGTGAATCATAAGTGTCTCGCTTAAATCAGGAAAGTTAGGAAGTTTGCTTGATTTTAGTAGCACAAGGATTCATATGAAGGGCTATAACTAGGAGAGTGCATGCGAGCGGTGTCATTGCAACGGGCCCTGGAGGAGGTACTTGCATGTCCTTACAGTGGGCCTAGAACGGCAGCCTCTAACCAGTAGCACTGCTGCAGAGCCACCTGTCCTTAGGACCTGATTCAGACCTGCTCGCTAGCAAGCGGCCGCTAGTTGCTGACGATGTCCGCTAATGTGCGCATGCGTATACTTTGCAGTGCGCGTGTGCAAACTAGTACGAGCAATCGGAATGTGCTCGCTCTCCCTGCAAAGACACCCCAGTGGAATGAGTGACAGAAGAGGCCATTTGTGAGTGGTAACGGGCAGGGCAGTAGTAACGGGGGTGTGGAAGTGTGAACGCAGGCATGCCAGAGTGTTTTCATGTTGTTTCAGAGGCGTGCATAATTAACAGGCAGCGTCATAGTACACGTCAGCTGGTTGTATTATTCACTGAACTGCTTGCCGTGCTTGTGGTAGGGTACACTCAACTGCAAGCGCTGCAGTCAGTGCCGATAGAACCCGATGTACCAATGGTTGTATGTATTTCCAGGAGATGACGTGCGCTAGTGAGCTGGTGGGCGTCTATAAACACAAAGTGATCCCACGCCAATACATAGTGGGCGTGCTTATGCCTTGCCATGCGAGCGCCTGCCTTGATATCACTTAGCTGAATTTCCATACGCTGGGAGCGAGCGGCCGCATCTAGCGAGCGGGTCTGAATCAGGCCCTTAGGTTGCTCCGGGCAATGCATTACTTTCAAGAGTCAGTGGCCTTGTCCCTAGGCGTGATATAATGACATCACAGGTGTAGGGGGCGTGGCTGGCACACGGAGACATAATGCCCTGTTCCGCTGGTCATACAAGTCAGATGCATGTATGGTTCTATGTGTACACGTTTTTTGCATGTACAATACAGAAATGCAGTGGCATACAAAGTAAAATATTTATATAGAATCCAGTAACTGGAATGAATAAAAGATCAGAGATCACAAATAGCTAACTATTTCTTGCCGATCTGGAGAGTTTTTCATACATATCATATCATTTTACCAATACTCTCTCCCCGGGGACCTGTATGTGGTGTGTGATGCAGCAGTCTCTGGCACTACAGGGGTTAGGCGGTGCTAGCGATGTACTTATAAAAATTACTGTATAAAGAGCGACTTTCATTGATGCAGTTGAGCGTCTGCTGTTTAATGGCCTTTGTTGAATAAAACTTTCCAAGATAACTAAAGATTTATGGGGATGTTTTCCTAACTGTATTTGTATCTTTTTTAATTAAATGCCATTTAACATAACATTAGATTAATTGGATAGAACAAAATGTTATTTCACTGTAGCTGAAATCATAAAAGGGGCTGCTTACAGAATGGTTTGGGGGCATGGAAGAAAGCAGCAGTAACTCTTTCAGAACCAGCTTGCTCTGCATGCAACCACTCTCAGAGTGATGATACTGAGAGAAGACGGTGGTTGAATTGTAAGCTCTTCTGGTTAGTGGCTAGAAACTTGTCAAAGGCAGATGAGAGCTACAGTATATGGTCTGATGGGCACATTTAATTTACTAATTCATTCTAGCCTACATTTTATACCTCACTTGTGGGAGATGCAGAGAAGAAGAGGTGGGCGTGACCTGATGACACTATGGGGTCTATTTACTAAGCTGTGTTAGGAGATAAAGTGAACGGTGATAAGGTACCAGCCAATCAGCTCCTAACTGCCATTTTTCAAATACAGCCTGTGACATGGCAGTTAGGAGCTGATTGGCTGGTACCTTATCACGTTCACTTTATCTCCTAACACAGCAAATTTGTTGGTTGATCCAATCAGTACAGCACAAACTAATAAGAGCACTGAGACATGAGGCACTAAGTGCCTCAGAGCAAATGTAACATATTGCTTCACTTGCTGATATAGGCTACCCTACGCTACATTTACTAGGATTATTTTCAGAATAAATATATGCAAACTTGCTTGATAAAAGAAATCTAATTTGCATTCAAGACATGCCGAGCCAGGTCCATAGGGTAATGTCACATCAATAGAGAACAAGCAACTGCAATCATTTATAGAGACCTCTTAATGGCATAATAGCTATAAATGCTCCTGCCCTCTGATTTTATCTCTTTAACAAATTGTTGTTATTTTAAAATTCTATTATATCAGCCCAATGAATTAGAGCATGTTTAAATACATTCAAGCCAACAAAACATCTCCTGCAGAAAAACATAAAAAATGGGGGACAACTATAACGGCAGGTTAAAAAATAAAATAGCATGAAGATGTAGTTTCATACATACAGTAGGTCGACATGTAGGAGAATGATGTCACTTCTGTTAGTGTCATTTTCCCTAGATCACTTTGTAACAGGGTCTTTAAGAATATTGTAAAATTAACCATTTTGAATTCTACTCTTGCTCCAAAAGCAAAATGGTCCAAAATAAGATATTTTGTTAATATAAAACTTTACAAACGGGTATACATATCATCTAACAATGACATCTATTTACTCTTATGAAAACATTTTTTGTCAATGTCATTTCAAATTTATTTATTCGTTTAAATTGATATTTTCAAGTATTTCCATATAATAATCCACACTTTATTCTGTCTTTAGAATATTCCTGTTTGTGTTAGAATAGTGGGCTGATATGCTAAATGCTATATCAGCTTGTCAATATCAGCAAGAGTTATTAGTCTAAATAAACCATATACATGTTTGCATAAACATGGCCCAGAACCATAGTAGTAGTCTAAAGTATGCAAAGTAATTGATCAAACATTGATGTTTACTTTCATTAAATGTTCTTAGTACAATATATTTATGCTTAAAATGTGAGCTCAACATAAATATCTGCACTTGTTTATATCTAGCTATTTATATCTAGCTATATCTATTTCTACCTCATCCACATATATAGATAAATACTTTCAGTAAACTATGTGGATCTATAAGGTATATTTAATGATATTCTTGTTATCACTCGTTACGAATCTTAAATGGTGCTTCAACCAATCAGCTCCTAACTGTCATTTTACAAACACATGACAGGAGCTGATTGGTTGGAGCACCATTAAAGATTAGTAATGAGTGATAACAAGAATATTACTCGTTAATAAATATGCCCCTATGTTTAAAATCACCAGCTTCTTTTATGAACAAGTCACAGACCAGCAGAAGTTGAATAAGGGAATTTACTGCCTATGCACAGTGAACATTCACTAACTGTACTTTGCTTTTAGTTGATAATTCTGCACTTGTACTGTGAGTTGAGAATATACAGAAATATAGATTATTGCTAAATGTACCAGCTCTATGGCAGGTGAATACAACCAAAGTAAAAAAGCTTACAGCAGTGAGGACATAAAGCTGGCCGTGGATGGCCGAATATACAGTAACAGTAACTAGCTATGGCTGTGCACTGCTCAGAAGATTAGTGAGACAATGTTTGCTCTTCAGTAAATATATATACTTGGATGAAATGAGCAAAGAAAATAAAAGCAGGACTTTAATGGGCAGAAGAAATACAATATCATACTTAGTAAATCAGCCTACGGACCGCACTGGCTCAGCAATAGCAACTGGCAGATAGTAGGAAAGAAAAAAACAGATTAAAACAGAACTACACAATAACATCTCTGGTGACAATGATACATTTCTCATTTCTGAATTGCAAATATTACTGTAGCTATATGTGGTATGATGTAACATGTTCTAAACTGTCCTACAGTATATTGTGTTTATACTATTCTGCTGTGCTATACAGGATTTCTTTCAGAAAATGTATGGGGAAAACTTGGGCACATACATTTTCTATGAATGTACAGTACTGTGGATCATTTGGTTTAAGTTTGTCCATAAAAGCCTCCAAACTAGTTAACATTTGTGATTTTTTTCTTCTGTCTGTGACATGTGCTTCAGGCCAGCCCCATACCTGCTGTATTAGTCACTGGATTGTTGCTATCGGGCACCAGCCAAGTTATAGTGTCACCGATGGTGCTGTAGCGAGCCAATTATTTAACAAATAATATTACTTGGACTTGAGCAATGAGATCACTTCTGGAATTATTAGGGCGTATTAGTGGGGTCAGGGGATATCTGCTCCTGCAGGCCAACAGCAGCAGTCTACCGGTAACATTTGCAAACATACTTAATTCTCCTTTCAATAAAGTCTTTGATGAGCATCAGGGTTATTTAGAGCCATAGATACTGGGATTTCAGGCACATAGGGGGTCATTCAGACTAGGTCACAAGCACCGATATGCTTGCAAACGGGTCGATGGGTAGCGTGCGCAAGCCCCGGAGTGAGAGAGAAACTCTCTCACTGCGGAGCTCGCTACAAAAGGGGCGGCTGTCGATGTTGTTCGACAGCTCGCCTCATTTTGTAGGTGGGCCGGGGGGGGGTGGTTTTCAAAACGGAGGCGTTCCTTAAGGAACGCCTGCCATTTTGTGGGCGGCCGCACTGACATCATCAGTGATGTCAGTGGGGAGCTTCCTGCCCCATCAGAGCAGAAAGCTCCCTCTGAATGAGGTCCATAGTCCCATATTGGTTGTACTATCACAGTATATAGGACCAATATTACCTAATGATATAATAAACCTGTGGTCCTGGACCTATAAGTTACCTGCAGTTTTTGGGGGTAGTGGCAGATATGCATTTAGGGGCGTTTTCAATTAGCGGTGATAATATCAGCTGATTTTGGCAGGGAAATCGGCCGATTATCGCATGCGCACTCCCGTTTTCGCAAAAAAAAGGCGAAAACGGGTAGGTGAGATAAAAAAACAAGCGACAATAGGCGAGGACATGCAGGAAATTGCATCTGTACCTCAAAAAATGGCTGCCATACATTGGAAATTAATTTAGAAGTGTATTATTGGCCTTAATAAAATGTTAAAAAATGATAGAGTGTTATTTTTGTTCCAAGAAATTACTGTTCCACGTAAATTCAGGGTATGTTAAAATAGGTGCAAGTATATTTTCGTGTCGTAAAGTGCACTTTTAAAAACCATTAAACCATTAAAAAATGTCTACTGCAACCACATGCAATGTTTAAAACACTTGACGCATCCATAAAGCCCCCCGAAATACCACACCCAATACGTTAAACCCATCAATTTTTTTTTTCACCCAAAATTTGACCGGTCGTTTTTCTCCAAATTACGAAAAACTTTTTGGGTAATTTATCATTAGGGGAGGGGGTCTCCAAAGGGTTCTGAAAGAATTCCCCAAATTTTTAGGCAAAAGTAGTGATTTTACATTTTTTTCACCTGGTCTGAGATGGTGAAAACTTTTCACCTGTTTCTACCATTTCAATTATCATGGGTGCGATAATTTACAGAGAAATCTCGTGTGCGAAAACATCACGGGTACGATAATTTAACGTGAAAACGGCACTTATCGCACCTAATTGAATCCAGCCCTTAGAGTGACACCTACAAACGTGCACTGTTAGCAGCAGGGGCGTCTTATAAGAGGAGGGGGCCCGTGTGCACTCCCCGTGCGTGGCCCCCTCCTCTCTCCCCGGTGGCTGGCAGCTGACTAACGCGGCTGACCAGCCACCGGAGCATTAGTAGACTCTGGGCACTAGAGTGTGCCTGGAGTCTACTGCGCATGCGCAGAACGCCGGAAAAATGGCCGCCGCGGCCATTTCCCGGTGTTCTGAGCAGCGCCGACACAAGATGCGGGACCACGGACAGGTAAATTTTAAAAAATATGGGTGCAGGGTATGCGGTGCGGGGCCCCCCTGGACCCGGGGGCCTGTGTGCCCCGCACACACTGCACCCATTATAGATACGCCACTGGTTAGCAGATGTTTTCTTTAGAAGGGATTGATGTGCAAAATAGGCCCAAAGGGTATAAAGCCCATCAGTATTCTGTATGTAACCAGCACAGTTAGATACACCCTCTAACCATACTTGCCGACAATCAGCTCCAGCCTTCCGGGAGGGAGCTGATTGTCGGCTAACACAATCCGGGGGGCGGAGCCGGCCATTGATGTCACACTGGGGGCGGAGCCGGGGTGGCCCCACCCCTCTTCACGATGCTGTTATTTTTGGCATTGGGAAGTAGGGGCGGGGCCACGATGATGCGATTCAGAGCGAATCACGTCACCGCCCCCCCGCTGCTGGGGTTTCTAGTTTTTTCTGGGGGGGGGGGGGGGGGGGAGGTCGGGAGAGTCGCAGGCTTCCGGAGGCTGTTTACAAAACAAAAAAAGCTTCATGTACAGTTGGATGTAGATCATACTTGCCTACTCTCCCGAAAGTTGCGGGAGGCTCACATTTTTCAGGTAGCCCCACACACCACCGTGAGAGTATGCAGATCTCCCGCATCCCGCCCATGAAGTGGGCAGGATGGGGAGATTTTATGGGAAATTTGGGGATCCGTCAACCACCTTGTGGACCCGCGAATCACAAGCTTTCCTGTAAAGAGGACAGGGCCTAATGTTGGCTACAGTCTGGTTCCCCCCCCCCCCCCCCGACACTGAGAGCAGCATCTCCTCTCCAGGCTGCTGCAGGAAAAGATTTTTAAAAAGTCGGTAAATATGATGTATATAGTGACCAAAATGCCCACGTAAAATGCATCCAAAAAATATGGAATTGTGTGCTTACAGTGAGCTGCAAGTCTATAATGGGTGCACACGGTCCCATGGGTCCAGGGAGTAAGGCCTCTGTGCCTCCTGTGCTCTCTATGTCGCCAACTTGTTAGTGATGCATTCAGAAAGATGGCGCTGCACAGGAGCTAGCAGAGACTCTGGCAATGTGACAGAGTCTTTGCTCTCTACTGAACATGCACCATCTTTCCAAATTTATCACTGGCAAGATGGTGCACCGCACGGAAGGCACATTTAATCAGGGGCTGCTGTTCTTAATACGCCCTAGGTCTTAAGCTGCATACACACACAACAATTTTTTTAATGATTATCGTTAAACGATATCGTTTAATGATAATCGTTTGCAAAAATCGTTCACTTTCTGAGTCAGATGAACGATTATCGTTCATGCGCGTTCACGTTTGTAGTTCAGTCAGACTTGTCAACTCAACGATTTTAATTAAGGGAATATGCAAAAATCTTTGTAGTTCATAAAAATCGTTCATTACACATTAAAAAATCTGACAGATAATCGTTCATAAAAATCGTTGGTAACTAAATCGTTGTGTGTGTATGCAGCTTTAATATTAGTACGCCTCAGTATATAATACGATAAATGCACCGTCTTCATTAAGATCAATTATATTTGAAAATATATCATTATGCAATAGACACACTAGTCATCATCAGACTGCCATCTCACAGGCTGTGTTTGAAAAATGACAGTTGGGAGCTGATTGGCTGGCACCTTATCACTTTTCACTTCTCCTAACACTGTTTAGTAAATAAACCCCTAAGTATTTGATGTCATACCAGCTACAGCCTACATACCAGTCAACTAGTTGGACGGTTGGACAGAAAATCTTTAGGTGTGTATGCACTCACTCTGATCATTGAGAGATGCTGGTTAGTGCTGACCATGTTGTTCACATCCAGGCCCTGCAAGGAGTATGTGGTGTCATCCATATTTTTATTTCACACTTGAGTATTGAAATCCTTAAGGATGAAGAGGCCTGTTCAGTGCGGGACTGAATTCACTGGAGCTCTACTAACATCTACATGTGGTGGGTGCTTTTGTAATAAAATGGTTAGTGCAAAAACATCTGAATTTTTGAATGTGGCAAATACATGCTGCCATAAACTGTTTGGGCATGCTGGTGCATTTAGAATCTGAAGGGCTACATAAAAGACAAACCTTTCAAAAACACATGCATTGTGAAAAAAAAAAAAAATCTGGTTCCCCCAATTCTTTTTCCGCCAATTTTTTTTTAATAAACCTAAATTCAGGGGATTCCTCTTCATCCTTAAGGATTTCAATACTCAAGTGTGAAATAAAAATATGGATGACACCACATACTCCTTGCAGGGCCTGGATGTGAACAACATGGTCAGCACTAACCAGCATCTCTCAATGATCAGAGTGAGTGCATACACACCTAAAGATTTTCTGTCCAACCGTCCAACTAGTTGACTGGTTGGAATGAAGACCTGGTAACATATGGGAGTAACTGATGATCAGCTATTTGCTCCTAAATGCCAGAAAACAGATGAAAATGGTCGTCAGACAAGTTTGTTAAATGTTTGATCTAAACAATTTGTTCAAACAAGTTTTTGTCCATTTTCTGGCGTTTGGGAGCAAATTGCTGATTGTCATTTACTTTCATACCTTTCCAGATTTTCATTCCAATCAATTAACTAGTTGGATGGTTGGACAGAAAATCTTTAGGTGTGTACCCAGCTCGCTCTGAATTGTTGTGGCTAAACTCCACTTCTGCTAACTAATCAGAGCGGCCGTCTCCTCAATTAGAGCAAAGTCTTTCTAAGCAATCAGAGCAAAGCTGCTTTCTTTTGGTGAATACAGACACGTATTCCAGTCTGTAATTTATGACAGGGCTTTGTAAGGAGCAGGTTAGCTTTGTCCATATGAAGCAAAAGTCTGCACCAGTTGAAGGGACTAGTTGGGCGTCCCTTGCAAAGTGCACCGTGCTACTAGTATTGTGAGTAGCAGTGAGATCACAGTGAGACAGCAAATGGCAGTATCACTGTCTCCCCACACCATCTCCTAAAAGCATATAGTAGACATATTCCTTCAAGTAGCCTGGACTGACCACACCTCTGCAAAACCAAATACTTTCATCCAGTTTGTATCATAATGAGTCTACTTATCAATTACAGACCCTCCAACATGACACCTTCCACCAGGTACAAAATGCTCTGCTCCTGGACTTCCCACCTAATTTATGATTGCAGCCACCTGTGATGAAACACCTGTCTCATCATTTAACTAGTTCGACACAGGTGACGGCAATCATAAATTAGGTGGGAAGTCCAGGAGCAGAGCATTTTGTACCTGGTGGAATGGGTCATATTGGAGGGTAGGTAATTAATATTTCTGGGATATCCTTGGAAAACACAGGGGGTACCTGCAAATATTAAGTTTCCCACAAATGTATGTACAAGGGATCATAGCAGATATCGGAGATATCTATTGCGGTTCTCCGTTTTCATCTGCAAAAGCTGCTTAATTGCAGAATTTACCAAGCTCCGGAATGGGAAGTATTCCAGAGCTTGGACCCTGTAGCTAAAACCATTGGAGATATCTGATGCGGTCCTCCGTTTTTTACTGCAAAAGTAGCCCCCACTTCTTACATATCGTTGGAACGGGCTGCTTTCAGAGCACTTGTCCCTGCATGTGATTAAATTATTACATTCGGGGAACAATAATTTCATATTGCCGTGATTAACAAATATGCCCCTAAATGAGATCCGGTGTTATTGGTGTTTATAGACATTGCTGTTGCATTATTACAATCAGTCACTTGAGGGAGCTCTCGTCTTTGCTATAGAATTGTAATATTCGGAAAGTGTAAGAGGATTATCAAAGTAAGAGTTTTCCAAACCATATTTTGAAATGTTTATTTTTGTGCGATTCCCAAACAGTACAGTTTATAAAAGTAAAATCCGCATACCAGGCTGCATTTATTCCAACCAGCAGCTTCCAAACCACAATGCAAAACTGCGCTGAACCCGACAAAATACGATGAAAATGTTTAAGACATAGTTCCCATTGGCAATAATCGTCATATCACATGTGCTTTGAGTATGATACATATACACACCTGTCTGATTCACAGTTGGTTCCTAAAATGTGACCACAAGGTAGGAGTTCAAATAAGCTTAAGGTGCATACACACACAACGATTTTTTGAACGATAATCGTCCAACTTTGGTTGCAGCATTCAGCAGTGTCATCCAGGCCAAAGATGTCACAATTATCATCAACAAGTAAACTTGGATCAGGCCTTTAGGACACACAAAGATATAACTCCTATATAATGATTATACGCATGTGTCCTGGTAGGGATCCAAACTAATATTATAGGGTTTCTCTTTCAGTATGAATAGTTACCAATTCTTTTGATTTCCTTGATTTTAGTGATTTGTCCCTGAAATTATTTTACATAAAAAATGTCCCTATACAGTATTATAGAATATTTACCTTGACTCTCTGGGCCTGATTCAGCAAGAAACGCAGTTGCTTATACGCACGCAATCGGTTGATTCATTTGCACTGCACATGCGTATGCATCGGAGTGCGCATGCGCAAGCCAGGCGCTGCGATCGCAGAGGCTACGCGGACCCATTGCAGAGTGATTGACAGGAAGTGCCGTTTGTGGGTGGTGATGGGGGGGTGGTCGGGCAAACGCAGGAGTGCCAGTACGTTTCAACGCTGCTGCAGGGGCGTGTGTAAATTATCTACTGCGACACCACATGCCGCCTGAGGCCTCATAGCGTGTGCAAAAGTAAGCAATTCCTGAGTAAGGTCTGAGCTTCTCTAACTGTCCGATGTGTTATTCAATGTTACAGATTGTTTCACTATGTTGGTCAAGTATACGGATGTGAGTAAGGGAAAGTGGGCGTCCTTATGTCAGGCTGTGATCGCAATGTGAATGCAAATATTTACATAGCGCTGCTGATATTATTAACTGGGTTGCGTGCGCATAAGCAGAATAGCGTTCCATAGTGAATCAGGCCCTCAGTCTGTATAATTTATGTATTTGATCAAATCTATTATAATTCTCTTGGCTTCATATATTAATATCAATGTTCGAGTATTAAGAGGATTTCAAATGTAAAAACCGGATAAATAATAACTGAGGTCAGTAAAAATATGGGGGCCAATGCAGTGTACAACCAAGCCCATTATGTGGACATCTTGCAGTTTTTTTAGCACCGTGCTAGCCAAGCGCATGCATCTCTGCCGCAACTCCACCTTATTCCTGGACAACTGTGTGAGAGGGTGTGTCTAGGGAATGTAGACCCAATTGTGGGCTATGCAGAGCAGTGCCTACTGTATGCTGAGATCCCTCTAATTGCAGACAAATCTCTAGCACCAGTTACAGGGCTGGTGCTGGTGCACACTGATAATGGTGACGGTTATTTGAAAAAGTGCATGGATAGGTGCTGTGCAGTCACAGAGATGGGTAGAATTCAGCATATAAGCAAATATACGCATTGAACAGAATAAACCAAGAGACAGGACAAACATGTAAAAGTCCAGATAACAATACAAAGAGCCAGTACATGTGAGGGAGAAAAGAAAAGTAGACATCTAGGGGGAATTCAATTAGGTCCAATTATCTCACACCTGCGTGTAAGTGCGGCTATATGCTGCACTTATGGCACCTCTGGACTCGTAGATTTTTGTTTGCATCCCCGTAGTGCTGCAAGCAAAAATTTGCAAGTCAGACTTGAGTCCAAGGGATATATTTACTAAAGTGAGAGTTTTTAGAATTGGAGATGTTGCCCATAGCAACCAATCAGACTCTAGCTATTATCTTCTGTTAGATAAATGTTAAGTAGAATCTGATTGGTTGTTATGAGCAACAGCTCCACTTCTAAAATCTCTCACTTTAGTAAGTATACTCCCTAGCCTTGAGGGGGCAAGATAATTGCACCTAATTGAATCACCCTCCAAATATGAGAAACCATATAGAAACTCAGTTTGAGGTCTATGTACTAAGCCTTGGAGAGAGATAAAGTAGATGGAGATAAAGTACTACTAACCAATCAGCTCCTAACTGTGACTTTACAGACTGAGGGCCTGATTCAGAGCCGGACGCTCTGACCAGAGCGCTCGCTCTGAATCAGGGCCCTCCTCCCTCAACTTGGAGCGGCCTCATTGACGCTCGCATAGCTGTGGGTTACCACCCACAGCTATAGCGAGCGTCCATGATGATGGTCGCGATGGTCAGGACCATCGCGACCATTGGGCTTCCGACGTAGACCCTGCGGTAGGGTCTCGCTGCCGCAAGCAGTGGAGTGATTTTGGCTCTATCAGAGCCAAAATCACTCCCACTGACATCACTAGTGATGTCAGTGGGGCCGGCTTCAGACGGTAGGCGTTCCCATGGGAACGCCTCCGTCTGGCAGCCACGCCCCCGGCACGCCCACCAAAGGGGGCGTGCTGTCACTCAACATCGACAGCACGCCCCCTTTGGTGCGAGACCCGGAGCGACGGAGAGCCCGTCGCTCGCCGGGTCTCGCGCATGCGCACGACGGTGCTCCCTCCATCGTGCGCATGCGTAGTAGGGCAACATCGACCCGCTTGCGAACGTCCTGCGCTCGCGAGCGGGTCTGAATGACCCCCTGTGTTTGAAAACTGACATCTCTTTCCAAGGCTTAGTACATAGAACCCTGTAAGAAATATAACATAGTCAGTTTCCAGAACTATCCCCGTGTGTCTCTTCAGCACACTTGTGTCTCTCCAGCATCATCCCCGTATCCCTTTAACGCCATCGCCTTGTGTCTCTCCAGCACCATCACAGATATCTTCTGCTTAGCTTTCTCTCACAATTTGGTCCACTGTCCCCATACACTAGTATGGGGACCTATAATCATCAAACTCTGAAAATGTAATATTTTTGGTGCTTCACTGCGGGAGCTTTTTCCATCTTCAGATAGCATTTGCTCTCGTGACCCACTCCTTCCTTATGGGCATGAGTCCCAGGTTGCGAAGAGGGAACCTTTCGGATGCCTCTGCCCCTGTCCATCTCCTTCTGCTGGGGTTGGCACTGCTAAGTTTCACTGCTCCTAAAGGACAGCCGATTTTCCTTGAATTGAAATGTTTATAATTAGCATAATAAATAAAGCCCTGTGTCTCTACAGCACCAACTTTCTGTCTCTCTCCAGTACTATCCCCATGTGTCTCCAGTGCCACCCTGTGTCTCTCCAGTGCCACTCCCTGTGTCTCTCCAGTGCCACTCCGTGTCTCTCCAGATTTTAAAGGGCCGTTTAGAATCATAAGGCCCAGTGCAACTGTCCGCTTTGTACTCCCCTATCACCGGGCCAGGTGGTAAGGGTTGAGTGCCAACCTTTAAAGGTGTTGACATGTGTGAACCAGATGCGGATGGGATGTGATAAATTTGTCCAAAATCGCAATGTGATATATGAACCCTCATACATCTCACGGATGTATCAAATGTCGCATAGAGGGACAGAGCTTTCTTCCATTGCAAATCCTCTCCCCCGCACTCCCCAAGGTATTTTTCATAACAACCCCCTTCACACCGTGATTTCCCCTCCTTCCCGCAATCACCCCTCTCTCCCCATAAGCTCTTAAAATAATACTCACTTGCACCTAGGGACCAGTGGTCAATTATCTAAATAGCTCCAATGGGACTAAAATACGCCAGCTCCAGGTAATGTTATTAGCTGTTCCAGTTATTTTTTTACAATTTGGGCAGATCACATTTCCCATTACAGTATGGGAAATGCGATCTGTTTACTAAAATAATGCAAATTTAAGGACTTGGAGTAGTTTTTTAGGAAACTGATCCTAAAGCCTTTTAGTACATTTAAGTGATAATAAAATAATGTGAAAAGGGTGTGAAAACACCTGTTTTCAATTTATTTTAGTATAAATAATATTGATAAATATGCACGTTAGTGTCTCCAAGGACATGCACTACGTCTGGATGCTCTCCATCCCACAGGAGCTCTCGGAGCCCACGGTGCTCTTCCACTGGAGTCGCGTCCTAGTTACATATCCTTAACCCTCCCAAATATCACAGTTATCAATAAGTCTGTTCAGGCTTTACTATTCATTGCTGTATAGAATTTTAATTAATACCTGGAATATTTTACATCTGAAAAAGCTCAGGTGGCATTCATTATTTCCTTCTTGTGTGGGCAGGTTTTGGCATGGGCCTCTCCTTCATGGAAGCGCAATGATGCTCGTCTCTATAATTTTACCACCTTATTGGAGGCAAGACAATTGTTGAACCCCGATGGATTTCTTTTGTGGTTGCCAGTCTCCTATGCTTACACCAGCATATTCAGCCAGTAGGACAATATGCCTTCAATTTTGATCTCTAGCTACTGAATTAAGGTAGAATAATGAGACTTTGGTGGCCACAATCTGCCAATGTCTTGATGACAAGATAAAAAATGAACTTGCCTCAAGAGAGCTGCCATCAACACTTGATCATCTGTTTGCTCTCTGTATAAAAGTGGATAACCATTTTTGTGCATGGGCTCAGGAAAAGATAGTTACACGTGGGTCTATGCTGAAATTAACAATCTACTTTGCATCACCTTGCCCTTGCTACTTGGTCATTCCAAAGAAAATTGCTTGTAGAACTGTCTTGTTCTCAGGGCGGTAGTGTGGACTGCACATAAGTGCAGTCCGCACTACACTAATAGGAATCAAACACACAGCCGCCGTGTGTTTGACCATCGCCAGGCCGCTCGCACAAGCGAGCGCACGCAAATAGTGTGCACCTCTGAATCAGGCCCTCAGTCTTCAGTGATCTGCTCTTGTAAAGTGCATCTTCATCTGGCTCAGCTTTCAATGATTAGTGCCTACTAAGTGCATTTGCATCTGACTAGGCCTCCAGTGTTCTGCATTTAGAAAATGCAACTGCATCTGACTCAGGGTCTGATTCAACAAGGATCGCACGCTAGCAGATGCACGCACCCGGCCGCTGCGAGAATATGCTAATCAATGCATACGCATGGAGACCGCAGCACAAGATGCAGACGTCCAGCCCCATATTAAGCCGCCCATCTCCCTTTACTCACAGCCTGATCAGTACACAAGATAGCGTAAATATCATTAACATCGAGATCCATCAGACCCATACGTACAAGTGGTTGACCTGACCTGCCGCAGGATTTTGTCCGCTTCCTGTGTACAGCTTATGGTATGGCTGCGTATGCCGCCGCACTGCCTTAATTATGCATGCCCTATAACAGCATCCCAACGCACAGGCACACCTTCGTTTGCCAGACCACCCCCGTCACCACCCAGAAACGGCACTTCCTGTCAATATCGGAAGGGTCTCCGTACACTGCGTGTGGTCTGCGTACCCTAACCCAATGGCACTGGCTCGTTCACTCATGCGCACTGCAATGCATACGCATGCTCAGTGCGAAAACATTGGTCAAGTGCGTGCGTTCTCTCCATAGGCATCTTTATAATGGGTGCTAGGTGTGGGTCCAGGGTGGCCCACACCACACACCCATAGGTAATTATACTTACCTATCCGCCGATTCCCGAAGAGCTGCTCCACAGCTCCGGATAGGCGCTGCGGAGCAGCAAACACTCATTGGGAAAATGGACGCCGCTATTTTCCCAGTGATCTGCGCATGCGCAGAAAAGATGTCCCCGGGAAAGTAGCTGCGGGCGCCATTTTCCAGGAGACCCGCGCATGCGCAGTAGATTCTGGCTTGAAGCAAGAATCTACAGCGCTTAGTGCCGCTGAGCCACCGACAGAGAGGAGGGGGCCCAAACGGAGGCTGCAGACGAGCCCCCTCCTCTCTTAAAATGCCCCTGGTTCTCTCCTTTGCGTTCCTTGCTGAATCAGGCCTCCAGTCTTCAGTGATCTGTCTTATAAGCATATACGGTTTTAGATTCTATCTCCAGTTACCTGCATATAACTCAATCCTACATCCATTCAGTTTGCACTCATCCCAAGCATCTGCCATCTGGGCTGTTCTGCACTTCACCCCCATTCCAGCAGGTGTAGTGACTACATGTACACGTTGGTGCAATCTCTTAGCATTGTGCAGCACTCAGGACCGGCCAGACCAGCTTAATGAAGGTCCCAAGCTTCATCTAGTCTCCAGTACGCCAAGGTTACTAAGCTAAGGGTTATGATCCAAATCTACAAAACCCCATTGACGTGACAACAAATATCCACTCTACCTAATATAAGTGCTGTTTGATCTGATTAAGCCGGCCAGAATTTTTACTAAACTGGACCCTCCAAGGAGAAATCTAACCCCATTCGCATGAAAGTCGGAGATGAGTGGAAGATTGATTTGTACCAGAACTATCCATGGTGCCTGAAATCAGATAGATCTCTGCATATGCTCACCTCTGAGTGGCCTGCCTTTAGGTCTACACTAAGGCCCGTATTAAATATGGGGCAAAAAGCCAGAGCTCGGACTTTTTGCCCTCATGGCCATTTTTTCAGGGATAAAGTATCGGATGCGTATCCGCTTTATTCCCGTATTCAATTAGGATCCGGCGAAAATGGGACCCGGCGGAAACGTAAGTATCGAAAAATCCAGGGAATTTTCGGGAAATGTTCCTGGCACCCCCCTAAAGATGTCCAGACATGGGGGATCACTATGGGTTTTTGCCTGCTGAAGGTAATCTGGGTTTTTAAATAGCCGCGGCAGGTGCATAAATGCGCCTGTGAAGAAGGGGTGAAGAATAGCACTTAGAATTTTTTTTTTGCAAAAAAAAAACTACTTCCATCAAATTTGGGGTACATGAAAATGGGTGCAAGCATATTTTTAAGTGCCTAAAGTGAATGTTGAAAATTCTTCAAAAATGCACCTGCCACTACTACCCGCATTCTCGAAAACACCTGCCGAATACATGGGGACCCCCCCTGAATAAATTTTGCTAGTTTAAAACCTAGGGCCTGATTCAGAGCCGTTCGCTATTTGCGGTCGTTCGTTCAAAAACAAGGGGTGGCTATTCAAATGATCCATTCGCAAATTGCAGTCTGTTCCCACCTCTAAGTCTGAACGAGCGCGCAAAACATACGCTCGTTTATTCGATAAAAACGCCCCCTGGCCGCTCGCACCATACGTCATGTCCGCTATTTATTAGATTAATCGAGTACATCGTACAGCATATGAACTGCTCGCTATTCTTGTGGTTGGTTTTTTCAACCGCTATTTTGCGAGCAGTTCTGAGTTAAAAAAAAACAAGTGACGTGGTCAATGACGCTGCTGTATTAATTATGCACTCCCTTAAAACGCCCATTTTGACCTTTAAGCACGCCTGCGTTCGAATTCCACTCCCCCGTTTTCAAGCACCTTCCCCTGTTACCACCCACATACGCCTCATTCTGTCACTCAAAATAGCAGGCACTCGCTATATAGCGTACAAACGATTTTTGGCCGCACTGACTGGTTCGCGCATGCGTACTAAAAACCGTACGCATGCGCAGATGTGCGAACATCGCTCGGAACGAGCGTACTGCCGCTAGCGAGTGGCTCTGAATGAGGGCCCTTGTTCCCCTATAATTTTTTTTTCACCCCAAAATTAAAGTACATTTTTTTGGGTGTCCTGGGGATTTTTTTTAAATTTTTTCGACACAGATGTCTCTTAGCCTGCAGCCCTGGGAGTGTCCCCTATTTTTTTTAAGCCTGCACCCCTAAACCCCAATTCTGCACTTTTTCCCCGTTTTTTAACAAAGACTTTACGCACCGGCGAAAAGTCTTTGTAATTGAATACGGGGATAATTGAAACTGCGGAAAAATGACGTACCATAACTGAGGAACCATAACTGAGGAACCATAACTGATTTAATGAGCCATTCGCAGTGTCACTGTACCGGCCGTGTGTACGTGCATGGCTTAATCTATGAGACAAGCACATGCTACTAGCAGGATCAACTAGTAGCTGATAACCTGTTTTTGCCTCAAATTGACTATGGCCCTTAGTCTATGTGTGACCATCCACTCAGTGCCCAGTTACACCCACTCAGACACAAGTAGAAATGTGGCTGAATCTCTGAATTGCCCATAGTTGTTCAAAGCAGCACATACTGGGCACAATCCTCAAACTGGACGTGCGTGCCTTATCTGCATACACAATTTATGCTCAGCATAAATCTTCTTTTCAAAAACTTATGTGTCCTGTTACCTTTCTCAAACCTAAATAAAAATAAGAAAAAACAACGCTTACCCAGATCAGGGAATCAAATATTTATGCAGCAGTAAAAAAATGTTTTTTGCTACCTCTTGACAACAGTAAAGAAAAGGTAATATACTGCGCTTAAATACCCCAGTCAGGACATTCATTCAAACACACGTAAAAAATTAATAGGTTTACTTACCCGCACTTATGGTCAGAAAAGGTACATAAATTTGCATAGGCAAAAATACCAATAAAAACACAACCTAAAGAAATATATATATCATACTGATAACAATATAGATAGTATTATAAAAAATAAAGAGAGTTGATCAGACTCTGGCCCTGATTCAGAGCCGGACGCTCTTGCAGAGCGCTCGCTCTGAATCAGGGCCGGTCTTTTTTTTTTTTTTTTAAGAACGGCCTCCTGGCTGCTCGCATTGCTGTGGGTTGCCACCCAGAGCTAATGCGAGCGGCCAGGATGATGGTCGCGATGGTCAAGACCACTTGTGATGTCAGTGGGGCCGCCCCCAGACGGTAGGCGTTGGAAACGCCTCGGTCTGGGCAGCCACTCCCCCGACCCGCCCACCAAAGGGGGCGTGCTGTCACTCAACATTGACAGCACGCCCCCTTTGGTGCGAGACCCGGAGCAACGGATTGCCCGTCGCTATCCGGGTCTTGCGCATGCGCACGACGGAGCCGGCTCCGTCGTGCGCATGCGCTCTGGGCCACCATCGACCTGGTTGCAAGCGCTCAGCGCTTGCGACCGGGTCTGAATCAGGCCCTCTATGCATAGGAACCATATATTACTTTCCCAAACAGGAAAAAATCCCCAATCAGGGTTCTCCGGGGTAAAACACAAAATCACAATTTAATTCAGCTCATTTGCTCAGTTGCATCAGATGTGATACATATTATGCATAAGGAACAATTAGTCTCATGTATCCAATGGAATTATTGCACTTTGTATCCAAAATAAAAATCCTCACTTGCTGCAAGTGGTATGACAAGTATATGGCAGTCCACCTCAAAGCATTCATATAATCATTGTCAATTTGATTTCAACATTAGGACATCTATTTCCCAGCACCCCAACTTGAAATGTAGGTCTGGTGTATTATTGAGAGTTTTAATACTTACCGTCACCTCTCATCAACAGCCTCAGGCGGCGTTGGTAGAATGTAATACCCACACTTGAGGGGTGTCCTGTACCTTAGTGGGACACCACTCCAATATGCCTTCAGTTTCTGTAGCCATGTGGGTCCCCAAATTAATAGATCAGAAGACGGCTCGGTGTGCTGAGAGACGACGCGGTGGGAGAGGCGATGGTGATGATGCAGTGAGATGATGGTGTGGCTGAGAGACGCAGGGGGAAGGAAGTTACCCAGGGGGAAAGAGTCTGGTTGAACCGCTATCGTATGATGATGACCTTGTTAATATTCCTACACAAACAGGCATCTTCCGGATGATGTGACCTACATGAATAGTGAATACCGACTGAAGACGCCGTCATCCCAAGGAGGATATATTTCTTCAGAGATTCCACATTGTGAGAAACCACCATATAGGTAAGGTGCATATGGAATAGAAAGGAATGTTCCCATTCTGACAAGAAATTGGTGGCGTGTCATGTTGGCTCGCCCCATTTTTAGTATCCACCTCCTCTTCGGATGTTTGACCATTTTGTGACGAGGGCCTTCGGCGCTCAACTGGTACTTTCCTGTGTGTGTGTGTGGTGGGGGGGGGGGGTGCCTATCTTAAATTTGCCCTGGGCTCCGAAGACCCTAGTTACACACTGCTTTAGACCCACTCCTTCAGAATTTTTCTGCCATCTTGGCCCAGGTCAGAGAAGACGTTCTTAAAGTGTCTACACGGTATAAGATTTCTGGATTCCTGCAGGTAAAGGAAGGGGCATTTACTTACTGTTAGCTGGTGGTAAAGTTTGCTTGTTTACTTGGTTACTCTGCCTAGCATGAAATTCACTCCATGTTTCATAGGTCTCTATGTGTCCTTATTGAATTCATTAATATTAACGTTATTCGCACTACAATTCCGATCCTGCTCATGTTTTAGGGCCTGATTCAGAGATGGACGGAATCGCACAGCTGTACACAAGCGGCTGTGCAATTCCGTCCATTTAAAATGCAAATGCAAAAGGAGGTGTCACACACCACCTTACTGCATCTGCGTGATCCCAGCGCTGCGACCGAGCTCGCAGCCTGGGGTCACCATCAGGATAATTGTGACCATCGGTCGCAATTGTTGTCCATTCGGCCAGAATCCTGGCAGCTAACAAAGCCAGGGAGTCTGCATGCTCCCACGCAGACCCTGGCCTCGGCCCTCCCGGAAAACTGGGCGACACGCCCCTGTTTGTGGGTATGCTGCCAAGGAACGCCCCCACTCTGCCTCCCAAACGCCGCAGCTTGTCAGTCAGGCTGCAGCTGGGAGCAAACTCGCAGATAGAGGGCTGCACATGCGCAGTACTCCCACCATCGGAGATGTGCGCTAACCATTTGGTTAGCATACATCTCTGAATAAGGCCCTTAGGGCCTGATTCACTACCGATCACAACTGCGAATGCAATAGCGTTTTCCACGCAGTTCAACTGCTTTTGCTTTTTCAACCACTGGAGATATTGTACCTGTAATCTGACCTTTGCCTGAATACTGGGCCTGATTCAGAGATGAACGCTCTGACCAGAGCGCTCGCTCTGAATCAGGGCCCTCCTACCTGTTTTAGGAGCGTCCTCATAGCTTATGCGAGCGTCCATGATGATGGTCGCGATGGCTTGCGACGGAGACCCTGCAGTAGGGTCTCGCTGCCGCAAGCCCTGGAGTGATTTTGGCTCTATCAGAGCCAAAATCACTCTCACTGACATCACTAGTGATGTCAGTGGGGCCGGCTTCAGACGGTAGGCGTTCCCATGGGAACGCCTCCGTCTGGCAGGCACGCCCACCAAAGGGGGCGTGCTGTCAATCAACATCGACAGCACGCCCCCTTTGGTGCGAGACACGGAACGATGGAGAGCCCGTTGCTCTCCGGGTCTCGCGCATGCGCACGACGGAGCTCCCTCCGTCGTGCGCATGCGCAGTGGGGCAACATCGACCCGTTTGCGCTCGCTCTGAATCAGGGCCCTCCTACCTGTTTTAGGAGCGTCCTCATGGACGCTCGCATAGCTGTGGGTTCCCACCCACAGCTTATGCGAGCGTCCATGATGATGACCATCGGGCTTGCGACGGAGACCCTGCGGTAGGGTCTCACTGCCGCAAGCCCTGGAGTGATTTTGGCTCTATCCCACGGTAGGCATTCCCATGGGAACACCTCCGTCTGGCAGGCACACCCCCAGCACGCCCACCAAAGGGGGCGTGCTGTCAATCAACATCGACAGCACGCCCCCTTTGGTGCGAGACACGGAGCGATGGAGAGCACGCCGCTCCCCGGGTCTCGCGCATGCGCACGACGAAGCTCCCTCCGTCGTGCGCATGTGCAGTGGGGCAACATCGACCCGTTTGCGAGCGTCCTTTGCTCGCAAACGGGTCTGAATGACCCCCTCTGATCCTAGACCATTGCCTGTGCCCCTGACCTATTTTCACATCTAAACATCTTTTGATTTCTGATACTGTACATCATTATTGTACATATCACCATAACTCCCAGCTACGTTGATGGGGGGCAATTAGAGGGCTGCGACCTGCAAGCTCCAAGCAGTTAAGTCCCTACCACCTTAACTAACTCTCAACACTGTCAGTACCAACCTTTATCTGACAAAGAGTCCCCACTCAGTCAGCATTGTATCAGTGAGGCATGTCAACATTCTCAAATCATTCTTGCCTACGTTTTCATCCCCTCCCCGGGAGAAGCCCGGAGAGTAAATGAAGTAGGCATCACATCGGGGTGGGACTGGCCATCTTGCGTCATTAGGTCCAGCCCCCGTCTTGGAAAAATCTCGCTATTCGCAGGTCCATGTGAGGAGGCAGGGCTAAAAAAAATTAAGTATTTTCAAATAATTGCAGTCCTGCCTCCTCCATGCGGACTGCAATTCCCTTTTTATTCTCCCCCATTCTACCCACTTCACTAGGAAATGGGCCAGATGAGGGAGATCCAGCCACTCTTCTGGGGCTGCAGGGGACTACCTGAAAAATCCGGAGCCTTAAATACACTTAATTTCCATTTAAATCAGTATATTGTGTCCCTCTTGCTCCATACAAATAAAATGTCTTTCTCACATGGTAGCGGACAATGGTCCTGATTTAGAGATTTTTACGCCAATCGAGCAATTGTTTCTCATTGCGCATACATATAAGCCACACTGCGTACATGCTGCAATTGGTTTGCAATTACACAGGCACGAGGATCCAGTCGTAAGTGACAGGTAGGGGTAGGGAAAGGTGGTGGTTAATAAAAAGCAGGCACGTCGGGAGAGTTTAAACGCCGTTACACGGGCGTGCATAAATTAGCAACTGCAATCTCCTACGCAGTATGAGAGCCCTCTGTGTGTCAGGAGAGCCGCAGTGTTTGTGGCTGGTCAGACCTGCCGCAAGGGCAAGATGGCTGCTCAAGTAAGCGACGTCGTACACCGAAGGTAACAGTGGGTGTCCCTATGCTCGGGTGATCTTTGGAACCATTAGCATGTTTCGCAGCTGCGTACCGTGCGAAAATGCAGCTGCGATCACTTTAGTGTCCATCTCTGATTCAGGCCCAATGTCTGACTCATATGAAAGAAGCTCAGCAATAAGGATACATTAATTAGTGGAGTGATTTTAGCAGTCATTTCTGTCAGTCCAAACTCCGCCATTGTAGAAACGTCGTCTAATATAACAATAGCCAAATACAAGTACAGCCCCACTTACTGTACAATGTCTTGTGCGGAATCTTATTCTCCGAATGAAGCAAGCACTCCCAATCAGGGTCGCCATCAGGGGGGGACTGCCGGGCCTCCTGTCCCGAGCCCGGAGAGATAGGGGGCCCGGGTGGCAGCGACGAGGAAGAGCATCGGCGCTGCTGCATTTGCACTACTATGGAGCCGGCCGCAGCAGCCAATCAGGAGAAGCCACTCCTGATTGGCTGCCGTTCCGCGAGCTGTGATTGGCTCGCGGCCAGCTCAATAGTATTCTGCTGGCCGCGAGCCAATCACAGCTTGCGGAACAGCAGCCAATCAAAAGCGGCTGCTCCTGATTGGCTGCCGTTACGCGAGCTAATCACAGCTGGCTCCATACATCTAATACCGCAACGCAGATGATTTTTCTCCGGCTGCCGCCCGATGCATTCCGCGCCGCTGCCTCCCTGGCCCCTTTCTCAGGTAAGTGTATGTTTGTGTTGGACCTGTCTTGTGCCCCTACTTGAATACAGCCAGCCTTCCCTAAGCCCTCTCCTTCCCAGCCATCCTTCCTTTCCTGCCCACCCCCCCCCCCAGTTCAGCCAGCCTTCTTTTCCTGCCCACCCCCCCAGTGCAGCCACCCTTCTTTTCCTGCCCGCCTTCTTTTCTTGCCCACCCCCCCAGTGCAGCCAGCCTTCTTTCCCTGCCCCCCCCAGTGCAGCCAGCCTTCCTTCCCTGCCCACCCCCCCCCAGTCCAGCCAGCCTTCCTTTCCTGCCCACCCCCCCAGTCCAGCGAGCCATCTTTCCCTGCCTACCCCCCAGTCCAGCCAGCCATCCTTCCCTGCCCACCCCCCCAGTCCAGCCAGCCATCCCTTCCTGCCCACCCCCCCAGTCCAGCCAGCCATCCTTTCCTGCCCACCCCCCCAGTCCAGCCAGCCATCCTTCCCTGCCTACCCCCCACAGTCCAGCCAGCCATCCTTCCCTGCCTACCCCCCACAGTCCAGCCAGCCATCCTTCCCTGCCTACCCCCCCCAGTCCAGCCAGCCATCCTTCCCTGCCTACCCCCCCCAGTCCAGCCAGCCATCCTTCCCTGCCTACCCCACCCAGTCCAGCCAGCCTTCCCTGCCTACCCCCCCCAGTCCAGCCAGCCAGCCTTCCCTGCCTACCCCCCCCCCAGTCCAGCCAGCCATCCTTCCCTGCCTACCCCCCCAGTCCAGCCAGCCATCCTTCCCTGCCTACCCCCCCCAGTCCAGCCAGCCATCCTTCCCTGCCTACCCCCCCCAGTCCAGCCAGCCATCCTTCCCTGCCTACCCCCCCCAGTCCAGCCAGCCATCCTTCCCTGCCTACCCCCCCAGTCCAGCCAGCCATTCTTCCCTGCCTACCCCCCCAGTGCAGCCAGCCATCCTTCCCTGCCCACCCCCCAGTGCAGCCAGCCACCCTTCCCTGCCCACCCCCCCAGTCCAGCCAGCATTCCTTCCCTGCCCACCCCCCCCAGTCCAGCAATCCTTCCCTGTACTACCTCCCCCTTCTAGTCCAGCCAACCAGCATGTCTTCTCTGACCTAGTCCAGCCAGTCTTCCCTGCGGCACCCCTATGTCTAGCCAGCCAGCAAGACTTCTCTGCCCTGCCTCTCCCCTAGTCCAGCCGGCCTTCCCTGCCCTTTCCCCCCCAGACCAAACCATCCTTCCATGCCCTTTGCCACCCCAATCCACTTCCCTGCCCTGTGCCCCCCAATTAATATCGTCTTCTCTACCCTGTGCCCCCCCTCCACCATGTCTAGCCATCCCTGATTTACACACCAATTGAGGTACCATCCCCGAAGTAGCTCCACCCACATTATCCACCCAAGTCTGCCCTATACCCCGGGGGGCCCTGCCTATTTTGTCAGTACCGGGCCCCAAAATTTCTGATGGCAGCCCTGCTCCCAATGCATTAGCAGAGATCTACAGTCACTGTCTCACCTAGTGTATGGGAGATCACAATTGTACATACCCTGACTCTGGAGGAGTTTAGCTGTGTTTGGCTTCAGGTCTCCATCACTGTGTAAGCTGGTGTCTTCAGTTACTAAGCAGGGATTTGTAACATTCCAAATGTACAGACAGAGAATCCTAAATGTTAACGTAGATCTAATTTGTATATATCCTATAGCCCGCAGATTTATGTAAATGCAGGAGTATCAATTCCTTCAGGCAGCTTTAGGGCCTGATTCAGAGCCGGACGCAATTTGCGCTCGCTCGTCCAGAAAATAGGGGTGGCTATTCAAATGAACCGTTCGCTCTTTGCGGTCTGTTCACGCCTCTAGGTCTGAACGAGCGAACAAAACTTGCGGCCGTTTTTTGGAAAAATACGTCCCCTGGCCGCTCGCATCCTACTTCATGTCTGCTATTTATTAGATTAATCGAGTACATCGACCAGCGTATGAACTGCTCGCAATTCTTGTGGTTGGTTTTTGCTACCACAATCTTGCGAGCAGTTCTGGCTATAAAATAACCCAGTGACGTGGTCAATGACGCTGCTGTTTTAATTATGCACACCCTTAAAACGCCCGTTTTGACCTTTAAGCACGCCTGTGTTCGGATCTCCACTCCCCGTTTTCCAGCACCTTCCCCTGTTACCACCCACATACGCCTCATTCTGTCACTCAAAATAGCAGGCATTCGCTATTTAGTGAACAAACGAATTTCGGCCGCACTGACTGATTCGCGCATGCGTATAACGATCCGTACGCATGTGCAGTTGGGCAAACATCGCTCGGAGCGAACGAGCGGCCGCTTACGAGCGGCTCTGAATCAGGCCCTTAAGGTGCATACACACTAGACGATATGCTCCCTGAGCGATATCGTCTAGTGTGTCCCCGGCAGGCTGTGCTCAATGTCGTTTATGACATTGAGCACAGCCGCTGAACGATATCGTTCAGCGCCAGGCTCTCTCCCCCATTCCCTGACATGCAGCAACCTGACGAGATCGTCAGGTTGGCCTGCATGTCAGCCCGATGAACGATGATGACGAACGACGCGCGTTCGTTTTGGGGTTAAAAATGGACGACAAAGTGGACGACTGAACGATAACGATATCGTTATCGTTCAGTCGTCCACTTTATCGCCCAGTTTGTACGCACCTTAAGTCCGCAAAAAGTAGAAATTGATAGCAACATGACTCATGCCTATCTCTACTGTAAAGCAATTTCTTCAGAGGCAATACGTGCTTGTCATTCAGTGGGTAGATCTCCAGTGCTGCCAACTATATGTGCACAGTAGCAATGCCACTTTTTGCTGTGGAGCTGGCAGCAGTGGAGGTAAGGATAGGACAATGAGAGAGTCATTATAGCATATGTATAAGAACAGAGTGGTCAACAGTGTCAAACGCAGCCCTGAGATCAAGGAGAACAAGAAGGCTGACCTTGTCCTGTTATTACTTTTCTTTTGGGAGAGTAGGTCACCTTCCTGTGTCCCTCCCAATTCCTAGTAATTGGCCATCATGACGCAATTCATGGCATTGTGCAGTAGGGAGCTCGGCTATGATTTTGTGAATCATCTGGTTACACTCTCTTATCTCCTGGTTATGTGTGCAGCAGTGTGTAAGGTAATGACCTGAAACAACAGCTACAGAGTATAGTAGACTTGTATTATGATCAAGCCTAGTGGTCTGGTCATGTTGGAAGCAGGGGCGTATCTATAATGGGTGCAGGGTGTGTGGGGAACACGGGACCCCGCAAGGCACACCCTGCACCCATAATATTACTTACCTCTCCGGAGTCCCACATCGGCGATGGGGTCTGGCGCTGTAAAACGACTGGAAAATGGGCGCGGCGGCCATTTTCCCATCATTTGCACATGCGCAGTACAGGGAAAATGTCCGCCACGGCCATTTTCCCGGTGACCTGTGCATTCATTATAGACTCTGGGCACACTCCCAGTGTTTCTTAAAGCACGATCACATACTGTATGCAGACACCCACCAGCCTGTTTTAAGACGCCCACTTGTGCACGTCATGTCCAGGAAGTGTATGCAACCATTGGTACATCCAGGGGCGTAGAGAGCCACGTGGGGCCCCTGTAAAGAGGGGTGTGGCCTAATTTCAGAAGGCGTGGCCACGCCCCCTTGAAAAAAAAAAGAGTTTTGCAGCACCGTGAAGGGGGCGCTGTGAGCCCCTCAGCCCGGCGCAAAGCCAGTGGGGGGCGCGATCAGTGTGATCGCTCCCCCCTTCAGGCATAGGAGATTGCTGTGGCTGCTACTTAGCAGCCGCAAGCAATCTCCAGCTGCAGCCCAGCACACGCTGTGTGCTGGGCTGCTGCAGAGGGAGGAAGTGAGGGGGGGGGGGCGGCGCCAGACCCGGGCCCCCGCCGGGCCCCTCTAGAAGCCCGGGCCCGGGTAAACTGTACCCGCTCCCCCCCCCTCTCGGCGCCCCTGGGTACATCGGATGCTATTGCAGCGCTTGAGGTTGACCATTCCCTGCTGCAAGCACTGCGAGCACTTCAGTGTAAAAACCAGCCAGGTGACCTGTACTATGATGCTGTCTTTTAATTATGCACACCTCTAAAACGCTGTTGAGATGCTCAGGCACGCCTGCGTTTGCACCTCCACTCCCCGGTTTTTAATGTCCAGCCCCTGTTACCACCTACAAACGGCTTCCCCTGTCACTCACTCTGCTGGGCTGTCTATGTGCAGCGAGCGAGCGAACGCATTGTGATCTTTTGCTAAGGTATGCACACACATGCGCACAATGTATACACACTGCATACCATCGGCAGCAGCGAGAGTATGCATCTTAGCAAGCGGGTCTGAATGGGCTCCTATATCTGTAGTGGAATTATACTATGTATAATCTTGTGCAGAGGTCATATCATCTTCGGATGTCTAGTGTCCTATGTCTGTATAGACAATAGTAGAACACGCTGAAAAGGTGTAATGTCTTATGTTACATTGAAGGATGCAGACCACACGAATAGACTCACCTACATACGCTGTCAATGGAATTCATTCTGGAATTTTCAAATAAAGAATAATAATAATGATACTAGTAATACTAATACTACAACAGCTACTACTACTACTAATGTTATTATTGCTGATAACAAGGCAGCGTGCTTTGACTCACAACATTCCAAGATAGAGTGTGATGCACAGTTTGTACTCAGGAGTTGGCAGATTACTGATGTCAGTAAGGGGTAAGGCTGCTTATCTTATGTGAATATGAATCTTGTGGTAAAATCACACTCCCACATACAGAGCATGAACACTGACTGTGCAGAGTAGAGTTTGTTTAGCTAGGGAGATAAGGAAATAAACACACATATTGCAAACCTCCAGGAAGACCAACCTTGTCCCAGTCAGTATTTCACAACTTCAACTTTCAAACCTTTGCCCCTATCAGGAACACTCCCCTAGCCCGCCACACACACAGCTCAGGTTCAGGTACGATGTAGCATAGAAACCAATAAATAAGGGTCATAGCTGTTATATCTCTCATATATACTGTACACATACATTTATTTTCCAATTAACTGTAATATACCATTACCTAATTCTTGATGTCAATAACAAACAGATATTCCTGTGTAACTTTGTATAGGACACTGAGGAATGTATGTTCAGGATTAAAAGTGGGCAAGGTTGACATACAAGACAGTGGGTATATCTGAAGACTGCTCCCTGGATTAGCACTGACGAGACACTATGGGGCATATTCAATTAGCCGCGGGGTTTACCCCGCGGCTAATTGTCGCGCTGGACGGGATTCAAATAGCGGGGATTCCACGCGCGAGTGTCCCTGAGACCCCGCGCGCGAGTCCTCGCTGTTTGACTTTACCTCGCACCTCATGTAGGTGCAAGGTAAAGTCAGTGTGAGGCCGCCCTATTCGGCCTCGCGCGAGAGGTTATTACACACTGATTCCGCAGTTCTCGCGGAATCTGGGCCTGATTCAGAGCCGGATGCTATTTGTGCTCGCTCGTTCAGAAAAAGGGGCCGGATATTTAAATAGAGCACTCGCTCTTTGCGGTCTGTTGACGCCTCTATGTCTGAACGAGCGAACGAAACATGCGCTCGCAATTTTTTTAAAAACGCCCCCTGGCCGCTCGCATCCTACGTCATCTCCACTACATATTTGATTAATCAAGTACATCGAAAGGCGTCTGAACTGCTCGCAGTGCTTATGGTAGAATTTTCGTACCGCAATCATGCGAGCAGTTCAGGCTAAAAGACAACCAAGTGACTTGGTCGATGACGCTGCTTTGTTAATTATGCACACCCTTAAAACGCCCGTTTTGACCGTTTGGCACGCCTGCGTTCGGATCTCCACTCCCCGTTTTCAAGCACCTTCCCCTGTTACCACCCACAAACGCCTCATCCTGTCACTCAAATTAGCAGGCACTCGCTATTTTGCGAGCACACAATTTCCGACCGCAATGACTGGTCCGCACATGTTCATTACAACCCATACGCATGCGCAGTTGTGCGAACATCGCTCGGAGCGAACGAGCGGCCGCTTACGAGCGGCTCTGAATCAGGCCCTCAGTGTGTTCTCACGCGAGAGTCCCGGTCTAATGATGCGGGGAAATAGCTATTTAATTGAATAGCTAAACCCTGCGTTGTGGGACTTTAGCCTGTCAATTAGCCGCGGGTGAAATCCCGCGGCTAATTGAATATGCCCCTATGTTATTGCTGGGCACAAGCACTGAATAGCCAGATCTGTCCATTGCAGTCCCCTATAGAGTAGGTATGGCCAGTCCCCAAATTTGAAAGGTTTCATTGACATAAGATAAGAGGTGGGATACACTATGCTGAAAAATGCAGTCAACATGCACCAGGCTCTGGAATGCAAAGCTTTCTGGAGCTCTTAACCATTAATCAACTCCGGGGGAGATGTATTATAGCAACACTTAACAAGCCGCTATAACACTTCCTGCTTCGCCTCTTTACCGAGGCGATACAAGAAGCACTAACGATGAGATATATCAAGCCTAGTGCTGATGCGATGTGTCTCAGTCCCGGCAGGCACCACTGAGCATGTGCAGGATCTCACAAGCATCACGAGATCCTGCATGCAGCCCTGGAGCCGGCAGCCCCTGTGGGCATAGGGCATCGCCAGGCTGCAGCTGTCGATAGCAACAGCTGCAGCGGGAGGAACGGTCAGGTGAACTGGCCATTCATACATAGCCCTGCCTATCGGTGCTGCTATCTTGTAGATAGCAGTGCCGATAATGACATAGCGCCCCTGTCATTTACCGCCCAGGTCCGCAATCATACATTGGGGGAGAAGCGGTATCAGCGCACATAACATGCGCTGATGCCACATCTCCCCCTCTATCTTTAGATGGCATTGCCAAATAGAAGCTTATGGGCTTCTTATGTGAGTTTTTCCCGAGAGGGATCCAACAGAATCTCTTCCAGAGACCCCCATGGCTCACCCATGCAGTGGCTGATGGCTGTGCATGTGCAGAAGGACATCCGGGTCAGCCAGCTGTCCTTTGCTTAAGTGTACATGCATATGGTGTTACTAAGCAGTGTTAGGCATGCGATCATTGGTTGAATACTCGATGTATCCCGCCCTTGGTGTTTGGACTGATTAATAGGATTGACCCGAACACACAAGCCAATAGTATTGTCAGGGGTTATACTGTATGAAGCATGAAAGAGATTTAAATATTAAGGGTAGATTTACTAAAGCTTCTAAAACAGACAAGTGGTGGTGTTGCCCATAGCAACTAATCAGATTCTAGCTATCATTTCTCTATTGCATTCTATAAAATGATACACAGAATCAGATTGGTTGCTATGGGCAACACAACCACTTGTCTGTTTTAGAAGCTTTACTAAATATACCCCAAGGAGACAAAAGAAAACATTTAAATTAATTCTGAACAAGACTCATAAGACAAAAAGAATACTAGGGCATGTTTGGTAGTGACAATTTTTCCCCCTTGTGCTAATGATACACCGTGGAGTACCACCTTCCCAGCCGCACACCGTGGAGTACCACCTTCCTAGCCTCACACTGTGGAGTATCACCTACCCAGCCACACACCATGGAGTACCACCTTCCCAGCCACACACAGTGTAATATGACCTTCCAAGCCGCACACCGTGGAGTACCACCTTCCAAGCCGCACACCATGTAGTATCACCTTCCAAGCCACACACCGTGGAGTATCACCTTCCAAGCCTCACACCATGGAGCACCACCTTCCAAGCCGCACACCATGTAGTTTCACCTTCCAATCCACACACCGTGGAGTATCACCTTCTAAGCCGCACACCATGGAGCACCACCTTCTAAGCCACACACCATGGAGCACCACCTCCCAAGCCGCACACCATTGAGTACCACCTTCCAAGCCGCACACCATGGAGTACCACCTTCCAAGCCGCACACCATGGAGTACCACCTTCCAAGCCGCACACCATGGAGTACCACCTATCAAGCCACACACCGTGGAGTACAACTTTCCCCGCTGCACACCTTCCCTGCCACACACTGTGGAGTACCACCTTCCCAGCCCCACATTGTGTTAGAGATGTATCAAACCTTCTAAAGAGGACAACTGGAGAAATTGCACATAGCACAAATCAGCTTCTACATCTACCCAGGGGCGTATCTATAATGGGTGCAGGTTGCGCAGAACACACGGCCCCCTGTGCCCAGGGGGGCCCACACCGCACACCCTGCCTTTTTCCAGGCGCTTTGCACATACACCATAGGGAAATTGCTGGGAAAATGCCTGGTGACCTGTACATGCCCAGTAGACTCTGACGGCCATCGGGAAGTGAGGAGGTGGCCCAGACGGAGACTGAGCACGAGCCCCCTCTTTTAATACGCTCCTGATTTATCCTGTACTCTATACAATGATACTGTAGCTAGGATCTGATTGGTTGCAATGAGTAACACTTCCACTTGTCCTATTTAGAAGGTTTGATACATCTTCTTATGTGTGAAGATAGAGCATAATCCTGCACAATGTGGGTGCATGAAGACAAAAAAGTGCAGAGCGATCAAAATAAGAGAAATCATGTAAATACAGGTACACTATGCTATAAATCCAGAAATCTAGAGGACCTCTGCGCACTCTGTAAGCTGCAGTGGAGGAAATCAATGGTGGGTCATCAACCACCCAATGAAACCAATGGAGCACATAAAAAGATGATAACCTCTTGTTGCGCTCAGCAAGAGATACACTATGCGATACGAGACTTGTTCTCCTTAATGATGAAATGTATCAAGCCTTGGAGAGAGAAAAAGTGGAGAAGTTTTCTAGCACAGTCTTTAAGTGACAGAAGCTAATTGGTTGCTTTGGGCAACTTCTCTGCTTTATCTCTTGGAGACTCAACACATCTCCCCTTAAGGGTCATATTTATCAAGGGAAATTTGTGGCTTATTCCCTGAAAACAGTAATTTTTGGGCTCTACCTGCAAAAAAGCATCACCAGGATGTACTGTATATATGGGGGGAAATCAGCAGCAGATATCAGTGATGTGTTTTTCAGTCGCAAAAGCATTCCTGTAGCTTTCTCTGGAGACTACTAAACTGTCAAGTGTACCAAGCTCTGGAATGTGAAGCATTCCAGAGCTTGGCCCTGGTAGTAGCCAATGAGCTACTGTAGCACATATTTTTACAGAGAGGGATCCTTAGGATCTCCAGGGCCAGATTAAGGAGCACATGGGCCTGAGGCAACTTCTCCACTTTTTTATTGTTTCATACATCTACCCCTAAGCACTAAGCCTTGGAGAGATATGAAGAGAAGAGAGAGATAAAGTACCAACCAATCAGCACCTACAGTGCATCCAGAAAGTATTCACAACGCTTCACTTTTCCACATTTTGTTTTGTTATAGCCTTATTCCAAACTGGAATAAATTCATTTTTGTCCTCAAAATTCTACACACAATACCCCATAATGACAATGTGTTAAAAGTTTTTTTGTGATTTTTGCAAATTTAATAAAATAAAAACAACTAAGAAATCACATGTACATAAGTATTCACAACCTTTGCTGAATACTTTGTTGATGCACCTTTGGCAGCAATTACAGACTAAAGTCTTTTTGAATATGATGCCACAAGCTTGGCACACCTATCTTTGGGCAGTTTCGCCAATTTCTCTTTGCAGCACCTCTCAAACTCCATCAGGTTGGATGGGAAGCGTCAGTGCACAGCCATTTTCAGATCTCTCCAGAGATGTTCAATTGGATTCAAGTCTGGGGTCTGACTGGGCCACTTAAGGACATTCACAGAGTTGTCCTGAAGCCACTCCTTTGATATCTGTGTGCTTAGGGTCGTTGACCTGCTGAAAGATGAACCGTCATCCCAGTCTGAGGTCAAGAGCGCTCTGGAGCAGGTTTTCATCCAGGGTGTCTCTGCATTCATCTTTCCCTCTATCCTGACTAGTCTCCAAGTTCCTGCCGCTGAAAAACATCCCCACAGCATGATGCTGCCACCACCATGCTTCACTGTATGGATGGTATTGGCCTGGTGATGAGCGGTGCCTGGTTTCCTCCAAACATAATGCCTGGCATTCACACCAAAGAGTTCAATCTTTGTCTCATCATGGTCTGAGAGTCCTTCAGGTGTATATTGGCAAACTCCAGGCGGACTGCCATGTGCTTTTTTCTAAGGAGTGGCTTCCGTCTGGCCACTCTGCCATACAGGCCTGATTGGTGGATTGTTGCAGAGATGGTTGTCCTTCTGGAAGGTTCTCTTCTCTCCACAGAGGAATGCTGTAGCTCTGACAGAGTGACCATTGGATTCTTCGTCACCTCCCTGACTAGGGCCCTTCTCCCCCGATCACTCAGTTTAGACGGCCGTCCAACTCTAGGAAGAGTCCTGGTGGTTCCAAACCTCTTCCACTTACAGATGATGGAGGCCACTGTGCTCATTGGGACCTTCAAAGCAGCAGATATTTTTCTGTACCCTTCCCCAGATTTGTGCCTTGAGACATTCCTGTCTCTGAGGTCTACAGACAATTCCTTGGACTTCATGCTTGGTTTGTGCTCTGACATGCACTGTCAAGTGTGGGACCTTATATAGACAGGTGTATGTCTTTCAAAATCATGTCCAATCAACTGAATTTACCACAGGTGAACTCCAATTAAGCTGTAGGAACATCTCAAGGATGATCAGTGGAAACAGGATGCACCAGAGCTCAATTTTGAGCTTCATGGCAAAGGCCGTGAATACTTATGTACATGTTATTTCTTAGTGGTTTTTTTTTATTAAATGGTGGCCCAGGGCGCATGCGCACGACGGAGCCGGCTCCGTTGTGCGCATGCGCGAGACGCGGATAGCGACGGGCAAACCGTCGCTCCGGGTCTCGTACCAAAGGGGGCGTGCTGTCGATGTTGAGTGACAGCACGCCCCCTTTTGGTGGGCGTGCCGGGGGCATGGCTGCCCAGACGGAGGCGTACCCATGGGAACGCCTACAGTCTGGGCCGGCCCCACTGACATCACATGACAGAAACTGTACAGACAACTTCATTTCAAGCCATACAAACCAGAGTCACAGAGGTTATGCTGAACCACCAAAACTTGTAATAAATACTGTTATGGTTAAAATGCAATGCTAAACGCTCTGAGAAGCTATAATCAACATTGTCTAAATCAGAATCAAAATATCTAATGTTATAGTAAATATCAAATGCTGAGACAAAATAGAGAATACATAGTAGTAACAAATAATAAAATAATTTCCAACTTATTTTTAATTGATATTTTGCATTATAAACAGTGTATACAATGAACAATGTAATGACTGTCTTGCGAAGGAAAAAATATGGGTCATCATAGAAACCAGGTTACCTGTCTACTATAAGATATGTAAATACATGTGAACTGCTGAAAGTAATTTTTTGCTATAAAAGCATTGTTATGTACCAATAAATTATATATATTTTATTTATGTATTTATTTGTATTCGTAACACCTCTGATGTATTAGTGTGGGTGATGTACCATAAGAAAAAAAGCACTGACTATGACGTACCATTACAAGGGACAACAATTACTGTGTGATGGGATCAGAGGGTTTAAGGGATACTGGATTCATCCCTTAGAGCCTCTTTGATTCAAGTGGATCTTCATTTTCCTTCTGGGTCCATACACCAGGCAGTGCAAAGATAGAGTGCGTTCCGTTCATGTACAATCAAGAAGGAAAAAGATTAAAATGAAGAAGGACGGCCCTGATTCAGAGTGAGCGCTCTGTCAGAGAGTCCGGCTCTGAATCAGGGCCTGTATTCCCATTGTTAATCTGGTCCTGGGGATCCCTCCCCGCTGACCCACAGGCCAGTCAAGAGCATTGACAGGCCTGGGTACTGGGGGTGCTGCTAAATTGAGGAGGCGTGGCCACACCCCCTCACATTATTTTTTTTAAAAGTACAATGAACGCTGGGAAGGGGGGCATATTTATCTCCCTTGGCCAGGGGACAGATCCAGGGGGGAGGGGGTGACAGTGCGATCGCCCACCCCCCATAACACTTGCAGGGGGAGGAATCTGCTGCCGCTCAGCGACAGCAGCCTCTCTGGACCCTACACAGCCCAGAACACAGAGTTGTGCTGGGCTGGGGAGACAGACTGTTGCCGCTGAGAAGCAGCAGTCTCCTCTCTCTCCCTGCCTGATGTGCTACTGACCTACCTCTCCAGCCGGCCCGAGCACTACCTGCCCCCCCCCCCTCTCAGGACCTCTGCTGACCCATACTGAAGCAAGTGCAGCATGACAGCCGAGCATGTGAATTAAACTCACCTGAAGCTGGAAGCAAACTGATATTGGTAGCTATCACTTTGCTTCTAACACGTCCCCAGTCCAGGGCTTTATGGGAAGCTCTGTCCCAACATCTGAAGGATGATAATTGCAAGTGAAAATATAACTTTGAGATTGTGGGCGATATTTTCACATAGAAAAAAAGAATGTGATAAATTTGTCCATAAATGACTAAATCTGACCCTATGGGGTATATTTACTAAAGTGAGAGTATCTAGAAGTGGAGATTTTGCCCATAGCAACCAATCAGATTCTAGCTATTATCCTCTAGAAGGTGCTAGTTAAATGTTAAGTAGATATACCCGAGATGTCATTACACTTACTGCCCATTCCCAAGTACACCCAGTAAGAATGCGGCTGCTCGGCTCACTTAAGACTTCTTCTGTCCCTAGGTATGTTTTGTGTAACAACAATACGTCTATAAGTCTGGTTCAGAATTTTATATAAATACACCTTTAAAAATGTGAAAATATTGTCAAGACAACGGAAAATATTAAGAAAATACAAGAAATCCAAAGCCCAGGTTTATTAATAATTTCAATTAAAAGAAAAACAAAGCAACCTTAGACTACTGATGGAAACCACATGTCATTATGTCAGGAGCTGAGCCGACTGGCTGGGCTGGCAGTGAAAAAGTTAAGCCTCTCCTGGGTACATTTTGCTTCTTCTGTGGAAACTTCTGGAAAATGACCAGAATCCTGCCTGAGGCCTGGTATCACATGACAGAAACTGTACAGACAACTTCATTCCAAGCCATACAAACCAGAGTCACAGAGGTTATGCTGAACCACCAAAACTCGTAATAAATACTTTTATGGTTAAAATGCAATGCTAAACGCTCTGAGAAGCTCTAATCAACATGGTCTAAATCAGAATCAAAATATCTAATGTTATAGTAAATATCAAATGCTGAGACAAAATAGAGAATACATAGTAGTAACAAATAATAAAATAATTTCCAACTTATTTTTAATTGATATTTTGCATTATAAACAGTGTATACAATGAACAATGTAATGACTGTCTTGCGAAGGAAAAAATACGGGTCATCATAGAAATCAGGTTACCTGTCTACTATAAGATATGTAAATACATGTGAAAATGTTGTAATTAATTTTTTGCTATAAAAGCATTGTTATGTACCAATAAATTATATATATTTTATTTATTTATTTATATTAGTAACACCTCTGATGTATTAGTATGGGTGATGTACCATAAGAAAAAAAGCACTGACTATGACGTACCATCACAAGGGACAACAATTAAGGTGCGTACACACTGGGCGATAAAGTGGACGACTGAACGATAACGATATCGTTATCGTTCAGTTGTCCACTTTATCGTCCATTTTTAAACCCAAAAAGATGAATGATAACGACGACGCGCGTTCCCACGGGTCGTTCGTCATTATCGTTCATCGGGCTAACATGCAGGCCAACTTGACGATCTCGTCAGGTTGCTGCATGTCAGGGAATGGGGGAGAGAGCCCGGCGCAGAACGATATCGTTAATGATATCGTTCAGCGGCTGTGCTCAATGTCATGAACGACATTGAGCACAGCCTGCCGGGGACAACACTACACGATATCGCTCAGGGAGCATATCGTGTAGTGTGTACCCACCATTACTGTGTGATGGGATCATAGGGTTTAAGAGATACTGGATTCATCCCTTAGAGCCTCTTTGGTTCAAGTGGATCTTCACTTTCCTTCTGGGTCCATACACCAGGCAGTGCAAAGATAGAGTGCGTTCCGTTCATGTACAATAAAGTTAGTCCTGACTGACTGCTTAGACTTTATATTACTATAGTGAGCCTGAGAGTTGCCAAGTTGACAGTGGAGTAATAGAATAAAGCGTATGCGCTTTTAAATGGCATACAATAAATAAATATCCCAAGAGCTGTCATTTGTAGCATATAAATACACTTTTTATTACATGAAGAAACTAGCTGACTGCAGTCATACTTGTTATTCTAAAAACAGACATAAAATAGATACATTGAATTCCAATAGGCAATATGCAAAAGAAAACAATTGAAATAGTGTTGCAATTAACCTCACCCTGTTAAGGCAGAGTATGGCCAGCATAAGGAATCGGTATTTAATGCCGGCAGCTGAATAGCCGCCGGATCAAATACCGACAAGCAGAACCCCGACGGACCTAATTCCCGACTAGGGCTGTTAAGTAACCTAACCCACCCCTCTCCCCCCCAACCCTCCCTTAGTGGTGCCTAACCCTAACCTCCCCCCCGTTAATGCCTAAACCTAACCCCCCCTCCCCGCACCCTAAACCTAACCCTCCCAGGTGAGTGTCTAACCATAACCTCCGCCAGTGGTGCCTAATCCTAACCTTTCCCTACCCCTCCCGGGGGGTGCCTAGCCCTAAGACCCCACGGGGGTCCCTAAACCTAACCCTCCCCCACCCCCCTGGCTAGACACTAAGACACACAGCTTACCTTCATTCGGTATGCTGGGTGTCGGTATTTTGTAGTGGGGCTAATGATAGGCGTTGGGATTTCGACGCCTATCTTTAGTCCCCTGTTGGGCTGTCAGTGTCGGGATATCGGAGGACGGGATAGCGCCCGCCGGTATCCTGACTGCATCCCCCAGCATAACTAGCAAAACTGGATAGTATGAAATCTCCCTTAGTACTTGCGTAACAATAAACATGAAATACTTTACTGGTATTACATTATAAGATCCAATGTTCCTATAGGGAATCCTCTCAAAGTTCTCCAGTGGGTACACTGTTCAGCATATCATAAATTTATGCTGTACCATCAATTCAGTGACATGTGTGCGCAATAGTGCACTGTGTATAGAGCCTAAGGAATTCTCCATAAGGGCCCACGTTACGGGTGTTGTAAATCCAACTCCTAGACCTGCCAATGAAACGGCTGATCTGCTCATTGTCTCACACAACCAAACACTGCCTGGTTTGGAAAGGGCAAGCTGGCATATTATCTTCTGTAGGGGAGAAGCTCTAAGGGGCCCATTTATCAATGATCGCTTTTGCAATGCGATCAGGGCATGTCAGCAATGCCCCTGATCGCACTGCAAAAAGCAATTCTATCAGCCGGATGTATCATCCGGGACATGCAGGCGGGCGGCCCGTCGACCACCTGTACACTTACTGCAGGGACCCGGCGGTGACTTACATCTCAACTGGGCAGGCAAATTCAAGTGCAGACACATCGGCAGAATGATTGGTAGGTGTGTATGCACAGCAGGAGAGTTACTGCATGGGTGCATTATGGTTGTGTCACGGGCGTGTTGCTCATAAAGGAGGCCATATTCAGGGATAATCCTCAACAGCCCTATGGTGCAACAAATGGTGGGTGTGAAGATGAACCAAGCGGTATCTGAGCGTATACAGATGCTGAAATTTGGCATCTCAATCCTTGCACATTTTGATGCACGGCTTCACACCAGGGAAGGGCTATTGTAGTGACATCTGCATAAAGTTGCATGCATGCAACCAGCAGAAGAATCAGGCACCAAGTCCTATGTGTGTATTTTGAGTTGTACATATATCAAGTTAAGTGCAAGTGAAAATACAGTGTAAGTATGCGGCTGCATCAAGATCTTCATGAAGGCCACTACTATACAGCATCCTCAGCATATATAATCACTAATAATTCATTTAAAAATAAAAATGGTGTGTCATCCCCTAAATAATGCACCAGAGCTTCTTTCTGTGCTGGTAATTGATATACATGTGAGTAAATACCTTTTTATCAGTCTCTTCTTACATAGGATTCTTCTTACTTCTGTGGTGAAGTAGTCCACTTATATAAAGTATAAGTATAAAAATAAGAACCATAAGACAATGGGGGTCATTCAGACCCGGTCGTTAGCGCCGATGCGCTCGGACCGGGTCGATGGCCCCCCACAGAACATGCGCACGATGGTGCCGTCGCCGTCGTGCGCATGCGTGAGACCCGCTACGACCGACAGCGCCAGTCGTAGCGGGTCTCGATCCAAAGGGGGTGAGCTGTCGATGTTGATTGATAGCTCGCCCCGTTTGGAAGGCGGGCCAGGGGGGTGGCAGCCCAAACAGAGGCGTTCCCATGAGAACGCCTACCGTTTGGGGGAGGCCCCACTGACATCACTAGTGATGTCAGTGGAGAGCTTCCGGCTCTGACAGAGCCAGAAGCTCTCCGGGGCTTACGACAAGTGAGACCCTACCCTAGGGTCTCGTCGTAAGCCCCAATGGTCGCGATGGTCTCTGACCATCGCGACCATCACCAGAGCGGTCGTTAGAGCTGTGGGTGTTAACCCACAGCCTAATGACCGCAACAGAGGCGGGCGGTCAGGATGCAAGCGGCCGCCCAGTTTCTGAGCGACCGCTTGCATCCTCCGACCGCCTCTGAATGAGGCCCTATATGGGGTAAATTTACTAAGATTCGAGTCTGGTCGAGGTTTTTCTTTTTTCTCGATTAGTATTGCCGAATCTTGGGTGATTTTCCCGTTTTTCATCTCGCAAATTTACTAATAAGTGAGTTTACCTGAAAGTGAGTTTGCCAACGGTGACGCAGATTGAGATATCTCCCCCGAGTTGCAAGTTTAGATGAGATTACTCACCTGAGTTTTCTCTCTGCAAAACTCTCCCGAGCTACTGTAGCAGCCCTCACATATCAGTGAGATATATGAAGGCTATTTGTGTGTTGTACCTGTAAAAACAGGTTAAATGTATTTTTAAAAAAATAGGTAGGGTTCCCCCCAAAAGCATAACCAGCCCCGGACTGCTCAGCCAGTTCTGGTTCCAAAAATGACGGTGAACAAAACAAGCAGGGTTCCCCAGTAATTTAGGAACCAGCACCTGGCTGCAGGCCCAGTGCTGGTTTTAAATATAGGGGGAAAAAATTGTGTAGGGGTCCCCCTATATTTAAAACCAGCACCGGACCCAAACCGACCAGAGTGTAACGCCACAGCCAGGAGACTCTATTACCGCCTCTCCATGGCCAAAGCATTCACACCCCAAGCCGGTCAGGCCAAGCCAGGGATCTCAGGGGAGGTGGGGACCCCCATAAGAAGGGGTCCCCCTCTCCCGATACCCCAGGCTTGGTCTGATGCCCGGGGCTCTTCCCCGCACCTCTGGGCTGGGGGTACGTGGGTAATAAAGTGTAAAATAGTAGAAAACTATTGTATTTTACAGTGGAACTACAGGTACCAGCATGCCTGCCCTTTGGTACTTGTAGAACTACAAGTGCCAGCAGGTGTCTGGCACCCATACCTCCACTGTAAAATAAATAGTTAATAAACCACAGTACACACACACCATATACAGTAAAACTTTATTACATACACCTAACCCACTCACACATACCTGTGCCAGCTGGTCTGCCTCTTCTTTCATGTAGATTCCACGGATGTACCTGGAAAAAAGATTCCATACTCACCTCCATCCTGGCGCCGCTCTCCGTAGCATCCACGTTCTTAGCAATTAAAAAATGACTTGCGCGATCCATACGAACAGGTGCAAGTATATGTTGTCACATACTGTATACTGATGTTTGCGCAGAAGAGCGACATTGGACGGATATGAGAATATGATTACCTGCCCCAGTTCTACCTGTTCAGGTGTAAGAGCTGCAAGGCTAAGATATATACTGAAATCTACATACAGATGCATTTTGATATGCACATGCAGCAAGGAAATACATATATTTGCACCACAACAACTTGCTTTGGTACAACTCTAAATGTGGACCACAATTGTCATAACATAAATATGAACCTACGGTACTATAAGGTTTTCAGATTAGAAAGCATTTCATATGCCTGAAGAACAATTAAATCCCTTTTCTCTAAAATTAATAGAAGGTTGGGTTAGTTTTTATTGGCACCAAGTAGCTACCTATTAGATAGCTTAGGGCTGGGATTTAGGGCCTGATTCAGACCCGCTCGCGAGCGCTGAGCGCTCGCAAGCAGGTTGATGTTGCCCAAGTGCGCATGCGCGAGACCCGAATAACGACGGCCAAGCCGTCGTTATGGGTCTCGCAGCAAAGGGGGCATGCTGTCGATGGTGATTGAAGACGGGCTAATGCCTAAAGCTGCCTAATGGTAGCGCTGACCCTGGGTAAAAGAAATAGGTGAGCAGTGAGCATAAGGGAGGTGATGGAGAAATTTGACTCATAAGGAGTTTGAGGAGTGAGAAAAAAAAATGGAAGAATGGAAAAGGAGAAAGAAGTGTGAGTGAGGTGAATATAAAAGAAGAAACAGATGGAGGGGATAGATATGAACAGTGGTGGCTCTTACCTTTTTTCTCCTGGGGGCTGCCCTGGCTGCAGTGGTGGCTGTGTATGCTGTCCTTGTTTAATGCACATACGCATAAGGAGAAGAAAAAAATCCAAACAAAAAAACATGCATGCGCAGAAAAACGGCATCGGCTAGGGGCTGCATCTGTTCCAGCCCTAATAAGCCAAATACGTTTGCCGCAATAAAAGCAGAAGCTTTTTGCTAATGACAGTCCGGACTGGCAGTCCCAGTGGGAGGAAACACCTCGTCCTGGGACCGCCTGTCTGACATGTGATTAGCAGATAGCGCTTCCAAAAGAAAGCACTTCTGCTTTTATCATAGCTGTTAATTCCCCCGCAGGGGTACCGGGGGGATCCTAGGGGAGTGGCGGATTTTACTGAGAGGCTACAGGGTATAATCCACCACTGGATATGAATAGTTTAGATCAATAGTTCCCTACTATGTTCTGCGACAACCTGGGCATGTGTGGGGTCTGAGTGTATAGAAATGGAATGTTGTGAGGTATGTGGGTATATCCTTTATTTATATGGCACCATAAGGGTTCCGCAGCGCCTTACAAAGCACATAAACAAATGAGCGCTCAAGAAATAGTTAATAACAGTACAAACAAAGCAGGCCAAATACATGATTTATAAACATTGCTGCATAACACTTAAATAAGCAGCGGGGTGTCAGCAACCAAGTGTTAGGTGCTGTTGTAAATTAAAATATAAGTAAGGAAAGAAGCAGGTGAGGGAAGGGGGCACTGCTTGTGAGAGCTTACATTCTAAAGTGGAGGGGCAGACAAACAGGGGTGGTACAGATGGGCTGGATTGTGGGGAAGGAACTTGGAGTAATGGGTTAGGATGAGCGCTGGAAAGCTTTGAGGACGAAAGGGGTCTTGAGAGCCCATTTGAAGATTAGGAGCAAGGAAGCAAAGTTATCAAGGAATTTTGAGCTAAGGCCAGGGGGACGAAAAAAGGCAGCTACTCAAAGAAGTTGGCAGAGGCAAATATCATGAGCATTGAATGGAAATAATGAAATGGACAGTTTATAAGGTAAGAGTTGGTGGAAGTGACCAGACGATAGAAGTACCCCAACACTGTTGCAACCTCCAGGCCAGGGAGTATGAAATAATGTGAGGCCCCAAAGGAGATAGCTGCAGGATTTGGTGATGGCTAGGAGATTCAAGGAGATGGAGATGAAGCTGTCATGGACGGGGACTAGTTGATTATAGACAGAACTGGCTTTCCAGAGGACACAGGAGAGGGGGACAGGGTTAGGAGGTTAGGGTTCTGTTGAAAATACAGATGGCATGTGAGGAGGTTGGGCATTTGAGGGTGTCTGATGAACATATACCGTATATGGCATGAGGGGGTCTGATGAACATATATATGACATGCATCTTCCCAACACCACACTTTTCCTTCCTGCTCTTCTGCTCAATGTGATAGGCAAAATCAATTAGAAGTGATGGGGACAAAAAGGAAAGCAACATGCTTACCACCACATAACTGAACATAAGGATGTCAAGTAAGCACAATTTTCTAATTTTAATTATTTTTGCTGTGTTTCTCAGTAGAACAAGTTTGACTAGGTGTGCAGTGATCCAGGTGCAGAAAATATAGGGTTCCGCAATCTGAGAAAGTTTGGGAACCACTGGGTTAGAAAGTGCAAGAGGTGATGAAGAGAAAGTTTTATGAGGATCAAATGAAAGAGATGAGGAAGGTGAGATAATGGGTTGCAGAAGAATGGAAAAAGAGTGTAGGACGTAAGAAAAGGGGTATAGAGGAAGAGTGGTCAAAAGGTAGAAAGGCCTGAGAGGAGGTTAAGGATGAAGGAAGGAACAATAAAAACGAGGGGAGGAATAAGGGAGGCAGTAGTGGAGGTAAAGTAAGAAGGGATGAAAAAGAAAATTGCCTAAAGACCTGATATACTAAGCTGCTCTGGGCTACTAAACTTTTGATAAAAAATCTGCTCAGCAACTGGGAGCTGTCCAGTGAAATATGGGACCCTCAACATGCTTAACCTGTGAGCAAATAAAAAACATTGTTTTAATTACCTACCTGAAAGTAAGCTATTTCATGTAAATGCCAGGGCTCAATCATAATCCCAGTCCAGCCCTGAAAAAGAAAGTGACAAAGAGGGAAACTGAGGGTGATAGAGGTAGAAAGAAGAATAGGAGAGGAACTGTGAAGTTTATAATAATGAGGATTAAGTGCTAAGGAGAAGGGTCACAGCTTTAGGGAAGGAGGATGAGAGATGAGGCTGGAGGGGGGAGAATGGAGCAAGATACTGTATAAAGGGGCCAAGGGGGGCAGAGAAATATGAAAGGAAGGAAATTGGGGAGATGTAAGAAGGTGATATAGGTGAATAAGGAGGGCAATAGGGGTGAGGTCAAAGGTGAGGAAAGAGATAGACACAGATGTGGAACATGTGGGAAAAAAAGAAGAGAATAATGGTACAGTAAAAGAGAGTAAAGGATGGAGGGGCTGTGGGTGTTAGGAGTGGTGGGCTGGGAATGGTGAAAGAGTAGTGAAGAAAAATAGAAACTGGTGAAGGAGGGAAAGAGACAGATATAACAAAGGTGAATAAGAAGGTTGAGAGGTGAGGAAGGAGGCTGAGAGGTGAGGAAGGAGGCTGAGAGGTGAGGAAGGAGGCTGAGAGGTGAGGAAGGATGCTGAGAGGTGTGAAAGGAGGCTGAGAGGTGAGGAAGGAGGCTGAGAGGTGAGAAAGGAGGCTGAGAGGTGAGGAAGGAAGCTGAGAGGTGAGGAAGGAGGCTGAGAGGTGAGAAATGAGGCTGAGAGGTGAGGAAGGAGACTGAGAGGTGAGGAAGGAGGCTGAGAGGTGAGAAAGGAGGTTGAGAGGTTAGGAAGGAGGCTGAGAGGTGAGAAAGGAGGCTGATAGGTGTGAAAGGAGGCTGAGAGGTGAGGAAAGAGGCTGAGAGGTGAGAAAGGAGGCTGAGAGGTGAGAAAGGAGGCTGAGAGGTGAGAAAGGAGGCTGAGAGGTGAGAAAAAAGGCTAAGAGGTGAGGAAGGAAACTGAGAGGTGAGGAAGGAAACTGAGAGGTGAGGAAGGAGGCTGAGAGGTGAGGAAGGAGGCTGAGAGGTGAGAAAGGAGGCTGATAGGTGTGAAAGGAGGCTGAGAGGTGAGGAAGGAGACTGAGAGGTGAGAAAGGAGGCTGCGAAGTGAGGAAGGAGGCTGAGAGGTGAGGAAGGAAGCTGAGAGGTGAGGAAGGAAGCTGAGAGGTGAGCAAGGAGCATGATAGGTGAAAAAGGAGGCTGATAGGTGTGAAAGGAGGCTGAGAGGTGAGAAAGGAGGCTGAGAGATGAGGAAGGAGGCTGAGAGGTGAGGAAGGAATCTGATAGATTGATGGAGAGTGGTGGTGGGTGAGGGACAGAAATAGAGAAGAGGAGAGGGTTTGGGAGGAGGACGGTGCTAAGACAGAGAGTGAAATGGGTTAGTGAGTGAAAACTTGCAGCAATTACAGTACTTTTTTTCTTCAATCAAAATATAAAAATTAAAAGGGCTTTAAATAGTCATATGGATCATTAAGTCAAGAGGGAAAAAAACCAGACAATTAAAAATGTGCTGCTGCTTATTGCTGAATAAACACACTTGGATATAGGCAGTGGGGGGAGAGTTTCTGAAACCTTCTGCATCTCTTTTGTTGTCTGATTCATGTAACCCTTTAATTAATGGAAATATTTTGTCATTTGTTATTTAGATGTAGCAAATGAAGACTGGGATTACGGATTTCATGAATTTTTAATGGCATAAAACCTTAATAAAGCTACAAATACAATAATTTTCCTGTTAAACATACTGTATTTATTTAGCAAAAAGGCAAATATGCAATGTGGGAGGAAAATCTAATCCAAATATACCAGTGGATTCCATGAAGAACTCACCATAAAGTAGACAACTATCTATTGTGTTTCCGTACCATCAGCCATCTTGCTTCTGAGGTTGCTAACCTGCTTCAACACAAATAAACACCAATTGGAAAATACAGATTTCCCCACACGTCTAGTAAACTTTGCCTGTTCAATACTACATAAATCTCCAATGGTGTCCTATTATATCTATAGTATCCTAGACTAGTGGATGAAAAATAAATTTCCCCCATGACAATGCAGATATGAAATGAGGATTAAGAAGGTTATTAAACAAGTTGTTCTTTTGCTTTTTACAAACAGGTGTAGGATCAATTGACAAACTATCTGTTATTTTACACCTGACTCAATTGCACAAACCCTCTAGAACCACACTACATAGGGCCTATAACAACCGCCCTTTTCCTATAGAGAGATTTGCTATAACCGGTACTGAGATGCCACCAGGTCTTAAACACAGGATAGTAGAGGTTTATACAATAATCAGTAGATTACTAGGTTAATGCTGGATTAGTAGAATAACATATGTGAGTACAATGAGACTGTATAATAAAACTTGTGGTTATTGACAATAACAGCAGGAGCTGTAACAGGTAGCTTGATAATGGTAACTGCAAACAAATTACACTTATCCGATATTAAGTAAGGTGATACTAAACAACAGGTGATGCAGGTAGCAGGAGATCATAGATCAAACTGGAGAGCACACAAAGATTCAGGATACCAGCAGTACAGAGTATTCACCAGACACTCAGATCAGTATGCTTACACCAAGGCATGAAGCCATAACTGACAAAGAAGTGAAGGCCTGGCTACCTTTTAACACACAGACAGACCAATGAGAAAACATCAATTATGACCAACTCCCTGCAAGTGAATAAGTTACAGATGTGCTACTGCACATAGGAGAGCAAATAGTGAGAATCCCCGCAATTTAACACCAGCTGCAGATTTACTGTGCACATACACTGGCATCCCAGTTTCCTAGCAATAACTGGGACCAGCATGCAAAGCAGCTACTGACGCTGGCGTTCAGATCTCCTAGCAACCAGTGGGACCTGAGGAGGTAGTGAAATGCCACACTGGCCACCAAGGCTCTTAACACTATCACAGAGGGTGTAGTAGGTATTACTGCCAGCCGCATGGCCGACGGTTCAAATCCCAACAGCGGCAGCCTGGCAAGGGTGAAGATCCCGATCATCCCTAAGGTAAGTTTCTACTTCAGGGTCCATAGGGTATCCACAGGATACCTTGGGGGTATAGGTGTGACGTCAGTCGCAGGGCACCAAAGAGTTAAGCTTTCAGCCTCCCAAGATGCACTAGATCCCCCTCCTATACCCCGCCCCCGAGCCAAGGCACCTCAGTTTAGTTTGGTGCCCGGCCGGAGTCGGGTGCACCTGTTGGAGTGGGGGCTAGAAGAGCCCCTGAAGCTTATTCTTCATGCAGCTGTGGCTGCACAACTGGATGAACAGCATGGACAGTCAGTCCTGACGTCCATGCTGTCTTCCCTACACCCCGCCGGTACCAGAACGCCGGTACTGATCCGGGGATGCTGGTGGGCGTCTGGGGTCACAGCTAGCGGTGACCCCAGATGCTCCGGACCATGGCCGGATTCAAGGGGGACAGAGGTAAGCAGCGGGGTCCCGCGGTGGGTCCCCGCTGATCACATGGTCCTAAGTCCCCAGGCAGGGGGCTCCCTGGGGACTGGCTGCAGCGTGGAGCCAGGCGACCAACCTTCGCTTCCACTACCCCTTGGGACAGCGGACCGCAGCAGAGCGGTAGCGCTGCGGCGTCCCAGGGGTTAAATGCATGCCAGGGGAGCGCGCCTTCCCTGTCTCACAGCCGGCGCCTCCCCCGCTGCACACAGCCCTCTCTGCATGCTGCCGACTGGTCCTGTGGCAGCGCTCCTCCCCCAGGCCAGCCTCCTCTCTGCTCCTCGGCGGCCATCTTCTCCAGAACGCATGGTGAACGCTGCTGGAAGCGCTGGAAGGAAGCATCGTGGTCTGGGTCCCCCCGCATACCTCTCCTCCGCTGTGGTCAGGTCTGTGTATGCAGCGCTGTGTCCTACCAGGCCCTGTGTCTGTGTAGTTGAGTGATCAGCGCTGTTAGTGCAGGAATTGTTATTTTTCTGCATTGTATGTGACTGTGCTAGCGCTGCTGCCTGTAATCTTTTCTTCTCTAAACTGTCAGCTTTATTACTGTCCCTGTTCTTTCTGCTAAAGCCCTTGCGGTGCGGTGCTGCAGGGTGGTCTCTCGCCTATTTAATACTTAATTGGTGAGAGAGGTCACATACGTGGTGCCATCATGTCTGAAAGTGATTTTCCCCTCCGGCTACAGTGTACCACGTGCAAAGTACCGTTAGCGGAGGGGGAGGGTAGCGCGGAGGGCCTTTGCCGGCAGTGTTTGTCCATGGCGCGGCCTATTACGGTTACAGCACCGGTACAGGAGCCGCCCTGGGCTTGTTTCGCTCAGGCGTTAACAGCTTTAGTGGGCCAGTTAGCTCCGCAGCCCGCATTTACTCCGATGGGTTTGTCCCAGCAGTCTGTGGTGTCGTCACCCATGCAGGGATTCCCACGACAATTGGTGGTACCCCACAGTCTCCCTATTTCCCCGCTCCCGGGTTCTCAGGAGCCAGCGTGGGTTAACTCCCTGACGAGTTCTGTACAGCACTTGTCGGATGTGTTGCAAGGGGAGTCTGTGATGCGGTCTCATAAAAGGCCGGTGGCGTCTCTGTCCGCTCCTTATGAGGATGACGAAGGGACGTCTGATGATGGGGAGATTCTAGATCCTTACGATCAGGAACCTCTCCATACTAAGGACGCTGATGCTAAGTCCAAAGTATATATTCCTGGACTTATTCGGGCGGTCCGCACAGCCTTGGTGATTGAGGACGAAGTTCCCCCAGCGGCTAAATCTAAGTATGCCTTTTTCAAAGATGTGAAGGGCGATGCCACAGTCTTTCCTCTTTCGGGTCAGTTGGTGGACCATTTAGAGGAGGCGTGGAAACAACCTGGCAAAAGATACCAGCCGCAGAGACGCCTGGCGGTGGCTTATCCGTTCGCGGATAATTATTTTGCGAAGTGGGAATCCCCTCCACAGGTGGATTCTCACGTGACCCGTCTTGTCCGTAGTGCCACATTGCCGATGCCATCCATGTCCTCCCTTAAGGATGCTACGGACCGCAAGGTAGAAATCTGCCTGAAGTCCGCTTATTCCCTTGCAGGGGGGGCAGCACGGCCGGCTATGGCCATTTGCTGGGTTGCCAGAGCGATGGAGCGCTGGGCGGATTCATTAGAGGCTTCTTTTGAATCCGACTGTCCGGCCGATCAGGCGGAGTTGATTGGCAATCTCCGTGATTCGGCCACCTACATCAACGAGGCGGCTCTAGACATTAGTACTCTGGTGTCTAGAATTTCTTCAGCAGCGGTAGCTGCTCGTCGCACCTTGTGGCTGCGATCCTGGAAGGCGGACGCAGATTCCAAGAAAGGTCTGGAAGCGTTGCCGTTTACCGGAGAAGTTCTCTTCGGTCCGGATCTGGATAAGATTGTGGCCACGCTGGCGGCAGCCAAATCTGCCTGTCTCCCGCCGGCCGCTGCTCCTTCTGGTTCGGGACCATCGTCCTTTCGGTCATCTAGGGCCCAGGGCAGGCCCAAACCACAGTCGTTTCCTCGACAGGCTGGCCCTAAGAAATCGGTCAAGCCCCGGAAGCAGGCATGGAGTACCAGACGTCCGGCCCCCAAGCCAGATGACAAGCCTGCGGCCTGACGGTCCGGGCCTCCCTTTGGGGGATCCCAGGGTGGGAGGCCGCCTGCTACAGTTCGCCCAGTGTTGGTCGACCACTACGACAGACACTTGGGTTCTGGAGGTGGTTTCCCACGGATACGCCCTCTCCTTCCGGCACAGACCCCCGGCTCGCTTCTTCACCACGGGTCTCCCATCAGACCGGAACAAGGCTACGGAGCTGCGGAAGGTATTGCACACTATGCTCCAGGCTGGAGTTATAGTGGCGGTTCCATTCTCCCAGAGGGGCCAGGGTTTCTATTCAAATCTATTTTTGGTACAGAAACCCAATGGGTCATATCGTCCGATTCTCAACCTCAAAGCACTCAACAAGTCTTTGCGGGTCCCGAAGTTTCGGATGGAGACCCTACGGTCCATCATTCTGGCGCTGGAACCTGGGGACTACTTGGTGTCATTGGACATACAGGACGCTTACCTGCATGTCGCTATTCTTTGGCGCCATCAACAGTTCCTCAGGTTTGCAATCAGCAGCGACCACTTCCAGTTTCGGGCGTTACCTTTTGGCCTGGCAACAGCACCACGTGTTTTCACCAAGGTGATGGCGGTCATGGCGGCTTCTCTGCGGCTGCAGGGAGTCCGCATGTTGCCGTATTTGGACGACCTGTTATTGGTGGCAGGATCTCCAGAGCTCCTGTTACGCCACTTGGACCTGACCATTGTACTGCTGCAACGGCACGGCTGGCTAATCAACTGGCAGAAGTCCACTCTAATCCCGTCTCGGAGGATTCTGCATCTTGGAGCCTTATTGGACTCGGGACAGCAAAGGATCTTCGTGACGGAGGACAAGATCTCTGCTTTACAGTCAAGGGTGCGCAGTTGTCTGCACAGCCGCCGGGTGTCCTTACACTCGGCGATGAGGTTACTGGGCTCCATGGTGTCGGTGTTCGACATGGTGGAATACGCCCAGTTTCACTCCAGACCTCTGCAGCACCTGATCCTGTCCAAGTGGAACGGGCTGACTCAGTCTCTGAAGTCCCAGACGATTGTGCTCACCCAGGAGGTTCGCCTGTCCCTTACGTGGTGGTTACAGACGACCCACCTCAACAAGGGACGTCCGTTCTGGGTTCCAAATTGGGTCCTGTTGACAACGGACGCCAGTCTTCGGGGCTGGGGAGCAGTTTCGGGTCCACACTTGTTCCAGGGCAGGTGGACGCCGACAGAAGCGGAGCTTCCAATAAATATCTTGGAACTCCGTGCGGTCTTCAATGCTCTCCAGCAGGCACAGCGGTTTCTCCAGGGTCGCCCGGTGCAGGTCCAGTCGGACAACGCTACCACCGTGGCCTACATAAACAGGCAAGGAGGAACTCGCAGTCGGGCGGCTCTCGTAGAGGTCTCTCGGATCCTGGTTTGGGCGGAGCGCAATCTTCCGGCCATATCAGCGGTCTTCATCCCGGGAGTGCTCAATTGGGAGGCGGACTTTCTAAGTCGCCAGGACGTTCATCCGGGGGAATGGTCCCTGCACCCGGACGTTTTTCAACTACTGGTGGACAGGTGGGGTCTTCCAGAAATCGACCTCATGGCGTCCCGGCACAACAACAAGTTGCCGGTGTACGGGTCTCGCACAAGAGACGAAGGGGCGTCTCTGGTGGATGCTCTGTCCGTCCGGTGGACGTTCCGGTTCGCATACCTGTTCCCTCCGGTCTCCCTTCTTCCACGGGTAATCCGGAAATTCAAACAGGAAGGAGGGACGCTCCTGTTGATAGCTCCCGCGTGGCCCAGACGGCACTGGTTCTCAGACCTTCAGGGTCTGTCCGTGGACATTCCTCTGCGGTTGCCGCTACGACCGGACCTTCTGTCTCAGGGTCCTTGCCTTCACCCGGACCTGACTCGGCTGTCTTTGACGGCGTGGCTGTTGAGACGGCCATGCTGAGGTCCCGGGGGTTTTCCAGCTCTGTGGTGCGGACCATGTTACGAGCTCGGAAACCGTCTTCCGCGAGGATATACCATCGCGTGTGGCATACGTTCTTCCAGTGGTGTCGACCGAGAGGTTATGCACCGCGGGAGTTTCGTCTGTCTCGGATTCTCGCCTTCCTGCAAGCGGGACTAGATCATGGGCTTCGCCTTGCTTCTTTGAAGGTACAGGTTTCGGCCCTATCTGTCTGGTTTCACCGTAGGATTGCTACAATCCCGGATGTGCGCACCTTTATGCAGGGTGTTCTCCGCATTCAGCCGCCCTTTGTTCCACCTGTGGCGCCTTGGGATTTGGCTGTGGTCCTGAGGGCTCTCCAAGGACCGCCGTTTGAACCACTGGGCTCAGTGGATCTTAAATGGCTAACAGCTAAGACTGTTTTCCTTCTGGCCATTGCTTCGGCCAGACGTGTTTCTGAGTTAGGGGCTCTTTCTTGTAGACCCCCTTTCTTGGTTTTTTATGGGAACAGGGCAGTGCTCCGCACTCGGCCCGAGTTTCTTCCCAAAGTTGTTTCCCAGTTTCATATTAACGAGGAAATAGTTGTTCCGGCCTTTAACTCACCGGGTCTTTCCGTGGGTGAGGCCTCTTTGGATGTTGTGCGGGCCTTAAGGACTTATGTTGACCGCACTTCTTCGTTTAGGAAGTCGGACGCTTTGTTTGTCCTCTTTGGCTTCCGTAAAAAGGGTTGGCCTGCTTCAAAGCAAACTTTGGCAGCCTGGATCCGTATGGCTATTTCTGAAGCTTATCTTCATGAAGGCCTACCGGTCCCTCCTTCTCTGAAGGCTCATTCCACTAGGTCTGTGGGTCCTTCGTGGGCAGCTCGACGTGGTGCCTCGGCAGTTCAGATCTGCAAGGCTGCTACGTGGTCTTCTGTCCATACCTTCGTGAGGTATTACAGGTTTGACACCTTCGCCTCTCAGGATGCTTCCTTCGGGCGGCGGATTCTCCTTTCTGCACAGGAGCGTCCCCACCCTTAAAGGATACTGCTTTGGGACATCCCCAAGGTATCCTGTGGATACCCTATGGACCCTGAAGTAGAAAATATGAGATATGGTAAGAACTTACCCTTGTTATCTCTATTTCTACGAAGTCCATAGGGTTCCACAGGACTCCCGCCCTGTCGCACCTGTGCTGCAGATGGGCTTTGCTCTGGTCACCGGTTTTCCGTCTCCCTCTGGTGAGAATGTGATTCTTGTATGTGTCCAGATCTTTGTTCTCTCTCTTCCTTCTCCTCCTCCGGCCTATGGCTTGGTAACTAACTGAGGTGCCTTGGCTCGGGGGCGGGGTATAGGAGGGGGACCTAGTGCATCCTGGGAGGCTGAAAGCTTAACTCTTTGGTGCCCTGCGACTGACGTCACACCTATACCCCCAAGGTATCCTGTGGAACCCTATGGACTTCGTAGAAATAGAGATAACAAGGGTAAGTTCTTACCATATCTCATATTATCACTAACCTAATTCTACACCCAAACCCTAACCCTCTTTTAGGGGTGCCTAACCCTAACCTCCCCCCCAAGTGCCTAACCCAAATCCCCCCTCTAAGTGCCTAAACCTAACCCCCCCTTCCCCGCTGCCTAAACCTTAGTCCCCCGGGGGGTGCTTAACCCTAACCTCCCCCAGGGGGGGCCTAACCCTAACCCCCCCCTTCCCCTAGCCTGAACCTAATACTCCCGGGTGGGTGCCTAGCCCTAGCTTCCCCCGGGAGCCCTAAACCTAACCCCCCCTCGTGGCCGTCGGCACCCGGCTTACTTTCGTTCGGCATGTCGGGCGTCGGTCTTCGAGTTTTCGACGCCTGTCATTAGTACCACGCCGGGATTAGAGAGTCTGGAAGCCGGCGGTCGCCATTTACACCATCGGCTTCCAGACTACATCCCATCACAGATAGTTCCCTGGTCTCTCTCACCCATCTCACTCATACCTGTTTACTTACAGTACCACGTACCTACTGTACCAAATTAAAAGAAACAGCTAAATATGTGAGGTATCTGAAATATAATGAAAGCTGTGAAACAGGTGAGTTCCTCAGTTGATCAGTTAAAATTACTTAATGTTTTGATCTATGCTGACAATATATTGCCTATCATGGCTTTTAGTAACTTTAAGTGAGAGGCTGTAGCACATTTGGCAGCATCTGCAGTCAGGGCCAGATTAAGCCCTTGGGGGCCAGGGGCACTTAAGATAGGGAAGCCCTCCCTCACTTGTTGGGACCTCCCCCACGACTGTGTCTGTGTGTATGTTGCCTCCCCCTGAACCTCCATGAGGCAGCACCATAGGTCCTACCTGCACTCCTGTCTGGGGAGAAAACTCCAGAACCTCTTCTCGGGCAACACGGGGACCAATTCTGCTTGTCTCCAGCCTCTGCTGTCAGTGGCAGCTCTCCCAGCAGCAGCACGGCAACGCTGCTTGTAGTAGGGGCTGGAGACGAAACATCCCCGGACAGCAGCAGGGCCGGCAACATAAAACTGTGGGCCCAGTACACTAATTTTACTTGGGCCCCTCCATCCCTCCCTGCTATGTACAGGTCAGTTGGCTTGAGTCTTTTCTTACCTATATGGTGGTTGCTCTGCAATGGGGAACCTCTGAAGAAATTGATCCTCCCTGGACAGACGATAACTTCAGTTGGTATTCACTATTCACATAGGCAATCATATGGACTGAAAAATGCCTGTTTAGGGAGGAATATAACCAATGTCATCATCATGCAACAATTTCATGCAACAATTTAAGTTTATAATGTTTTTTTTTTTCAGAATTGGTGTCCTAATGAAGGTTTTGTGCCACAGCCATTTCCTATTAATATTGAACATTGTGGAAAATCTCCAGCCCTTTCCCCACTGTGTCTCTTCAAAAGTCTCTTCCTACCACATCCCCACCCGACGCATATCTCCATAGCATCAGCTCCCCCCATGTCTCTCTAGCAGGCATACAGTAGCTTGCCCCCCCCTTCTCTTCTGTGTCTTTTCATGGCATCAGCTAGCAAACCCTTTGTCCATAGGCTTAGCTTACCCCGTGTCTCTGCAGCAGCCTCAGCCCTTCCTCCATGTGTCTCTGCAGAAGCCTCAGCCCCCCCATGTCTCACCCCTGTCAGGTTACGGCCTAGGATCGGCCGTTACTCATCTCAGCACCGGCTTCCCCTGATCTCTAATGCGGTTAGACGCCAGGTGCGGCGGCGAGTGACGCACTGAAGATTATACCTGGGGTCCGCTAGGACATCCATATGCTCGCTCCGTGATGTGGTTTCTGTGGTTGCTGTCATTGACGCAGCCATGACAGTCTGTTTTCACCTGACTAACCCTTTACCCAATAGTAGCGTTGGTTGTGGTCAGCTGACAGTGTCCTCCAATGGATTGCTACCTTAGGGTATACAACCGGGCTCTGGATAACGTTGTTACTTCCAGTGTTAACTTGCGGTTGCAGCGTTCCAGGTTCCAAGCTCCATTCCTTCTAGTGACTTGTTCCTAGTGTTTTCCACAGTGTGTGTACTCAGAACGTCTTCTGAGTACAATTTATTAAGAGTCATCTTCTGTGCTAGCTCCGCGGCTGAATCCTCAGTGTGTGTACTGAGTTCATCATTCAAGTACCATTTTGTTATACCATTCTCCTGTGCTGTGTCTGAGGCCACAGGGTGTATACTGAGGGCCTGATTCAGCACGGATTGCAAGGCTGTGTTCGAACACGGACAGCCGTTGTTTGCATTCTGCACATGTGTATGCATCGCAGTGTGCATGCGCGAACCGGCCGCTGCAATCGGGAAGCGATCGCAGTGAGCACACAGTGGCCCTCATTCAGAGGCGGTCGCAGGAAGCTCTCTCTGAATGAGGGCGGGCGCTTCTTTTTTTTTTTGTGCGGCCTCCTGGTCGCTAGCTAAGCTGTGGGTTACCCACCCACAGCTTAGCGACCGACCAGGTTGATGGTCGCGATGGTCAAGACCATCACGACCATCGGGGCTTGCGACGAGACCCTAAGGTTCGGTCTCGCCAACCATAAGCCCCAGGGAGCTTCTTGCTCTGATCGAGCAGGAAACTCCCCACTGACATCACTGCTGATGTCAGTGCGGCCGCCCACACATGGCAAGCGTTCCGTCAGGAAGGCCTCCATTTGTGTAACCACCCCCCCCCCGCCCTGCCTACAAAACGGGGCGAGCTGTCGATCAACATCGACAGCCACCTCTTTTGTAGTGAGCTCCGGAGCGAGAGAGTTTCTCGCTCCGGGGCTTGCGCATGAGCAGTGCGGCCGCTGCGCGTGCGCAGGACCAAAACATCGAGCCGGTTGCGAGCGCTCAGCGCTTGCGACCGACTCTGAATGAGGTCCAGAGTGTGTGTACTTAGTACATCATTCAAGTACCATCTTGTGATACCATTCTCCTGTGTCAATGCTGCGTTTAAAGCCACAGTGTGTGTACTTAATACATCATCCAAGTACCCACTCATCATACCATCTCCTGTGCCAGCATTGCGACTGAAACCACTAAGGGGTCTATTTACTAAGCAGTGTTAGGAGACAAAGTGAAATGGGTTAAGGTGCCAGCCAATCAGCTCCCAACTGTCATTTTTCAAACATAGCCTATGACCAGTGACGGTTCTAGGTGCCGGCTAACAGGGTCGTTGCCCGGAGCGCCGACACCTAGAGGGCACCACTGAGTCTCCCCCCCCTGAAAAAAAACCTAGAAGGAAGAAAAAAATAAAATAAAAATACACCGATCCCCGCCCCCCGCTGCATGGGGGGCTGCATTTGCTGGGCGCCCGCTGATATTTGTTATCAGCAGGCACCTGGCTCCCTCCCTGCAGCGGCAGCCAAAAGCCAGAGCTCACTCCTGAGCTCCGGCTTCCGGCAGAGAGAGAGTACTATGGGAGGGACGTCATGATGTCATGGAGTATCTCCCATAGATCTGAGGAGCCGCGGTCGGACCGGACGGCAGCGGAAGCAGGAGCGGGGCTAAAGGTAAGTATTGTGTTTTTTTTTTTCAATCGGAAGCACCAGCACTGGGCGCACGATTATAGGGGCATTACTACTGGGAGGCATTACTACTGGGGGATGACTATAGGGGGCATTACTACTAGTGGGCACAACTACAGGGGGCATTATTTCTGGGGGCATTACTAATGGGGGATGACTATAGGGGGCATTACTACTAGTGGGCACAACTACAGGGGGCATTACTAATGGGAGCATTACTAATGGGGGCACTACAATAGGGGGGATTACTACTGGGGAGCATTACTAATGGGGGCTCTACTAATGGGGGCGCTACTATAGGGGGCATTACTAATGGGGCAGTACTACTGGGGAGCATTACTAATGGGGGCACTACAATAGGGTGGATTACTACTGGGGAGCATTACTAATGGGGGCTCTACTAACTATAGGGGGCAATACTAATGGGGGGATTACTACTGGGGAGCATTACTAATGGGGGGCATTACTACTGGGGGAACTACTATAAGGGACATTACTACTGTGAGCATTACTACTGTGGGCACTACTAATGGGGGCATTACTACTGGGGAACATTACTAATGGGGGCATTACTAATGGGGGGCATTACAACTGGGGGAACTACTATAAGGGACATTACTAATGTGGGCATTACTACTGTGGGCACTACTAATGGGGGCATTACTACTGGGGAACATTACTAATGGGGGGCATTACTACAGGGGGAACTACTATAAGGGACATTACTACTGTGGGCATTACTACTGTGGGCACTACTAATGTGGGCATTACTACTGTGGGCACTACTAATGGGGGCATTACTACTGTGGGCACTACTAATAAGGGCATTACTACTGGGGGAACTACTATAAGGGACATTACTACTGTGGGCACTACTAATGGGGAGCATTACTAATGGGGGGCGTTACTACTGGGGAACTACTATAAGGGACATTACTACTGTGGGCATTACTACTGTGGGCACTACTAATGGGGGCAATACTACTGGGGAGCATTACTAATGGGGGCATTACTATTTGGAGGTTTACTACTGTGGAGCTTTACTACTGGGGGAACTACTATAGGGGGCATTACTACTGGGGGCATTACCATTGGGGGTACTACTAATGTGGGCACTGCATGGATGGGAACCACTACTGGGGCCATTGTGTAAGGGGCACCACTGCTGTGGGCATTGTATAAGGGGCACTACTACTGTGGGCATTGTATTAGGGGCACTACTACTGTGGGCCTTGTGTATAAGGGACACTAATTTTGGCATTATGTAAAAGGTGCACCACTGTGTGTCATAGCATAAGGGACTACTGTGTGGTGTAATTTGAATTGGGGATAATGTATTATAAAGGTAATTACTGTGTGTGGCACAATGTATTATACAGGGCATTACTGCATGTGGCATAATGTGTTATAAAGGGCATTACTGCATGTGGCATAGTGTGTTATAAAGGGCATTACTGCGTGTGGCATAATGTGTTATAAAGACCATTACTGCGTGTGGCATAATGTTATCTTATCTAAAAAAATTATTTCTTTCTTTTTTTTTTTTTTTTTGGGGGGGGGGGGGGCGCAACTGGGAACCTTCGCCCTGAGCTCCACAATGTCTAGAACCGGCCCTGCCTATGACATGCCAGTTAGGAGCTGATTGGCTAGCACCTTATCTCATTTCACTTTGTTTCCTAACACTGCTTAGTAAATAGACCCCTAAGTATGTTTTCTGTACATCACTTCATTACAATCCTCTAATATATTTCTCCTGTGCTTGCCCTGTGCTAGCATTCTTCCATTTTTTTCCCACAAGTGCCGGATACCTGACCAAAGGGCCGCAATCTGCCTACTGGGTGCAGCTTAAGCCCAAATCCCGCTTGGAGGGGTCACTGGTGAACATATCCCAGTAGGTTAGACTCCACGCCTTTGGTCAGGTCTCGCCAACATCCGGTGCTGGTGGATGAGTAAGACACTAATCCAGGCACCTCGCCTCCTGTTCCCTCCTCAACCTGGGTCCACGACTTCTAATTTCCTGGCGGAGAATCATCTTAGCCAGAGCGTGACAACCCCCTGTTTCTGTGCAGCATCCTCAGTCCTGCCCCTCCGTGTCACTCTATAGCCTCACCCCTGTGTCTCTCAATAGTCTCAGCACTGCCCCCCTGTGTCTCACTATAGCCTCAACTGCCCCCCCACCCAACCCCCGTGTATCTGTCTCACTTACCTGGATCTTCTCCTTGCTCCTCCTCATGGCAGCGGCATTGGCAGCAGGCTCCTCACTGACTGCTCAGTCTCTGTTCTTCAGCATGCTGATGTGTTGACGTCATGCTCACAATGCAGAGGGAAAAAAAATATTTATTGGGCCCGGTCATGTGATCCGGTCCTGGTCTTTCATGCATGTTAGCTGCTGATTACTGCTCCAGCACAGGACCTTGCCACAATCACTGGTCTGGTCCTATAATGGGGGGGGGGGGGTGCAGGAGCAGCCAGAGCTAGGTCAGAACAGCCCTGACCGTGGTGTCTTAGAGAGGGGGCCTGATGAACATGCCCTCTGTGCCCCGCCTTAATTTGGCTCTGGCTACAGTACTGAGGACCATACACCAGTGACTGATCGTCGCAATTTGGGATCCCCAGAAACCAGGATCAGAGGATTGGTGAAATCCAACATGTTGGATTTCACTCATTTGCTGAACATGATAAAATATGATTGTGATTTACAAATTGGTGGCTTTTAACATGTAGAATTTCATGCATATCAATGGCCGTCGGTCTGCATATCCGACCGGTGGATCAGCATTTACGATCCGATCGGAGGATCTGGCAATCTGTCATTAGATGGATGGGGCCCTTAAGGTGATGTTTCCATTGACATCTATGAGACAAAAACATCACCAACCTGGGGCAACTGTGGATGAAAGCACATACTTCTCCGCCATTAGCAAGCCACAAAGAGCCCAGAAATCAGTCCAGGTTTTGTTTTGTCTGTCAGGGATTTCACAGAGAGGGGCAGAACAGTAGGGGAAGGCGGGGCTAGTTGTTACAAAATACAGAAATTCAAATACCTCAAATATCTTAAATCACAATAAACAGAAAAATTTACAAATATAACAGTATTCTTTCTTCTATTTATATTGGGTGTAAATTACATCTAATAATTATTATTATTAACAATGAAAAACATGTTTACGGGGTTAGGGCAAATTGTCCTATTATGTTGCATACTCAGGGCCGGTGCAAGGTTTCTTGGCACCCTAGGCATTTCTTCAGTCTTACGCTCCCCCCCTGCCACCACCCTTGATAGCTACACAAGCCCTTATACAGTGCCCCCAGTAGTGCTCCCCCTATGCAGTGCCCCCAGTAGTGGTCCCCCCTATGCAGTGCCCCCAGTAGTGGTCCCCCCTATGCAGTGCCCCCAGTAGTGGTCCCCCCTATGCAGTGCCCCCAGTAGTGGTCCCCCCTATGCAGTGCCCCCAGTAGTAGTCCCCCACCTATGCAGTGTGCCTTATATAGTGACCCCAGTAGTAACCCCCCCTATGCAGTGCCCCCAGTAGTGGTCCCCCCGATGCAGTGCTCCCAGTAGTAGTCTCCCCCCAGCTGTGCCCCAGTAGTAATCCCCCCAGTAGCAGCCCTCCCTATGAAGTGCCCCAGTAGTGGTCCAACCAGTGCAGTGCATACAGTAGCAGTGCCCCTAGTAGTAGCCCCCCCAGCAGTGCCCCCTATGTAGTGCCCCCAGTAGTAGTCAGCCCAGCAGTGCCCCTAGTAGTAGTCCCCCCAGCAGTGCCTCAGTAGCAGTCCCTCCCAACAGTACCCCTAGTAGTAATACCCCTCTAAGCAGTGCCCCCAGTAGTCCCCCCCAGCAGTTCCCCTAGTAGTCCTCCCAGCAGTGCTCCTAGTAGTCCCCCCAGCAGTGCTCCTAGTAGTCCCCCCAGCAGTGCCCCTAGTAGTACCCCCATAACTGCCACTAGTAGTACCCCCAGCAGTGCCCCTAGTAGTACCCCCATCAGTGCCCCTAGTAGTACCCCCAGCAGTACCACCATTAGTGCCCCAATCAGTGCCCCTAGTAGTACCCCCATTAGTGCCCCCAACAGTGCCCCTAGTAGTACCCCCATCAGTGCCCCTAGTAGTACCCCCACAGTGCCCATAGTATTACCCCCATCAGTGCCCCCAGCAGTACCACCATTAGTGCCCCAATCACTGCCCCTAGTAGTACCCCTATTAGTGCCCCCAACAGTGCCCCTAGTAGTACCCCCATCAGTGCCCCTAGTAGTACCCCCATCAGTACCCATAGTAGAACCCCAGCAGTAGTCGTCCCTGTCCCCCCCCCCCCCCCCCGCCAGACACACACACATGAAAAAAAAAAAAACCTCCACCTTAATCCCCGCTCCGGCATGCTCCTCCGCCCGTCGTCCTCCCGGGCCGGCCCGCTCTGCATGATGAGAGAGATGCCATCAGCCACTGCGGGAGCCGGAAGCCCAGCTCTGGCAGTGGGCACAGCAGTCGATGAGAGCCTGTCTGACTCTCACGGCTGCTAAAACAACCACACACAGCTGCCGGTGCCGGTTGCTGTGTGTTTGTTCCTAGTGGTGTAGTGCGGACGGCACTTATGTGGTAGCCAGCCTGGCGTGGTTGCAAACGATTCAACCATGCCAGGCAAGTGGTTAAGTGTGCATACCCTCATTGTAATTAACCTGTGCAAATTGCTTTAAACTTTATATTTGACCATATGTTTTTAACACAGTAAAACAAAACATACTGGGGAAGATGTATGACGCCCAGAAACGGTATCAGCGCACGTTATGTGCGCTGATACCGCTTCTCCCCGATGTATGATCGGGGGTCTGGGCGGTAAATGACAGGGTCGCTATGCGCCGCTGTCATTATCGGCGCTGCTATCTACAAGATAGCAGCGCCGATAGCCTGGGCTATGTATGAACGGTCAGATCGTCTGACCGTTCGGCCGGCTGTAGCTGTCGTTAGCGACAGCTACAGCCTGGCGCCAGCCTATCCCCACAGCAGGGACAGCGCTGTCCCTGCTGCAGCGGCTACCGGCTCCTGGCTGCACGCGGGGATCTCGCGATACTTGCGAGATCCCGCGCATGCTCACTGGAGCTGGCCAGGACAGAGACACAGCGCATCAGCACTAGGCTGATGCGCTGCTGTCTCTAGCGGGTAGCGCCGTGGGGAGAGTTAACGCTCCCCCTCTCCGACCGATGAGATGTTTATACATCTCATCGGTAGTGCTTCCTGCTTCGCCTCGGTAAAGAGGCGAAGCGGGAAGCGTTATAGCGGCACGTTAAGTGGCGCTATAATACATCTACCCCACTGTATGTTACATACAACTCTAAATCAAACCAAAGTGTACCAGTAACTTACATTGGTTCAGCACAATAAATATCTTCCAGGTGTAAGTAGATGACAGGTGCACATTAAATTATTACCATTAAATTCTGGTCTCAGACAAGGGCCCAAATGTAACAACCTGTGAGATAAGGAGAGTGGCGAGATTTCAACGATGTGGCTGAAAATCTTGCCACCGCCCACATCTTGCAGGATATTATATTTGGACCAAGGTTGCAATGTTATTTGTGACTGCTAGTTCCAGAGCTTTTATACTTCAATCAAGCAGGGATGAAGAGGCAAATTGAGGGGCTTATTAATATAATTGACCCAAGATTGTAAAATTACCAAGCTGGATTCTCTGTTTTGTAAGTTTAGGTGTTGTGAAATGAGCTGATTTAAAAATATTTTTATACCAGTCTCTGTATAATTTGGGAAATAACACTCACTTAAACTAGCTTCTTAGTTAAGCTACCAAACTGGCCTGCTGCCAATGGCCTGAATATAATATACTTTACCTACAGGATGTCTAGGGCTCCCGTTAATGAAATGAGAAACCTCATGTGATTTAAGCCATGAAGCCACTTTATGCTTCCTTGGATTCCCAATTAAAGCAATGCAGTTTTAGGAACATACTGTATACCCAGTTATTCTGTTCATTTGGGTACAATGGCAATAAGAATTATGGGAAAATAAGAGGTGTTATACATTTTAGATAGGAAAAAAAGAATAATGTCCTGACAAAATTGTGGCACATTGGAATCTTACGTGCAGCATAAAATATAGATTAAGCTTTCAAAAAGAACCTTCATTAGTTAGTGGCTCCCATCTCAGTTTTCAGTGATCCCTTACATTGTGCCAGCTTGGTACTGTATACAGCATACAACCCCTTAGGTTAGTTCAATCTTGAGTGTCATCTGGGCGGATATATCTGGTTTGTCCCTGTGGTACAAAATAATTTGTCACTAGATCAGTGAAGCCAACTACCGAATAAGTGAACCCAGTTCCAACTTACACCTTACCATATAATAGGACTATCCCGTGCAAGCAGGCCTTGCTCTTGGGGCATGCGACCAGTGTGGTCGAACAGGGACGCCACCCCATAGAGGGCACAGCCCTCCCAGTGGCATAATTATAGAGGGTGCAGGGGGTGCGCTTGCTATGGGGCCCTGCAGCTTAGGTGGCCAGCCAGCCCAGGAAGCATCCCCCTGCACCCTCTGTAGCACGGCCGGCCAAAACTTGCTGGTGCAACTGGGAACCCTGGTCTCTGAAGCGATCAGAGACCAAAGACACCTCTGATCGCTTCAGAGGCCAGCGTTCCCAGTGATGCAGTGCGCAGGTGACGTCATGATATCACCCTCGTCACCCGCGATGAGAGGAGCCTGCGCCCACTGCTGGATCTAGTTAGATCCAGTCAATGGCAACATCTACGCGGGAGAGCTGATGGCGTGGACTGGAGCATTGCCCAGCGGCCAGCGTGAAGAGAGTACTGCACAGGGGAGGGGGGCCACAGCATAAGGGGCACTACTACGGGCATTACTGAGGGCACAGCATAAGAAACACTACTGGGGGCACTGTATTAGAGGCATTACTGGAGGCACAACATAAGAGACATTACTGGGGGCACTGCATAAGGGGTACTACTAGGAGCATTACTGGAGTACTGCATTAGGGACATTACTGGGAGCACAGCATAAGGGGCATTACTGGGCGCACTTCATTAGGGGCATTACTGGGGACACAACATAAGGGGCACTACTAGGGGCACTGCATAAGGGGTACTACTAGGGGCATACCTGGGGTACTGCATTAGGGGCATTACTGGGGGCACAACAAAAGAGGAATTACTGGGGACACTGCATAAGGGGTACTACTGGGGCACTGCATAATGGGCACTACTGGGTGCACTGCATAAGGGGCTTTAATACAGGAGCATTGCATAAGGGGCTTTAATACAGGGGGCATTGCATAATGGGCACAACTACAGGGGGCATTGCATAACGGGCACAACTTCAGGGGGTACTGCATAATGGGCACAACTACAGGGGCCATTGTATAATGGGCACTCCACAAGGGGCACAACTACAGGGGGTATTGCATAATGAGCACAACTACAGGGGCACTGTATAGGTAGACCTATGGGGGCCCCGAGGAAATTTTGCTATGGGACCCCCATGCCTCTGGTTACGGCCCTGCTCCCAACCATCCTGATTTCAGCGGGACAGTCCTGTTTTTCAGGTCCTGTCCTGAGTTCCAGCCATGAGCCAAAGTGTCCCTTGGGAGCAGGGCTGCCATCAGAAATTGTGGGGCACGGTACTGACAAAGTACACAGGGCCCCCCCCCCCCCCCCGGGGGGAGGGAGGGGATGGATTTATATATATATATAACTAAGCCGTAACCATATAAAATATGTTGAAAAAGCTAGACCCACATAAAAAAAACCCAGGAAAGTCTGACTGGACTGGGGAGGTGGGGGTGATAGGCTCAGGGCTGAGAGGGGGGGCAGGACAATGACGGCTGGCAGGACTAGGGGGAGACGCACAGGGCCAGGGGGGCTGTTTGGACTGGGAAGTGGGGCATGGCAGGGAATGCTGTCTAGACTAAGAGAGGGACAGGGAAGGCTGGCTGAACTAGCTGGAGAGGCTCAGCGCAGAGAGGGGAGGAGAGGGTAGCCCATCAGCCTCATTCCATCTCCAGCATGTCTCTGCTTCTTCCCCCCCCCCAGCCCCAGCGTCTCTGTCTCACTTTCCCTCCATCCCCAGCGTGTCTCTGCCTTGTTCATCCCCAGCGTGTCCCAGCCCCAGCGTGTCAGCATGGCAGCCTCTCCCCCCCCCCCAGCATGTGTGTCAGACCCTATCACCCCCAGCATGTGTGTCAGCCTCTTTCTCTCCCCCCCCCCCCCAAACCACCACCACTACTACTACTTACTTACCTTATTTGCAACTTCCTCTTCGGCTCCTCTCGATCCCTTCCAGCAGCCCGGCCCCTTATTATGACACAGCGCACGTGACGTGATGACGTCACGTGCGCTGTGTCATAACAAGGGGCCGGGCTGGGTGTCTGTCTTGTAGGAGCCGGAGCGGCCAAAGCGGGTCCGCTCTGGCTCAAACCATTTAAGTAATGGGGAGCCGGGACCAGGTTGGCTGGCATCGGCGTTAGTTCTGCTCCTGACTCTATGGCTGCCGGTGCAGCACCGCAGCCTGCCGGGCCCCCCTCTGTCTATGGTCTCTCCAGGCCCGGGACTCGAGGCCCGGCAGTCCCTTCCTGATGGCGGTCCTGCTTGGGAGGTTGGGGACATGTACCGCTGCAGCTCTGCTTTGCCAAGCAGAGAGCAGTGGTGCCGGTGAAGCTGAATGGATGACGCGTGCATGCACATAATGTACATTCAGTGCAGGGAAGCCCAGCTGCTAACAGAGTGCTGGGTTCGCAGCATTACGTAAAACATGCGGCGTGCATATGGGAACGCCCCAAATTACATCATATAGAGTGCGTGGTATATGAAAATTAGGACACGCCCTCTTTTTGTAGGGGGCAAAGTGGTGTCAACCATTGGCACAGGGTGCAGCTCCACCTGGAGCTGGCCCTGCATGCAAGGATAGCAGGGCCTGGCCTCTGTAAAGAGGATTAGTGTCTAGTCCCATCCTATTGCCTAGTGGGATGAATAACGTGACCTATGCTATAGGGGTACAGCAAATGTCTACCTCCTGCCACCATCGGGAGCTGTGTTAATTCCTCTTTACATTGAGAATGTGATATCTGCAGTGCGGAAACCCTTTAGTAAATAACAGAGCCGTAACTAGACATTTTGGTGCCCTGTGCGAGAAAGAACATTGGTGCCCCCATCCCCCTGATAGTCAGGGCATGCTGAGACTTCTAGTCCCGAGCACTATATATTACAGACTGCAGGTTGGCACTGGTGACAGCAGCGGGCTGTACTGTTCCATCCAGGGGCTGTGTCCATCTGGGGGCTGTGTCCATCCAGCTGTACTGTGTCCATCCACTCCCTGTGATCTGTCACACACTGGCGCTGCAGTGAGTCCGCAGGCCATAGCCCACTGTGTTGAACATCTTCGAATAAGCACTGTGACTCCGAGCAGTGTCAGTTGGTTGTAAAAATATACAAGTTTAAATTAAAAAATAAAAAGTTTAAAAAAGTAAATATATATATATTTGGTATTTGCTGGTTTGGTGCTGTACTGTTCCATTCAGCGAAGCTGTGTTCATCCAGCGGTACTGTGTCCATCCACTCTCTGTCCTGTCACACACTGGTGCTGCAGTGAATCTGCAGGCCATAGCACACTGTGTTCAACAATTTCAAATAAGCACTGTGACTCTGAGCAGTGTCAGTTGGTTGTAAAAAAAAAGTTTTAAAAAATATATATTTGCTGGTTTGGTGTTGTACTGTTCCATCCAGTGGTGCTATGTTCATCCAGTGGTGCTGTGTCCATCTACTCCCTGTCCTGTCACACACTGGTGCTGCAGAGTCTGCCGGCCATAGCCCATTGCGTTCAACAATTTTGAATAAGCACTGCGACTTCGAGCAGTGTCAGTTTATTAAAAAAAATATATATTTGATTCTATATTGCTTGTTACTGATACTGTTCTCTGTGCTGTACCCCAGTGAATTTTTTCAACTAAAAACTAAAAAGCCCTTTAAATCCCCGCAGTGTCAGTTGAGCTGCAAATTGGAAAATGGATAAGGATCAGTTTGGAGAAGAGCCAGGGCAGCAACCAATAACTTTTGCTGCAGCTGCTGCCACTAGTCATGACGATACTAGTCCTTCAACATCATCTACTAAATCTGATGCCGAAGGACACAGGGGGTTTAAGTCAGGGCATCTAAAATCAAAGAACCAATATTTTACAGTGGTAAAGAAAAAAAACCACCTCAAATAAAGGGAAAGTATAGTGCAGAAAAACATAAAATTGCCAATATGCCATTCACCACATGAAGTGGCAAGGAAAGGCTAAGTCCTTGGCCTTTATTTATGAGTGGTGGTTCTGCAACTGTCAGTGAGGCATCTTCTGCCTCTCAAGTCGATATAAACCCCTTTCACTCTAGAAAAGGTGTCAAAAAATGAAAACCACCAAGGCACAAGAAACAACTGTATGCCCAGAAATGTCACAAATCCCTGACGAGAGTCTAAGGGGTATATTTACTAAAGTGAGAGTTTTTAGAAATGGAGATGTTGCCCATAGCAACCAATCAGATTGTACTTAACAGTTAACTATCACCTAATAGAAGATAATAGCTAGAATCTGATTGGTTGCTATGGGCAAATATCTCTATGCTGATGTAGAAATTGAGGATGCTAGTGTGGAAATGCACCAAGATGAGGGGGATATTTATGTAGCTGACACCAGTGGTAACAAGGATGTTGAGGATGTTGATGAGGTTGTTTGTGTAAGTCAGGCTTCAGTGGAAACAGTTGTTGGCCATGATAAGAAAAAGCCCATTGTTATACCTGGGCATAAGATGAAAAAATCCACCTCTTACGTGTGGAATTATTTCTACCCAATTCTGAACAACAATTGTCAGGTCAATTGTAGTGTTTGCTAAAGCCACAGTAAGTAGAATTAGGGACCTTAACCATCTAGGAAACCTCTCCCTGTTGCATCATTTGCAGCGCGTGCATGAAAAGTTTTTGGAAAAACCAGAAATGTTGGCTAAAAAAGTAACCACAAGCAGTCCAGCATCAGCTAGCTCTCATCTCTTTGTTAGATCCAAGCACTGGCCATCTTCACCACCAACACCTTCATCAACAATATTCTCAATCATGATCGAAAGTAGTCCTGCATCCAATTTGATAAGGCTAACTGAGTCCTCCCCTATCTAGGATTCCTCAGAAGAATCCTTGAGTGCTACACCTGCTGCTGCTAGGAGTGGATCTTCATCCCAGAAGAAGGCCAAGTAGACTACTAGTAGTAGTTTAAAAACACAATTGACTGTTAAGCAATCCTTTGCAAGGGGAAGCAAGTATGACAGCAGTCACCCATTTGCACAGTGGATCACTGACGCCATAACATCTATGCTGGTATTAGATGTGCATACAATATCTGCCATTAATGCAGTGGATTTTAGACAGTTAATTGAGGTCCTGTGTTCTCGCTATGAAATCTCATCTAGATTCCACTTCACTAGAAAACCAATTCCCAGCATGTACAGGTACGTTAAAAAAACTTAATTAGTGGCCTCCAGAATGCCATTGTACCCACTGTCCATTTAACCACAGATATGTACACTAGCGGAACAGGGCAAAGTAAAGTTTACATGACTGTGACAGCCCACTGAGTTGGTGTATTGCCTTCAGCAGCATTAACAGCAGCATCTAACAAATAGCAGCTCATTCAGAAGCAGGCTACTCTGTGTATCACTGGTTTCACTAAGAGGCATAACACTGAAAAACTCAGGGAAGTCATTGCAAAATGGCTTACCCTGCTTGCAGTCTTCTCAGGATTTGTAATTTCTGACACTGCTACCAATATTGTGAGATCATTACAGCTGGGTGAATTCCAAAATGTCTTTCGATATTTTGCTCACACAATTTTCCCCATTTAGCAGGTGCATGCAGAAGATTTCAGAACCTGCAAGAACTGTTGAATTTGCCCTGCCACAAGCAGAAGCAAGAGGTGGTAACAAGGTGGAACTCCATCCTTTATATGCTTCAGCGGATGGAGGAACATTAAAAAGCCATCCTAAGCTACACAACAACCTATGACATAGAGAGAGGAGGGGGAATGTACCTTACCAAGCACAGTGGAGAATACCTTCTGTGTTGTGCAAGGTGATGAAAGCCTTCAAAGTATTCACCTGTGAAGTGAGTTTAGACACTGCCAGCTTGAGTCAGATAATTCCCTAATTAGACTGTTGGAAAAGCAGCTAGAGAAACTGAAGGATGAGCTGAAACAAAGTGATTCCACTAAGTATGTCGGACTTGTAGATCAAATCCTTTATTCGCTTCACCAGGATCCAAGGGTTGTCAGGATCTTCAAATCGGATCAATACATTTTTGATCCTAGGTTCAAGTCATATGTTGTGTCTTTCTTCCCAATGGACACAGATCTGAAGAGATGCAAAGAGCTGTTGGTGAGCAAATTGTCAGCTCAAGTGGCACATGATGCAGTGATGGATCCTCCTTCAGTCTCTCCGGCAAGTGCGGCTGCCAGGAAAAAAACTCAGCTTTCTTAAAAGACCCACTGGTGATGCAGATGAGTCCACACAACCTTTTGACATCTGGTCTGATCTAAAAGAATTGCCTACAATTAATGAAACCTCTACCGTGACTCCATCAGATATTGTCAACATTCAAAGAATGGGTGAGGATTATTTTAATTATAGCGTTCAAATAGGCATGTCAGACTACTGGTAGGAAAAAAGGCAATTTGGAGGCCCTTGCACAAACTGGTTTTGCTCTACTTGAGCTGCCCACCCTCCAGTGTGTACTCAGAAATAGTTTTCAGTACAGCCGGGAACCTTGTCAGCGATCAGTGTAGGAGGCTACTTCCTCAAAATGTGGAAAAGATGATGTTCATCAAAATGAACTACAAATTCCATGTGGAAGACCAATTCCGCTAATTAAGTTAAAAAAATACAAAAGCACCTATAATGGTGGAATCCAGCGGGGACTAATTAATATTGTGTGAAGATGATGTACACACTGATGAGGGTGAGGAATCGGATGATGGTGACAACATCTTCCCTCTGTAGAGCCAGTTTGTGCACATAGAGATTATTGGGCCTGATTCAGAGCCGTTCGCTATTTGTGGTCGTTCGTTCAAAAACAAGGGGTGGCTATTCAAATGATCCGTTCGCAAATTGCAGTCTGTTCCCACCTCTAAGTCTGAACGAGCGAGCAAAACATACGCTCGTTTATTTGATAAAAACGCCCCCTGGCCGCACGCACCATACGTCATGTCCGCTATTTATTAGATTAATCGAGTACATCGTACAGCGTATGAACTGCTCGCTATTCTTGTGGTTGGTGTTTTCAACCGCTATTTTGCGAGCAGTTCTGAGTTAAAAAAAACCAAGTGACGTGGTCAATGACGCTGCTGTATTAATTATGCACTCCCTTAAAACGCCCGTTTTGACCTTTAAGCACGCCTGCGATCGGATCTCCATTCCCCGTTTTCAAGCACCTTCCCCTGTTACCACCCACATACGCCTCATTCTGTCACTCAGAATAGCAGGCCCTCGCTATATTGCGTACCAACGATTTTCGGCCGCACTGACTGGTTCGCGCATGCGTACTAAAAACCGTACGCATGCGCAGATGTGCGAACATCGCTCGGAACGAGCGTACTGCCGCTAGCGAGTGGCTCTGAATGAGGGCCATTGTCAGCAATGTCAGCTGCCCATTGGTAGCTTGTTTTGTGGGGGCCCAAACAAACCAATCACTTTAGCCACAAGTGGCAATCCCTGTCACTAATGTGATTGGTTTGTTAAACTGTGTGTGTCCTGTTTAATATATATAACAGAAGGATGGGTGAGAGGGCCCAAGGACAATTCCATCTTGCACCTCTTTTCTTTGCATTATGCGCTGTTTGGAGCATTGCTGACTGTCTTTTTGCGTAGACGACAAATATTTTTATAGTTTATTAAACTGTCATCCTGTCTGCCACTACAGTGCCACTCTTGTTCCCTAGATGTGCCATGTTGGAAGTTGCACTGCCACAGGCGCTGAACTCTTCTACATGCATTTCATGAATCCCAAAAATGTCCAGAAATTGTTATGGCCACAGACAGCATATCCTTAAATTAAAAAAAAATTATTCTTAACCACCAAGTTGAATGGGTGGGCAAAACATGGTAGATTTTCAATTTGACCCAGTTTTTTTAATTGCTCCCCCCCCCTCCACCAACCCCAACTGATTGCCCCAGGACCCTGGTGAATTGATAGGCTGATTACTCTCTTGTATGTAGGTCAGTGGCGTAAATTCATCCCAGATGCCTGGAGGTAAGTTATAATTTGGTGCACCCCCCCCCTAAAAAAAGGGAAAATAAATACTATTATCTATTATCTATCTATCTATATCTATCCATACACACAAACACACTAATATAGAATATGTGAATTTGTTTCTAATAGGTCTATTTACTAAAGTAAATTTGCAGGATATCCCCCCCCCCCCCCCTTTTTTTTGGTTATATTCAGCTATGCTTTAGTCACAGATAAGATTGTGACCTGTATTGTGCAATTAACATGAGGCTCAGCATCCTCCTGATGGAGGCAAAAGCTATCTGATGTGGGGTGGGGAGCCCTCCTGATACCCCTGATGGAGGGGAAAACCACCTGATGTGGGTGGAGAGCCCTCCTGATATCCACAATAGAGGGGAAAACCACTTGATGTGGGAGATTTGAGGACTGAGTTTGAGACAAGATACTGTAAGACTGCTACTGTGGTGGAACTACAAATCACAAACTGCCCAGTCTACTGCCGACTGCTTCACATGCCGGGAAGTTGCTCTACCAAAGATCTGCCTCCAGACTCACTGCCCCAGGCCTCCTCCTCCCATACCCTTGTGATGTCCTGACTGGTGCACCACTAGCACCAGGTTCAGGTGTGTTTAGAAATGCTTAGGTGGCTGAGTTCTTCGTAGCTTATATAGGACACACCGTGACAGAGAGGCAAGTTTGCTAATGTTCCCAGTGGCCAGACCGAAAGGAAGGTACAACACAATTTTATTGTAACCAATAAAAGATTAGCACTTGACACAGGAAATGTTTACCATTCACAGATTTAAAAGAAATAAATTACACTTTTTAATATCAAGATCTTTGCTTATTACCTCCCTGTCCTCTACCGGTGACCCCAGCTGGCAAGCGAGTGTAAACAACAAGAACCACAGTATCTGCAGACTTTACTTTAACTCCAAGCAAAAGAAAGAACAGTACTTGAAACCTGCAGGTCGAGTTTGGGTCAGTAGTGCACCAGCAGGCTACAGCTTTGATATACAGTCCTTGCTAATGCTTAAACTTTTGCTAAAAAACGTGGGAAAACACATGCAGGCCAAGCTTGAACTTGTAGTTCTCCAGCTGAAAACGGTTAACTGTTTATGCAGATAGCAGTAATTCACCGGTAACTTTGCAATAATTTAACACACTCTTTGAGCCTTGAGAAAATAGGGACTACACTGAGGCTATGCTGGTAGCAGTAGTTCACTGGCAACTTGCAATAATTTAACACTCCTTGAGCCTTGAGAAAATAGGGATACACTGAGGCTATGCTGGTAGCAGTAGTTCACCGGTAGCAATAATGTAACACTGTTTCCCTAAACGCCTATGCCACAAATTACTACCACCAGAATTGCCAGCCGGGGTTACACAGGGCTAAATAAAACAAGTAATGTACATTACACCACAGAAATTGACAAGGTAACAGATTCACAGTAAACATACACCTTTTGCTAATGAGATGACAGCACAAGTAATATACATTACATCAGCATGAATGGACTTTGAAATGGATACCGGGCCAAACAGTGTATAAGAGACAATTTGCATTAACACCAGTACCAGTAAATATTCAAACATTTCATGCAAGCAAAATATTAATCAGCATTGACAATAATAACACAGTGAGCAGTGAACAGCTTTACAGAGTGCTATAACAGATAAAGGGCCACGGAGGGCCACTATCAACCACTTTAGCTAACACATGAGTCAAACAGTAAACAGAGCCAAATACATATCACATGGCATTACATTTACTTTAAAGCTAGACATAAAATACTTTGTACATCACCCACAGTGGCATTGGACATGAGCCAATACCCATAAGTCACGTCCCCTCCTGGACATGAGCCAGAGGTTCACAGGAAAGAAAATGACCACCAATACAATTCTTGGAGAAAAGAGGAGGTGACCTATCTTTTACTTCCCCCCTATTTTAACATTACTAAAGCAGATGAGGGACCTATCCTGACCCCCAAAATGGCTCCCTTGCTTCCCCTTTGATTCTACAGACACAGGCAGGGCATGGCAACAGGCTATGGAACCTGATTAGTGACAGGCAGGGCAAGCAGTAGGCAGGGGTGGCTAAGTGCAAGGCAGGGGAAGGAGCAGGAACAGGGAAGTTCTTGTGTATCTCACCCCAATGCAGTGGCTGTTCAGCCTCCCATGATGTCCCAGGAAACTCTGGGATGCTAGGCACTGCACCGGAGTTCCCAGCTGCAGACCTCTGGCATGTATTTTACAAGAAGGAACAGGTGCAAAATCCCTTTCCTCAGGAGCTCTGGGCCTGATTCAGACCCGGTCGCAAGCGCTGTACGCTCACAACCGGGTCGATGGTGGGCCAGTGCGCATGTGCACAATGGAGCCGGCTCCGTCGTGCGCATGCGTGAGACCCGGATAGCGACGGGCACTCCGTCACTACGGGTCTCACAACAAAGGGGGCGAGCTGTCGATGTTGAGTGACAGCTCGCCCCCTTTGGTGGGTGGGCCGGGGGAGTGGCTGCCTAGACGGAGGCGTTCCCATGTGAACGCCTCCATTTGGGGGTGGCCCCACTGACATCACTCTGTTAGAGCCAAAATCTCTCTGGGGCTTGTGGCAACGAGACCCTACCACAAGCCCCATCTTCCTGGCCGCTCGCTATAGCTGTGGGTGCTCTGTCAGAGCATCCGGCTCTGAATCAGGGCCTCTGTCCGGCAGACAAACAAACAGCAGCAGGAAGGGTCCTGAAGCACTCTTCCTCTGGGGCTGTCTTTTCTTCTGCCCGTGCGGGTGCCAGCAGGGTTTTTCGTCACTGGCGGGACCTTTTCCTCAGCTGGGGCTTCATCCGCAATGATGGAGCGGTGAGACCTCCTTCCCAGGCATGCCCTTTTCTCTCTCAGCATGCGCAGACTTCCACATGTGGCGCCTCCTGATAACAGGCACTTAGGAAGGCAGTCCTTTATTCAGAGGGGGCTTCTTCCAAAGCAGGGTGCTCTATGCAAATCCCCAGGCAAGCTTCCTCCAGGGACTCACATCCAGCATCAGAGCACCTCTCCTGGCAGATTGAATAGGTAGCCTTCCGGGTTAATGTGAAGTCTGGTAATTGTAATCCAGGGCAAACATAAAAGTTATAGCATCCTTATTTTTACAGCTCCAAGGGCACTCCACTGAAACTCCTTACAGACAGCACCAGGTGCAGTGTTTGTAATCCAGGATAAGTGAGACTGGTTAGTGCACCCCAATTTGTACAGATCCAAAGGCACTCCACAGCAACTCATTACAGACAGCACCAGGTGCAGTATTTGTAATCCAGGGTAAATGAGAGGGGTTACTGCACCCCTATATTTGTACAGATCCAGGGACACTCCACAGAAACACCTCACAGACAATCCTTTTTTCAAAAATTCCTGCCAGACTCCTTTTGCAGAAATTCCTCCCAGACTCAGCTCTGACAGCCCTCGGGATGGTATTTTATAAGCTCTCCCATTTCTCCTCCCTGTCAGTCTGGCATCTATGAGTGGACAGGGAGACCCAGCAACAGGCTGCCTACAGGGATCTCTGCCTGGACACTAGGGCTGCCTATCAATGGGGCAGGATTTTCGCTCCAAAAATGGGTTGCTGACAAAGGGGCACTTTCTACCTCCCTGTCTGCACATGCTCAGTAAGGTCCAAGGGAGAAAGGTCAGCAAAAGTTCACTGTATTATCCTATAGGACCATTGGTGCTATATGATCTTATAAAACAAAAAACTAACAGGGGATTGCAGGGTAACTATGGCCCTCATTCAGAGCCGTACGCTCTGAGCAGAGCGCACGCTCTGCATGAGGGCCGGGCTCCTTTTTCATGGAGCGTCCTCCTGGACGCTCGTATAGCTGTGGGTCACCACCCACAGGCTATACGAGCGTGCATTTTGATGGCCGCGATGGTCGTGACCATCGCGACCATCGAAATTGCGAGCCGGAGCCTGCGGTTGAGGTTTTCAACCGCAAGCTCCGGAGTGATTTTGGCTCTATCAGAGCCAAAATCACTCCCACTGACATCACTAGTGATGTCAGTGGGCCGGCTTCTGACGGGAGGCGTTCCCGTGGGAACGCCCCCGTCAGGGAGGCACGCCCCCGGCACGCCCACCAAAGGGGGCGTGCTGTCAATCAACATTGACAGCACGCCCCCTTTGATCGGACACAACGAGCGAAGGAAAGTCCTTCGCTCGTCGTGTCTGGCGCATGCGCACGACGGAGCTCCCTCCGTCGTGCGCATGCTCAGTGCAGACCATCGACCCACTTGCGAGCGTACAGCCGCTCGCGAGTGGGTCTGAATCAGGCCCTATATCCACTAACTAGTTAAAGGGGTAAACCAATAACTATGGGGGTACCACACCCTCTTACCCGCAGCTCTGTCTGGTGCATCCTTGTTGATATCTGCAGCTGCGCTTATGCTCGGGCCGCCACACAGGTTCACGGCTAGAGCTGCCACCAGGGAGGAGTGGGATGGGGAGTTGTGGGTGAGGGGAGGCGCCAGAGTCACACTGGCATGAGAAGCTACTGAGGAGCAGCAACATCAATGAGCGGGGACAGGCTATAGATAGACGGAAGTGGCATCTGATGGTCTGACATGGAGCCATCCACTAATATATGGTTATGGTAGCTTCTCAGGTGCCGGGAAGGGGTACCATGTATTGGGCGACCGTGACAGTACACTCTGGGTACATAGTTACAGCCCTAAGTGGGGTGAATATATTGTGGGCAATGGAGGAGGTGCCCCTTCAGTGCTGGCGCCCGGAGGCAGGTGCCTCCATTGTCTTCTATAGTTCTGCACCTGATGTAGGTGACTCTAAGCAGAATAGCTGGATAATGTAGATGGTGGGTGTCATGTGAGAGACCAGAAATTCTAGCAGCAGCACAGAGCATCTTCCTGTCAAGATGTGTGCAATAAAGTGCAAATACCTGTACATTTAATACAAAAATTAGTTGTGTAAATTAGTCACATACATACATATTTACATGGTACATACCAGGGCCGGACTGGTCATCTGGCTGTTCTGGCAAATGCCAGAAGGGCCGAAGACCAGATGGGCCGGGTCGGGTGACAGAAGTGACAGGGTAAAGTGCTTTACCACACAGCTGCACTGTTACTGGTCAGGTTTTCTCGTTTCAACCACCCATCGTGGGCGGAGTCATAGAGCACTTCAGGACGGCAAGGGGAGGACACGCAGGACAGAGTCAGCGACAGTCATCATCCAACTCCTGCAGCCTTTAAGCAAGAGCTCCCTGTCACCAGAGCACTGTGACAATAAACCCCCCCTGCATCTGATATACTCCCTTGGCTGCATGAATCAGATGGGGCTACTGTGAATAGTCCTTCCTCTTCTCAGATCCCCGCCAATCTCGGCAATATGCCGTGAGGGGGCGGGGCCTAATGGTGTGAAGTGCCCTCCCCCATCGGCAACCTGCTGCATCGTGTCAGTCTACTGTGTGTAAGATTTATGCATGTGTTGGTGTTTATTATATACGGTGCATAAAGCAGGCCGAGGCAACCTGAGGCACTCCACCCGTTGTTGACAAACAACTTCCAGCAGGTCCGACAAACAGCGCGGATGCTGGGAGTTGTAGTTCAGCTGGAGAGCCAAAGGCTGTTTTCCTCTGATGTAAACAGCAAGTCTTGGTGCCATTATCCCTAACAACCTCCCTGAGCACAAAGTAAACATCTGTGTACAGTGTGTACTATTTAGCACCTCCACATGCAAGGCCACCGCATTTCTATTAGATGTATAAAAAAATATACAGCGTATATGGACTGAAGCAATATTCAATCAGGATGTGGTGCAAAATGGCTGCCCTCACTGTGTGTTAGCGATAGGTGCTCTGTAGATGTCACTCAAGTGATCAGGTTTTAGGTGGTTTGTTCACATAGGATTGTACACAAGTGGGCTTCAGGGAACCTGCTCCCATATACGCCCCAAGCATCTCTGTGTGATGGTGCAGACACTGCATAATATCTTCTGACAAACTGTCCACGCTCGAATAGCGAACCTTCTCCAGATCAAAGATGTCTTTTAGGAACTGAAGAACTTGATCCTACATTGATCCTCCCTCATAAATTTTCTTCAGAATCAAAACATTTAAATAAATTTACAAACTAATCAATCCTTACTTCCTTTCCCTGCCTTCAAACTAGGGATGAGCGGGTTCGGATTTCTGAAATCCGAAAACCCCCGAGCCCCCCGATCCGAGTTGTATCCAAGTCAGGCTCGACTTTTCCCGCCTGACTCAGATCTGAAATCGAGGCAAAACGTCATCAACCCACCTTCCGGATCTTGCGGGTTTTGGACTCTATAAAAGGTCCCCGCGTCGGCGCCATTTCTCACTCTGGCTGTGGACAGTGAAGAGGGAGGGTGGGAGCTAGGGCTGGCTGGGCTGTGTTGTGCTGCTGTTGTCCATAGCGGCTGTGACCACTCAGTCCATAGGGGCTGACTGGGCTGTGTTGTGCTGCTGTTGTCCATAGGAGCTGGCTGGGCTGTGTTGTGCTGCTGTTGTCCATAGGGGCTGGCTGGGCTGTGTTGTGCTGCTGTTGTCCATGGGGGCTGGCTGGGCTGTGTTGTGCTGCTGTCATAGGGCTGGCTGGGCTGTGTTGTGCAGTCAGTTGTCCATAGGGGCTGTGTCCACTCCAAAGTCTATAGGGGTTGGCTGGACTGTGTTGTACAGTGTCCCATAAAGGCTGTAGTCCTAGAGGGGTGCTGTAGTGTTGTCCAGGTGGTGATCTGTGCATCAGGGGTGCTCCCCCAAAGTGCACTCCAAAAAATATAATTTTCTTTTCTGTGTTTGTGAATTGTGTGCGCAGTAGCCGCACGTGCATCAACAAAGTAACACCAAGCGTGTGCCTGTGTCATAAGTAAAGGGCCGGCTCATCTGTTAAAGGGTGGTGTAACCCCCAAAGTGCACTCCAAACAAAATAAAAAAATATTTTCTGTGTTTGTGAATTGTGTGCACTGTGGCTGCACGTGCATCAACAAAGAAGCAGCGCCAAGCGTGCGCCTGTGTCCCATAAGTAAAGGGCCGGCTGGCTTGTCCGTTAAAGGGTGCTGTAACTCACAAAGTGCACTCCAAACAAAATAAAAAATAATTTTCTGTGTTTGTGAATTGTGTGCACTGTGGCCGCACATGCATCAACAAAGTAGCGTCAAGCGTGCACCTGTGTCATAAGTAAAGGGCCGGCTCATCTGTTAAAGGGTGGCGTAACCCCCAAAGTGCACTCCAAACAAAATAAAAAAATATTTTCTGTGTTTGTGAATTGTGTGCACTGTGGCTGCACGTGCATCAACAAAGGATCAGTGCCAAGCGTGTGCCTGTGTCCCATAAGTCTGTTAAAGGGTGGTGTAACCCCCAAAGTGCACTCCACAAAAAATAAACAATTCTTTTTTTTCTGTTTGTGTGCAAAATGTATGCGCAGTAGCCGCACGTGCATCAACACAGCAGCAGCGCCAAGCATGCGCCTGTGTCATAAGTCAAGGGCCGGTTTGGATATCTGGTCCGGACTGAAGGACGTGCCAACCATGTCAATTTCTGATATGTCTACTGTCACTGCATATGATACTGTCACCACTGACAGAATGGTGGAGGATTACATCGGTGACAGCTTCCAAGTAGGCATGTCAGACAGTCCGTACCTGTACTGGCAGGAAAAAGAGGCAATTTGGAGGCCCCTGTACAAACTGGCTCTATTTTACCTGAGTTGCCCCCCCTCCAGTGTGTACTCCGAAAGAGTGTTTAGTGCAGCCGGGAACCTTGTCAGCGAAAGGCGTAGGAGCTTGCTTCCACTAAATGTGGAGAAGATGATGTTCATAAAAATGAATTATCAACTCTTCCAGGGAGACCAGCCTCCAGAACGTACAAAGGGACCTGTGGTGGTGGATTCCAGCGGGGACGAATTAATACTCTGTTAGGATGAGGATGTACACAAAACTGAGGAATCGGTGGATGAGGAGGATGAGGACGACATCTTGCCTACGTAGAGCCAGTTTGTGCAGGGACAGATTAATTGCCAGCTTGTTTTGTGGGGGCCCAAACGAACCAATCATTTCAGCCACAGTCGTGTGGCAGACCCTGGTACTGAAATGATTGGTTTGTTAAAGTGTGCATGTCCTGTTTATACAACATAAGGGTGGGTACAACATAAGTGTGGGTGGGAGGGCCCAAGGACAATTCCATCTTGCACCTCTTTTTTTTCTTTGCATTATGTACTGTTTGGGGCCTAGTTTTTCAAACTGCCATCCTGTCTGTCACTGCAGTGTCACTCCTAGATGGGCCACGTGTTTGTGCTGCCCACTCGTGTTGCTTAGCATAGTCATACAGCTACCTCGGTGCAACGTTTTGGACTAAAAACAATATTGTGAGGTGTTCAGAATAGACTGGAAATGAGTGGAAATTAATGTTATTGAGGTTAATAATAGCATAGGAGCAGAAAAACCCACAAATTCTCTGATTTTAGCTGTTTTTATGCTTTTTTTCCCCCAAAAAAATACAGATCCAAAACCCAGAACCCAAAACACGGAAGGGTGGTTTTGGCAAAACCAATCCAGATGCAAAACACGAAGAAAGATCCAGATCCAAAACACGAAAAGTGACCGGTGCACACCCCTATTTCAAACATTCTTGGCTTCTTTCTATGGGGTCGTATAGTTTATTAAACTGCCATACTGTCTGCCACTGCTGTGCCACTCTGTTTCCTAGATGTTCCATGTTGGAAGCTGAACTGCCACATGTTTGCGACGCCCACTGCTGTCGCTTAGCTTAGTCAGCCATCTAGTTCGGTGCAACTTTTTGACCTAAACTGGATGAAATCAATATTGTGAGGTGGTCAAAACTGACTGGAAATGATTGTTATTGAGGTTAATAATACTGGCAAAACCAAATCCAGGTCCACAACATGAAGGAGATACAATTCCAAAACCAAAACACTGGGATCGGCGCACATCTCTAATTCTAACCATGAGATCTATCACCCTTCCAGGAAAGCTGGAGTGCCAAATCTGAGCAAGGTTAGTGAAAACCCCCCTCTCTGGTCAATAACAACATATCGACTATTAAGACATGATGGTAACATATATTATGGGTATAAAGTGGGTGATAGACATAGTTTTAAAATAACTTGCATCCTCCATACTTCTTGTAGTGTGTTCAAGATACAGTTTTGTGGCATTAATAGCAGCAGGCAAAGGCTTTACTGTGGATGTAAATATTAATAGGCTACTCAGTTAGGGTTAATGAGCTGCAGCTTTATAAAATAGACACCTAATTACCAGTAATTGTAAAGGTAATATTTATATAATTGCATAAATGTAAGAAAAAAAATGAAAGATTTTGTTAAAAATTATGTTTTAATGACTCTCTCAGCATGTGGGAACTTCCATAATGCCGGATGCACCAGACAATGTGTTTATAACCCCTTATTGCCCAGGATGCATTGTTTTAATAAAGAGACAACAATATGTGACGATGCATCACCCAGTCTTGTAAAAAGCCAAAAGCTTTATTACTATTGCATAATTTTGTTTGTGTGCAATTTTCATAAAGTTTTGATGTGTGTATATTATACCTTTGATGCCAACAGCAAGACTGGTGTTACTGTATGCACTTGTAATGTACCTAAGAAGACAGTGAAATCAGAATAAGGCAGTTGTAGACATACCTGAGGACATGCAGAAGTTTCTTACATATTTGTACAGATAAACATATGGTTTAGTCCATCAAGATGCAGGCTACTTATTATGGGAAGATATTGGCAGACTGGTGGGTTCCTGGTTGAATATGGGCTAGCTGCAGTAATGCACATCATTTATAACTCAAATGCCAAGAATGAGATTTCATGTTGCGAGGTGAGTTATTTAAATGAATATTGAGAAAGTGCCAGGCACATTAAAAAGGTTAATGGGGGTTCAAGGAATGTAATGGAGAGGGGGGGAATGGGAAGGGGTTTTAAAAGGGGGAAGGGAGTGAATGTGAATTGAGGGTGGGGATTTTCTGTCTTGTGGTTTAAGAAGAACCAGAGGGGATTGGAAGTGCCAGAGGGGAATGGAAGTTGTGCAATACTTTATCATGACATAATAGCGCAGAGGTTTCAGAGGTTGGGTGCCTTACCAGGATTAATCCAAATAATACCCCGCGCAGAAACTCGGGTTATCGTACAATAACGAAAGGGCCAGATCTAAATAAGCCGGGTCGAGCTACGCGGAATTTCAACATTGATAACGTAGCGAGCAGGGTTGACACGGGTTCATCCCAGCTCGCAATGCAGTGTGAATGGGTAACCCGAGTCGATGCGACCCGGGTCATGTTCACATCATAGGAAGAGCCGGCACTTGGAGATGATCTTATGATGGCGGTGACGTCATTGGGGTCGGGCTGCCAGTATGAAAGGGGTCTTAGCCGAGTCGGATCCGGGAATGGACCTGTGAACCAAATCCCGAGTGCAACCCTGCATTGCCATTTGAAAAGGGTCTAATAGTGTATGCTTTTGATAAAAGCTTTTCTAGTAGTTTTTAATTTTCTTTTATATTTGTAAATACATGGCATTATCTTTATTACTTACTTCTTTGGTGCTTTCTTGTTTAGTGAGCGTGCCTAAAAAATGCGTCCATTTGTAGAGTAAAGCGGATCCTAGATTTTCAGGCCCTTTCTCCTGAAGAGAAATGTCCAAGAATTTATGTGTAGATTGAGTACATCATGGGTTTGGAGGCAGAGCCGGATTACCGTCAGGGTGGTACAGACGGGTACCAAGGGCATGGTGATTCTAGGGGGACTGGCACCCGCCTGCACTTTGCACACAGCCCCTACTTCTCTGTGTCCCCTATGCCTGCTGCCCACACAGTGAGGCCCGAAAGTCGACTGTGCTGCGATCATTTTAAGAGAAGTTACCCTGCTGCTGAGTTGCAGTGAAGTGAGGTTCCTCGGTTGTGCATCGGTGGTGGGATGATTGCACAATACAAGTAGTGAGCTGCACTTCCTTAGGCAGTGGCGTAACTATAGAGGGTGCAAGGGGTGCGCTGGTTATGGGGCCCGGCAGCTTAGGGGGCCCGCCGGCCCAGCAAGCAGCAACCCCCTGCACCCTGCCAAGTACAGCGCCAATGTCATTTTTAATCAGTTGCCAGTCACGAGCCAATAGTAACTCGCAGACCCGCAGCCAATCAGCAGCAGTTGCTGGTCGGCAAGTTCCGATTGGCTCGCGACCGGTGCCTGATTAAAAATGAAATCCACTCTCCTCTGATACATCTAAGAGAAGCTGGGAGGAGTGGCTTTGATGACATCCCCAGACCACGGCTACGCATCTTCCCAGATTCAGTGAGAAGAGATGGTGGCACGCTGGGCTCAGGAGGAGGTTAGGAAGTGTAGGGCTGGAGGGTGGGGGTGACGGGGGGCATAGGAGGATATGGGGGCCCCAAGGAAATTTTGCTATGGGGCCCCCATACCTCTGGGTACGCCCCTCCCTCTAGGCGTCAGGTGGCAGAAGAGAAGCTGGTTGCTGGGTGCCAGGAAACAGTGGCTCATGGAATCGCTCCACAGTGTCAGTGCTTGAGAGGCAGACTGACTTAAGTAGAAAGGGAGGGGCGAGGCTCACTGAACAACAGGAGACCGGCGGTGGGAGATGGTGACCGCAGTGGTGGATCTGCTAGCTGACCTAACACAGACCTATTGGATCAGGTAAGCAAGGTTAATGGAAACCTGCATTCAACAGTGGGGAGTCTGGAAGGGGGGTAGGGGTGACATGGTAGCCAAGAAAGAACACAACAAGTGGGAAAAAAGAAAAGATGCAGAAAGGGAAAACTGACAGATAAAGGCAAAGAGAGGCAGAATGGGGGCACAGATAGTGGTAGAGGTGGGCACAGAGACAGGGCGTTTTAAGAGAGGAGAGGGCCCGTGTGCACTCCTCGTGCTGGGCCCCCTCCTCTCTCCCTGGTGGCTGGCAGCCGACTGACGCGGCTGGCCCGCCACCGGAGCATTAGTAGCCTCCGGGCACTAGAGTGTGCCCGGACTCTACTGCGCATGCGCAGAACGCCGGAAAAATGTGCGCAACGGCCATTTTCCAGCGTTCTGTGCATGTGCAGTAGACTCCGGGCACACTCTAGAGCCTGGAGTCTACTGCGCATGCGCAGAACACCGGGAAATGGGCGCGGCGGCCATTTTTCCGGTGTTCTGAGCAGCAGTGACACCCGACGTGGGACCTCGGACAGGTAAGTTTAAAAAGAATATGGATGCAGTGTGTGCGGTGCGGGCCCCGCCTGGACCCGGGGGCCCGTGTGCCCCACACACACTGCACCCATTATAGATACGCCACTGCACAGAGAGACAGAAGTGGGTACAGACAGACGGACAGAGAGGCAGTAGGGGGTACAGATAGACATATACTGAAGCAGAAGGGTATAGGTAGATGCATACAGAGGCAGAAGTGGGTACAGGTATATGCATACAGAGGCAGAAGTGGGTACAGGTATATGCATACAGAGGCAGAAGTGGGTACAGGTATATGCATACAGAGGCAGAAGTGGGTACAGGTATATGCATACAGAGGCAGAAGTGGGTACAGGTAGATGCATACAGAGGCAGAAGTGGGTACAGGTATATGCATACAGAGGCAGAAGTGTGTACAGCTATATGCATACAGAGGCAGAAGTGGGTACAGGTAGATGCATACAGAGGCAGAAGTGGGTACAGGTATATGCACACAGAGGCAGAAGTGGGTAAAGTTAGATGCACACAGAGGCAGAAGTGGGTACAGGTATATGCATACAGAGGCAGAAGTGTGTACAGCTATATGCATACAGAGGCAGAAGTGGGTACAGGTAGATGCATACAGAGGCAGAAGTGGGTACAGGTATATGCATACAGAGGCAGAAGTGGGTAAAGTTAGATGCACACAGAGGGCCTGATTCAGACCTGCTCGCTAGCAAGCGGCCACTCATTGCAGACGATGTTCACTAATGTGTGCCTGCGTGTAGTTCGCAGTGCGCAAAACTAGTACGAGCGATCGGAATGTGCTCGCTCGCCCTGCCAAGACAGCGAAGTGGAATGAGTGACAGGAGAGACCGTTTGTGGGTGGTAACAGGGGCAGGGCAGTAGTAATGGGGGAGTGGAGTTGCGGACGCAGGCGTGCCAGAGTGTTTCGACGCCATTTCAGAGGCGTGCATAATTAACAGGCAGCATCATAGTACACGTCACCTGGTTGATTTTTACACTGAACTGCTCGCAGTGCTTGTGGTAGGGTACAGTCAACTGCAAGCGCTGCGGTCTGATCCGATGGTTCCCAATGTACCGATGGTTGTTTATACTTCCTGGCGATAACGTACACTAGTGGGCAGCTAAAGACAGGCTGGTGGGCATCTGGAAACACAAAGAGGTCGCTCGCCAAGACATAGTAGGCGTGCTTATGTCTTGCTGTGCGAGAACCTGCCTTGACGTCACTTAGATGAATTTACATACACTGGGCGCGAGCGGCCGCATCTAGCGAGTGGGTCTGAATCAGGCCCAGAGGCAGAAGTGGGTACAGGTAGATGCACACAGAGGCAGAAGTGGGTACAGGTAGATGCACACAGAGGCAGAAGTGGGTACAGGTATATGCATATAGAGGCAGAAGTGGGTACAGGTAGATGCATATAGAGGCAGAAGTGGGTACAGGTAGATGCACACAGAGGCAGAAGTGGGTACAGGTAGATGCACACAGAGGCAGAAGTGGGTACAGGTAGATGCACACAGAGGCAGAAGTGGGTACAGATATATGCACACAGAGGCAGAAGTGGGTACAGGTAGATGCATACAGAGGCAGAAGTGGGTACAGGTAGATGCAAGCAGAGGCAGAAGTGGGTACAAGTAAATGCATACAGAGGCAGAAGTGGGTACAGGTAGATGCAAGCAGAGGCAGAAGTGGGTACAAGTAAATGCATACAGAGGCAGAAGTGGGTACAGGTAGATGCATACAGAGGCAGAAGAGGGTACAGGTAGATGCATACAGAGGCAGAAGTGGGTACAGGTAGAAGCAAGCAGAGGCAGAAGTGGGTACAAGTAAATGCATACAGAGGCAGAAGTGGGTACAGGTATATGCATACAGAGGCAGAAGTGGGTACAGGTAGATGCATACAGAGGCAGAAGTGGGTACAGGTAGATGCACAGAGGCAGAAGTGGGTACAGGTAGATGCATACAGAGGCAGAAGTGGGTACAGGTAGATGCACACAGAGGCAGAAGTGGGTACAGGTAGATGCACAGAGGCAGAAGTGGATACAGGTAGATGCATACAGAGGCAGAAGTGGGTACAGGTAGTCACACAGCGAGTAAGAAGTGGGTACAAGTAGATGCATACAGAAGCAGAAGTGGGTACAGGTAGATGCAAGCAGAGGCAGAAGTGGGTACAGGTAGATGCACAGAGGCAGAAGTGGGTACAGGTAGATGCATACAGAGGCAGAAGTGGGTACAGGTAGATGCACACAGAGGCAGAAGTGGGTACAGGTAGATGCACAGAGGCAGAAGTGGATACAGGTAGATGCATACAGAGGCAGAAGTGGGTACAGGTAGTCACACAGCGAGTAAGAAGTGGGTACAAGTAGATGCATACAGAAGCAGAAGTGGGTACAGGTAGATGCAAGCAGAGGCAGAAGTGGGTACAGGTAGATGCATACAGAGGCAGAAGTGGGTAAAGGTAGATGCATACAGAGGCAGAAGTGGGTAAAGGTAGATGCATACAGAGGCAGAAGTGGGTAAAGGTAGATGCATACAGAGGCAGAAGTGGGTAAAGGTAGATGCACACAGAGGCAGAAGTGAGTACAGGTAGATGCATACAGAGGCAGAAGTGGGTACAGGTAGTCACACAGCGAGTAAGAAGTGGGTACAAGTAGATGCATACAGAAGCAGAAGTGGGTACAGGTAGATGCAAGCAGAGGCAGAAGTGGGTACAGGTAGATGCATACAGAGGCAGAAGTGGGTAAAGGTAGATGCATACAGAGGCAGAAGTGGGTAAAGGTAGATGCATACAGAGGCAGAAGTGGGTAAAGGTAGATGCATACAGAGGCAGAAGTGGGTAAAGGTAGATGCACACAGAGGCAGAAGTGAGTACAGGTAGATGCATACAGAGGCAGAAGTGGGTACAGGTAGTCACACAGCGAGTCAGAAGTGGGTACAAGTAGATGCATACAGAGGCAGAAGTGGGTACAGGTAGATGGTTGCTGCTATTTCCTATGTGGCTAAAGGACCTCTGTGACGTATTCACCACGTGACCGCTGCAGGAGGCTGGATCGCTCCTGCGTTACCATCCACTAGGGCATAGAGGGGGAATAAATATTTGTTGTGAGCGCAGCGAGCCACCGTGCCCGAAGCATGGTGAGCGTAGCGAGCCTGCGAGGGGACACTTTTGGTCCCCCGTTAGCATCCCCGCCCCTCCCCCTTTTAGGCTGGGTCACGTGTGTGTGAGGTCACAGGTCCATCAGCCTTGTATAGTCTATACCTAACCACAAGTAGATGCGCAGAGGCAGAAGTGGGTACAGGTAGATGCATTCAGAAGCAGAAGTGGGTCAGGGTTGCCTACCCTCCCGATTCGGGCGGGAGCCTCCCGATAAACGGGTACAGCTCCCGCCCCCCGGAAAGGCAGGCAAGCCTCCCGTATGCTGCCGATCCCCCGTCTCCCCTCCACCAGTACCTGATTAACCCCCGCAGCGGGGGGCTGCTGACGCGATTCGCGTCATTTTGGCCCCGCGCCCGTCCTGTTTTTTGGCATTGTGTAGCGGGGGCAGAGCCAAAATGATGCAATCGCGTGGCCCCGCCCCCTGTCACACTTGCAAACTGCCTTCAGCCCGCCCGGCATGCCCCCTTTTGCCGGCCACGCCCCCTGTTCTGCCGATCTGGCTGCTCCCTCCCGGAAGGAGCAGCCAGATAGTCGGCAAGTATGAAGTGGGTACAGGTAGATGCATACAGAGGCAGAAGTGGGTACAGGTAGATGCATGCAGAGGCAGAAGTAGGTACAGATAGATGCATACAGAGCAGGGCCGGATTTCCCGCTAGGCATCCTAGGCGCTCGTCTAGGGCCCGGCGGGATCCAAGGGAGGGAGAAGCCGTGTGCCTGAGGGAGAAGCCGTGTGCGTGTGTGCACAATTGCACGGACTGAGTGACTCACCCGGTCTGCCGCCGCCCACCAGCAGCAGCACCCAGCAAGGCAGGTAGGGCCCCTGATGATTTTATATATATTTATTTTGTGTATATATATATATATATATACTGTGTGTGTGCGTGTATATATATATATATATATAGTGTAAATGTATTTCGCAGCAAATATATATAGCTATATATATCTATATATATATTTTTTTTATTTTATTTTTCTCATTAAGTGACATTGTAAAATCTGCATATATCCAGTAGGTATCACTAGGTCAAGAATTGACCTGGTGACACCTACTGGATTTATGCACAGTTTTTACAATGTCACTAGAATATATATATATATATTATTATTATTATTATCATTTATTTATATGGCGCCACAAGTGTTCCGCAGCGCCTTACAAAGTACAAAAACAAAAATTGTATACAAGTGACTTACAGAACAATACAATACAGGACATGGATAATATATATTGCTACATTAGCGACCATATCACCCAGATAAGCAACAGAGCATTAGCAACCAAATGTTAGGTGCCCTAGTGGTGAGTAAGAAGTAAATGACACTATAGTAAGGAGAAGCACAAGAGGGTAGATGGCCCTGCTCGTGAGAGCTTACATTCTAAAAAGGTGGGGGAAGACAAACTGGGTTGACACAGATTGGGACGAAGGAGCATGTAGCAAGGAGTTAGAATGATAGCTGGAAGGCTTTGATGAAGTAGTGGGTCTTGAGAGCCCGTTTGAAGGATTGCAAACAGGTGGAGAGTCTGATGGGGAGTGGGAGAGAGTTCCAGAGGTGGGGAGCAGTGCGGGCAAAATCTTGGAGGCGGGAGTGGGAGGAAGTAATCAGCTGGCATGAAAGGCGGCGTGCATTAGTTGAGCGAAGAGGGCGGAGAGGAGCGTGAAGGGAAATGAGATCAGAGATGTATATGGGAGAAGATTGGGTGAGGGCTTTGTGAGTGAGCGTGAGAACCTTAAATTGGGCTCTAAAAGGGAAGGGGAGCCAGTGGAGAGCTTGTAGGAGAGGGGAGGAAGATGTAGAGCGCTTGGAGAGGAAGATAAGCCGTGCAGCAGCATTAAGGATAGACTGGAGAGGAGAGAGATGGGATTTGGGGAGGCCAGATAGGAGGAGGTTACAATAGTCCAATCTGGAGATGACCAGTGAGTGTATGAGGGTTTTAGTAGCATCCTGGGTGAGATAGGGTCTGATCTTAGAAATATTTTTGAGATGGAAACGACAGGACTGTGAAAGGTTCTGGATATGTGGTTTGAAGGAGAGGGATGAGTCCAGGATAACTCCAAGACAGCGCACCTTGGGACTAGATGAGATAATTATTCCATGAATTGATAAAGAAATAGTGGGAAGTGAGGTGATGTGGGAGGGTGGGAAGATGATCAGCTCTGTCTTAGACATATTAAGTTTAAGAAACCGCTGGGACATCCAGGAAGAGACAGCAGAGAGACAGTTGGAGATACAAGTCAGAAGAGAGGGGGAGAGATCAGGGGAGGAAAGGTAGATTTGAGTATCATCAGCATAGAGATGATAATGGAGGTCAAAAGAGCTGATGAGTTCACCTAGAGAGGAAGTATAGAGGGAGAATAGGAGAGGACCAAGAACAGAACCTTGGGGAACACCTACTGTAAGAGGCTGTGGGGGGGAAGAGGAGTCGTGAGAGGAAACTGAGAAGATCGGTCAGAGAGGTAGGATGACAGCCAGGAGAGGGCAGTTTCACGTAGACCAAGGGAGTGAAGGATATTCAGCAGGAGAGGGTGGTCCACAATGTCAAAAGCAGCAGAGAGATCAAGGAGAATGAGAAAAGAGTAGTGGCCTTGGGATTTGGCAGCAAGGAGGTCATATATATATATATATATATATATATATACATGGCAGATACAGCGGCACTCGAAACAAATAAGGCTTAGCAGCAGGTAAGTATCACCAACGTTTCGATTTTAATCAATCATCATCAGGGTAATGAAATACAAAAGTCAGGCTTGCCTTATACCATCACCACACCACGTGCAAACAGCGGCACATGGAACCGGAAACTGGTGCCCACCAATGAGGTAGTATCCCGGTCCTAGTTACCATAGTGACTGAAGACATATAAACAAACATAAATACAAACATTATAAACATTGCAAAATATCAAAATTAATAATGCAGCATTATGTAATTTTGATATTTTGCAATGTTTATAATGTTTGTATTTATGGAGCAATTGAAGTGGTGATGTTGACAATGGCTCAGCTTTGTGCTAAATGTATCGATAAAATACATAACAATTTTTTGTACTTATATGTAACTCAAATACACATATAGAACTCCACTTTGGTATTTTTATGCAAATGTTCGACCGGAAAGCATGTGCAAGTAGGCATGTGGTATCAATCCTTTCATTGAATTAAATTTTATGTGACTTTCATTAAATAAGTCATCAAAATACTTAAGTATATGAATTCTAATAATGTTATATGTATAAATGCATGTGGCCGGAACCCAGGGGGTCTTTCAGACCCGATCGTTAGCGCCGATGCGCTCGGACCGGGTCGATGGCCCCCCCACAGAGCATGCACACGACGGCGCCGGTGCCGTCATGCGCATGCGTAAGACCCGCTACGACCGACAGCGCTGGTCGTAGCGGGTCTCGATCCAAAGGGGGCGAGCTGTTGATGTTGATTGACAGCTCGCCCCGTTTGGAAGGCGGGCCGGCGGGGTGGCAGCCCAAACGGAGGCGTTCCCATGGGAACGCCTACCGTTTGGGGGCGGCCCCACTGACTTCACTAGTGATGTCAGTGGAGAGCTTCCGGCTCTGACAGAGCCAGAAGCTCTCCGGGGCTTACGACAAGGGAGACCCTACCCTAGGGTCTCGTCGTAAGCCCCGATGGTCGCGATGGTCTCTGACCATCGCGACCATCACCGGAGCGGTCATTAGAGCTGTGGGTGTTAACCCACAGCCTAACGACCGCAACAGAGGCGGGCGGTCAGGATGCAAGTGGCCGCCCAGTTTCTGAGCGACCGCTTGCATCCACCGACCGCCTCTGAATGAGGCCCCCAGTCCTGAGCCAGCTTCCCTCGCTCCCCCACGTGAACAAAATGGCGGCCTCAGCATTAAAGAGGTTAACTCTTGTGCTGCAGTGCCATTTTTGCAGAGCGCCAATATCAAATGTTTTACTGGCGCTAGGTTGTGGAAATACACTTTTAAATGTATAGACTATCACTATGCACTTATAGGAATGTGATTCAAGAGTATTTTATTGTATAAGGAATTGCCTTCCTGACATAGGAAGTGATATGGTAATTGCCGTAACCTAGCAGTAGGGGTTCGGGGGTGATTGAACAAGCCTTTTTTTTTGTTCAATGCACAGTACGGTGTCTCCTGTGTGTCTCTATGTAGATTGTCCAGCAGGTTTGGGAAAAAAAATGTAGCTATGTCCTTAGGCTTATACAATTGTCACATCCTGGGAATAGGAGGATTAATTGTGTGCTTGTACTCCATTCCAGGGCATGTATTGTTCTGGCAATACCCCCGGCAGGTGCGCACGCAAGGGGGGGGGGGTTCTGAGTACCTAGAAACCCCCCCTGCCCGCTACTCCATCGCCGGGTAGCTGAGCAATATTACTTTCTTTTTTTTTGTAAAGAGACCTGTGATACTGGCTAGGCTGGCTGTAGGGGGAACTGCAGCGCGCAGCCCCTCCCAGTCAGTTCCCATAGGGGCACAGTCACCGGCATTGTGAGAGGATGATAGCTGCTGCCGGGTGACAGTATTCCCGGTATTCCCAGCGCTCACTCCCAGAGCTGCACCGTTACAGTGCGTATTGCCAGAGGAGTAGCGTGGAACCATGGCGCCTGGAGAAAGTGCATGTCATAGCGCCCCCCCTCCCTGTACTGAACTGTGCCAGTGGGGTATAGCCAGCCTGCGGGGGGGAATACTGAAGTGAAGAGGAAAACAGCGGCACAGTATCACGCTGGGGTATGGAGGCCCCATTGGGGGAATAGAATGCTTCAGTGATCTGACATTAAGGAGTTGCTCCTTGGCACTGCTTTATTTATGTATAGCACCTAGAATCTGACTTATCTCCTTTGAATCATTGTTATTAGTCAATAGAGGACATTGTATGATATATTCTGATCATTTAAATTAAATTGACAGAGTACATGTGCTAGAGTGAGATTCTACAGGGTGCACAGCTTATTACTGCAATTACTGCCCCAAGCAGCTATCACGGGAGTGGGAACACCTATGGGAGGCTCCCTTCTCCTCTAAGCCCCTAATTAGAAAATATACATTGCACCTACAGTGTATATTAATGTGAGTACTACTAACCATGGTCTGTCTACCACCATTATTATTATTTCAGGTCGCCTTTTTTAAAAGACCTTTCAAATAACACTTTGTTGTCATGCCTGGGAACACCTCCATTACTTTATATAGCAAAGCAGTGACTTTTCCCAGAGGGGAGACAATCTGGGCAGCTTGAGGGAGCACAAAATGTAGAAACTGGTCTCAGATCCATAACTTATTTAGGACATAGAGCAAACAAACCGAGATAAAACTAACAGGCGGCCGTCACACTGTGCAGCACCCTATGAATTCCAGAACCCTGGATGGCGCCCTCTGTCCATTTTGGCGCCCGGAGCTCATGCTCCACCGGAACCACCCTCGCTACACCCCTGCGTATTGCATGTGGGGCATGCCGGCAGGGGATACCACGATGCCGCTGATGTCTGAATAGGAAGAACAGCTCTCATATTCAGACTTGTATTTTATTGCCCTGGTACCAAATCAGACGTTCCCGTGCACAGCAGAGGAACCAGAGGCGGACAGTGACAGGCTGCTTCCTGCACCTTGATGATGACACGCTGCTTGGTCAACATTTTGGCCGCTCATTTATCAAAGTCAGAACATTGTAATATGTAATTTTACTTGGCAGAGAAACTTAATTTTTGAATGGGATTCTTCTGTTTGTCACATGGTTTAGCTGCAATTTTCATGTTTGGTGTTGCCAGTCAAAATAAGATGCAGTAATTAATGAAATACTACGGGGAACACCAGCACAGGGCAGACATAGCTTATTCATTTCAGTGATGATGGCCCAGGCAGCTTAGATAAAATCAGAGTTTGTATGGTATGTTTGTTTTAGATCGGGGGAATATTTAATATTAATATTTTAATAAATGATGCCAGTGCGTAACAATACTATGGGGTCTATGTAGTAAGGGGAGAAAAGGGGTAAAAACACTAACGACAGAGAAAAACCCTGTACATACCGCTTCTCAGTATGTACTAAAGGGTTCTCTGCCTGCAGCCTGCCAGCGCTAAGTGCAGGCTACAATATCACACTGGACCTGGGGCACTTAGCGCTGCCACAAACACCTATGGCAGCACTAAGTGTCCCAGGTATTACTAAGAGGAGATGTCACTTACCGTCTGCTGACTTCTCCAGCGCTGATATCGCCTCCTGTAGCTGCCGTTATCTGCTTCTCCTCACTGGAGAAGCAGGACTTCAGCTGTATCAGGTTGGCCATTTTTAAATAAAGTTTGTTTAAAAAAAAATAAAAAGTCACTGCTGCTGCTGCCGGCCGGAGCCTGGAGATGGTGAGTAACACACAGGGCTGTAGGGGAAGGGAGTGTTAGCTTTTACCGCCGAGGGGGTGACTTAACGTTCCCCCTCCTCGGCTGGTCTATTTTTAGTAAGTGCTGAGTTAGCCAGCACCTGCTTCGCAGCGGTAGCAGGCGAAGCAGGAGTGGCATTAACGCAGTGTCTTAGTAAATAGATCCCTATATGCTGTGTGTGTGTGTGTGTGCTGTGTGTATGTTTGGTATGTGTGTGTGTATGCATGCTTGTGTGAATGAAAGTATGTGTTATTATTATTTTTATATATATATATATATATATATATATATATATATATAACAGTGGCACTCACAGGACTTGTAAAAGAAGACTCAGGACTCCACAGGTTCAGTTCCACGTTTCAGTTCAACGACTTGTATCAAGAACAGCAAAAGCAATGGTGAAGTACATACCTTTATATCAAGATACATCCAATAGTGACAACGTGAAGCCTGCCCGCCGACATCCGCCGAGTGAATGACGTCACAAGAGCGGGACCCGCACTCTGGTCATGACGTGGTTGCCGGGAGCATCGCTACCATGGTGATCAACCATGGCAACAGGGCTCCCAGCATGCGGCCTCACACCTGGTCACAAGCCAAAAGGCACTCAGTGAGAGCACATGAATGACATGACAATCAAACAATATGTGATGACAACATAAATACAAAACGGAATGATATTAATTGCGGGTGCCAGGGCAAGCTGTTAATGTGGTAATGATCAGAATAGTGCAGTGGATACAGTGTCGGACTGACGCATGAAGGGCCCACCGGGGGAATGCAGCGAAAGGGCCCTATGCTTTGGGGTGCAGTCAGTTACCACAGGGGATGAGGCCAGACCCAAAGAGACTTGGACAGACATTAGGGACCATGTAACTGGCCCTCTAATAGAGTAGCAATGTATAAATCCAGTGCACAGTCTGGATCCTGACATTAAATCGTGGTGGGGCCCACTGGGGATTTCCCCTGTACCCCTGTGGGCTAGTCCAACCGTGAGTGGATATCTAGGAAACATACAATGGTAGTGAAGAAAGTGAAACCCAGCAAACCAATAATAGACGTACAATTGTCAGCCATCTACAGCAGAGCTCTAGCAGCCATTGTAAGAAATACAATCGCCATGTGTCGCTGGGGAGGCACACATGGATATTTGTCTGAGTGCTAGGAGCCTTTCTCACCCCCTACTCACTGTAACTCTCTCCTCACTACACTAAGCTTCAGTGTTCATTGATTCTCCCTCCTGCCTCGCTGTGTCTTCTCTTGCTGCTTGTTCACTGAGCTCCGATCTCTAAACATTGCAGTACACTTCCAGGTCACATGACACATCTAAGATGTCCATCAGTACTCAAGGCACACAACCCATACTAAGAGGCATGCCTCTATTAGCTCTCTTTCTGTGCAGCTTACTGTTCCTGGTGTGGTCCTGCCCCCAGCTCTGCAAGCAGAGCCTGACTACAATACACAGAAGCGAGGATGAGCTGCCTCATCTCTAGTCTCCCAGCAGTTCCAGGGAGCTCCACAAAGCTGGTGAGTGTTAACTATAAAAATGACTACTATAAACGAAGATGATTATAAGTTATAAATATCTTCTTTGTATTCTAATTATTTTTATATCAAATCTCAGGAGTTTGACAGGGGAGGCTCCATCCCTGCAGCACATTACTGATATTTTACAGGCTGTGCCAGAAAAACAACAGCTAGAAGCCGATTGGTGATTACTTTATCTCTCTCCAAAGTTTAGCACATCTACCCCTAGATGTTCTGGAGTCACTTAGGAATATGAGCAAGTGATGTAAAGGGGCAGGAAGAAGTGCTACTGCCCATCCCGTCCTCTGGAAGCAGATAGCAGCTTCATAGTGTACACAGTTTACGTTGTTCTGACCTAATAAAGGATGCGTGACCATGCCATCCAAGGAAACAATTCACCGGTACAAGTTTATGTGGGGTAAGAATCAACTTTATTGAAAAGTAACAACAGTGTCTTGTACTAACAGGAAAGATGGTTGAATATGTTTGTTACGCTTTGCCATTTCAGGTTGTTTGTGTCTAAACAAGAATATGTGTGAAGCAGACACTCTGGGGTGAAATAAAGAGGTTAAAAGCACCTGTGAAATGAATCAATAAAACCTTTATTGCTCTTCCTCTCTGGTTCTGCCTCTGACCGGGAGCTGAGTTATTATATGCGTATGGCGCTGTGTTTACAACTGAAAGGCCAACCGGGTGCAGAGTCGTAATGGGGAGAAGAGTGTTTGCCAATGTTATTTGTGAGGAGTGTGTGCAGGCGGTGCTCTCAGCCTCACATTACACAAACAGCTCCTTAGGTATCTCATTGAACCTCAGGAATCTCCAGATGGCACAGTACAGCATCAGGTCAATGAACTATGAGCAACACACTATTCCGTTTACTAAAATTAAAGCAATTTCTGGAAAACCAGAGAGAAATGTCTCTGTTTTATAACTCAGATGGTATGTGCAAGCTGTTCTGTCTCCCTGGGGAAGGAGCGGAGTAACAGAAAGCAAGTTTTATTAAGAATATGTCTATTTGTAGGTTCTGCACACAGCCAATCCTTCTGATTTTTTTCTTCTCCCGCCTCTTATTCAGGATTTTTTGTCTGTATTTGCTGCTGTTCACCAAATGGAAATTTTTGAATGCATGGCTAAGCTACTTGTCAGTTACGAAGAAGCCTGATGCACTTGAAGATTTCTATTTAATAATCCTGCACTGCTGTTAACAAGTTGTTGTTGTTACTTTTGCTGAAACAAATAAAGTAACTTAGAGTTGCAGTATTCTCCAAGTTTGGAGTCTTCATTGCAAATAGAAAGTGTGGTGCAGTCTTTGATCTCTGAAGATGCATACAGTCCAATTCATCATGGAGTATGTATATGCACAACCCAATTAAGGGTTTGGTTCAGAGATGGACATAAATGCCATTGTTGTTGCTCTCCCATGCACATGTCGCAGTTGCTGGAACATGTATTGTAGATCCACCCAGTGCCAAACAAGGCTTTTCTGCGCCCTGTGTTGGCCACGCCCCCTGAGTGCATGATGTCATGTGGAGGGGGGCGGGGATGGCAGTGCTGGGGTTAACAGCACTGTCCGGAGCAACCTCAGAATGCTCCAGAGAGGCTGTAAGAGCAGCAGTGTGCTCCAAGCAGCACTGCAGCAGAGATTCTGGCTGCATGGTAGCGTTCCAGGCTCCTTGCTAGCCAGATGCAGGGGCCGTGGAGTTTAACATTGAATTAATGATGTATCATTTGTTTCAATCTTTAGGTCATCTTGAGAGACACACAGAGCCTGCTTTAATGTTTGACCCTTTTTCTAATACGAAAATATAGCTAAAAATTTGGTTGCAATAATTGTAGTCTCTGGGCCTAATTCATCATGGATCGCTTTTGCAACCGCGTATGCAGATTAGTCGATGGTGCGTACTGCGCATGCGTATGCATCGCAGTGAGCGTACATGAGTTAGCATTGTGGTCGCCCTGCGATCGCCTGTGCAGATACAAAGCCATCGCAGAGTGAGTGATGTCAGGTCAGCGTTTGGGGGTGGTGACGGGGGAGTGGTCGGAGAAACGCAGGCGTGCCAGTCCATTTGAACGACGTTACTTGGGCGTGCATAAATTAGCCACTGCGATGGCATATGCAGCTTGTGTGCTCACTGCGTGCGATGAGGTTAGTAACTTCTGAGTAAGGTCAGACTTGTTGTATTTGTGCATGAGAGGCCGATGTTACTCGATGGTACCGATGTATACGCAGGATTGGAAGTTATTACAGATGTCCGAAAGCGGTAGTGGGCGTCTCCATGCTGGTTTTGGGCATCTCTATACTAGCTTTGTTAGTATATTTTCCCAACAGACCTGCATGTAGCAATAGTGATCCGTAGTGATTCAGGCTCTCTGTTGTACATATTTCAACATTTATTATTCATTATTTTATTTTTATTATCACTGACTTACTTATATAGCTCCAGCACATTCATGCACTTGAATTACGTAATTACGTAGGATTCTGTTTTCTGACTCCCAATGGATGTACGCTGTATTTTGAATATTGTTGTCAATTTACTTTTATTACAGATTGTATCCATTTCCCCTCCCCCCTTTTGTTTCCATTCTGTATCTTACCCTTCCTTATATGCAAAGATATAGCTTCTAAGAAGTGTATATAGAGATCTGTCCAAGACCATGTATTGCCTCTCCAAGCATAAGAGGAATCAAGTTTAAAATACAGTCATATCTAAATATATTTGGTTACGCATATGCAGTATGGAGATGGGTATATTGATGTCTCACAAATAAACTCCCAAGTCACATTGATTATATATTTATGTCGATTTTGAAGGGCATTTAGCTGCCATATTATTTAATAAACAATACTATGCAAAAGGCAAAAAACTGGGGGGTAGAACTGCGCTCTTGTTAGCCAGGGGGTGGTGTGTTCTGGTGTATGTGTGGAGTGGATGGTGGAGGGTGGGTGGGCTAAAGTTTGGGTTGTGTGGTGGGTGTGTTAGTGGGGTTGTGGGTGGTATGGAGTGCTGCACTGAGTTCAAAATGGAAGTGGGGGGGTAAGGTGCGCTCTACCTAGGTGTGGTGGTTGTATAGTGGGTGGTTATGGTGTGGGGTGACTGGGTATGTTGCGAGTGTTGCAAGTGTTGCAAGTGGGACTAAGAAATGTGGATGGTAATAGTACTGTGATGATGGTGATGCAATGGGAATGAAAATGAAGATAGAAATATACTGAAAATGAAAATGGAAATGAAAATCAAGCCAGACACAGGTGTGGGGGCCAAATCTTTTATTGGAGTAGTCACAGTGCTGCTCCGATGAGGTCCCGGGCAGATGGGGGAGGCGTGGTGGTGGATGGGTATGAGACTGGGGAGGTAGGTTAACCTTTCAGGGGGCTCCTTGCCGTGTCTAGACTTTCGACCATAGGTCCAGCAGGAGTGACGTGCTGGTCACTGAACCACACGACTCTAGCACTATGTAGTGCACCTCCCCACTATATATCTAGAGATGTGCGCTGACCCCCGTGTTTTGGTTTTGGTTCCGGATCTCCCCTGGTTTTGGGTCTGGATTGGTTTTGCCAAAACCTCACCTCCGTGTTTTGTTTTTCAGTTTTCTATCTGGATTTTTTCTTAAAAAATAATTAAAAAAGCCAATATCACATAAAATGGGTCTGTTTTTGTTCCTACAGTATTATTAACTTCAATAACATTTATTTCCAGTCGTTTCCAGTCAATTTTGACCCTTAGCACAGCTCACTATATTGTTTTCATCCAGTTTAGGCCCAAAATTTGCACCGTTAGCTGGCTGACTAAGCTATGTGGCAGCAGTGGGCGGCACAAAAACATGGCAGTTCAACTTCCAACATGGCACATCAGGAAACAAATGTTTTTATTATGCAAGAGAGGCCTCTGAGGAAGTTGGAGTATGTATATAGTTGAAGGCAGGGACAGGAAGGGTTTGGTAGTAAATTTAATTAAATTTTTTTATTCCGAAGTAGATTTATGAGGGAGAAGGAGGAAGGAGGAAGCATTTACAAAAAAATATTTTAACATTCACATCAGGCCTTGCCCCAGAAGAATCCTTGAGCGCCCTACCTGCTGCTGGGAGTGGATTTTCTCATCCCAGAAGGGGACCAGGAAGACTTCTAGTACTGCATTCCACATGAAAAAGCATTTCCCAACCTGTACAGGGACATTAAAAAAACATAGGCCCTCATTCAGAGCCGTACGCTCTGAGCAGAGCGCACGCTCTGAATGAGGGCCGTCCTCCATAACTATGGAGCGTCCTCCTGGACGCTCATATAGCTGTGGGTCACCACCCACAGCCTATACGAGCGTGCAGTTTGATGGCCGCGATGGTCTTGACCATCGCGACCATCGAAACAGCGAGCCGGAGCCTGCGGTTGAGGTTTTCAACCGCAAGGCCCGGAGTGATTTTGGCTCTATCAGAGCCAAAATCACTCCCACTGACATCACTAGTGATGTCAGTGGGCCGGCTTCTGACGGTAGGCGTTCCCTTAGGAACGCCCCCGTCAGGGAGGCATGCCCCCGGCACGCCCACCAAAGGGGGTGTGCTGTCAATCAACATCGACAGCACGCCCCCTTTGATCAGACACAACGAGCGAAGGAAAGTCCTTCGTTCGTCGCGTCTGGCAAATGCGCACGACGGAGCTCCCTCCGTTGTGCGCATGCTCAGTGCAGAACATCGACCCACTTACGAGCGGACAGCCGCTCGCGAGTGGGTCTGAATCAGGCCCATAGTTAGTTAGTGGCCTCACAGTGCCACTTAACCAGCACAGATATGTGGACAAGCGTAAGATCTATGATTTAAGGCAGGGGTAGCCAACCCTGGTCCTTGAGAGCTACCAACAGTGCATGTTTTCCAGGTCTAACAGAATCACAAGTGTAATAATTAACTCCCCCTGTGGATCTTTTCAAATGTGTTACTGAGTAATGAATACACTTGTGCACCAGCTAGGTGGTCTGGAAAACATGAACTGTTAGTAGCTCTTGAGGACTGAGGTTGGCTATCCCTGATTTAAAACCTTACGTTGTGTCTTTCTTGAGAATCCTGCACCTGCTTCTGCAGCTAGGAGTGCTTTCCAAAAGCAATTGACTGTTAAATAATCCTTTGCAAACCTTCCGAAAAACCATTTCCCAACCTGTACAGGGACATTAAAAAAACATAGTTAGTTAGTGGACTTCAGTTCAAACTGCCGTTGTACCCACTGTCCACTTAAACTAGAGCAGATATTGTGGCCAAGCGGAACAGAGTAGCAAATGCAACATTTAAGATGTAAGGTTTAAGTCTTACGTTGTTTCTTTCTTTAGAAATCTTGAGCGCCATGCCTGCTGCTGGTGGATTTTCATCCCAGAAGGGATGAAGACATTGTTTTTCTTCCCAACGGACAAGGGCCCTCATTCAGAGCCGCTCGTTAGCGGCAGTACGCTCGTTCCGAGCGATGTTTGCACATCTGCGCATGCGTACGCTTTTTAGTACGCATGCGCGAACCAGTCAGTGCGGCCGAAAATCGTTTGTACGCTATATAGCGAGTGCCTGCTATTTTGAGTGACAGAATGAGGCGTATGTGGGTGGTAACAGGGGAAGGTGCTTGAAAATGGGGAGTGGAGATCCGAACGCAGGCGTGCTTAAAGGTCAAAACGGGCGTTTTATGGGTGTGTATATTTAAAACAGCAGCGTCAATGACCACGTCACTGGGTTATTTTATAGCCAGAACTGCTCGCAAATTTGTGGTAGCAAACACCAACCACAAGAATAGCGAGCAGTTCATACGCTGGTCGATGTACTCGATTAATCTAATAAATAGCGGACATGACGTATGGTGCGAGCGGCCAGGGGGCGTTTTTAACAAATAAACGAGCGTATGTTTTGCTCGTTCGTTCAGGCTTAGAGGTGTGAACAGACTGCAATGTGCGTACGGATCATTTGAATAGCCACCCCTTGTTTTTAAACGAACGACCGCAAATAGCGAACGGCTCTGAATGAGGGCCAAAGCTCTGAAGAGATGTAAATAACTACTGACAGGAAAAAGAGGCAATTTGGGGGCCCTTACACAAAACTCCCTTTGCTTTACTTGAGTTGCCCACTTTCCAGTGTGTACTCACAAAGAGTTTTCAGCACAGCAGGGAACCTTGTCAGTGATCGGCCTGAGACTACTTCCCCAAAATGTGGAAAAGATGATGTCCATCAAAATGAACTACAAATTCTACGAGAAAGACCTTTACCGTCAAGTACGTGCAAAAATTACAGAGGCACTTGTAATGGTGGATTCCAGTGGGGACAAATTAATATTGTGTGAAAAAGATGATGTATACATCACCCCAGATTATACCATCACCCAAGCCTATATCGTCATCCCATCCTGTGTTGTGTATAAATTACAGCAGCGCTTACTGTCAAATTTTGGATTCATTGTCGACTTTAGTGGATGTGAGCTCCATTTTAGTCCATATCATCACCACACCCCCTACACATCTTCTGACCTGGGCTACAGGAGGAGCAGCTGCACTCTGGAATATGGTTGCATGGAGTTGCCCCTATGACTCACTGAAATTCAGGTAGAGGGGCCATGGGTAGGGAGTAGGGATACTATAATCAGAGAACTTAGTTTTAGCTGATTTATTCCATTTTTGAAACCACATTCTCTATTTTTAATTTGAAAATGTTCATGCAAATCTCAGCAGAGGCATTTGTGATGCCATGGCTAGCGCGCACACACACACAGAAAAAAAAAACACATTGATTGATTATTTTGGGGGGGCACTTGGGAGAAAGAAACCCCGAATGAGGCACCAGCCTCTTGATAAATGACACAGGCAACACCCCTGACACACACAAAAAAAAAACACATTGATTGATTAATTTTTTGTGGGAGGCACTTGGGAGGGAGAGCCCCAGAACGATGCACCTGCCTCTTGATAAACGACACAAGCTGCACCCTGACACACAGAAACAAAACCACATTGATTGATTATTTTTGGGGGGGGCACTTGGGAGGGAGAGCCCCCGAATGAGGCACCAGCTTCTTGATAAATGACACAGGCAGCACAGCACCCCTGCGTACCTACGTTGCTGATAAGTGTGGCTAACGTGCACACACACACAGAAAAAAATGTTGGGTGAAGAGCACCCCTGAAAGAGGCAGCAGCCCCTTGATAAATGACACAGGTAGCACAGCACCCCTGCGCACCTATGTTGCTGATAAGTGTGGCTAACGCGCACACACACACAGAATTTTTTTTTTTCACACTGGGGTTAAAGGGCACCCCTGATAGAGGCAGCAGCCCCTTGATAAATGAGACAGCACCCCTGACAGCACAGCACCCCTGCGCACCTACGTTGCTGATAAATGTGGCTAACACAAACATACAAATATTGTTTTTCTTTATGTCACACTGGGGGGGAAGCACCCATGAACGAGGCAGCAGCCCCTTGATAAATGAGACACAGGCAGCACAGCACCCCTGCGCACCTACATTGCTGATAAGTGTGGCTAACACGCACACACAAAAAATTGTTTTTATTTTTTTCACACTGGGGGTGAACATAACACGCACACACACAAAATTGTTTGTATTTTGTTCACACTGGGGGGGAGCACCCCTGAATGAGGCAGAAGCCCCTTGATAAATGAGACACAGGCAGTACAGCACCCCTGCGTACCTACATTGCTGATAAGTGTGGCTAACGCTCACACACGCACAGAAATAAAATACTTTATTTTGTTCACACTAGGGGGGAAGCATCCCTGAACGAGGCAGCAGCCCCTTGATAAATGACACAGGCAGCACCCCACGCACCTATGTTGCTGATAAGTTTGGCTAACGCATACACACACACGGAAAAAAAGAAATATTTTTTTCACACTGGGGGTGAAGAGCACCCCTGATGGATAGAGCACCCCTGATGGATAGAGCACCCCTGACAACACTGCAGCACAGCCAGCCAGCCAGCCCCTATGGACAACAGCCAGCCAGCCCCTATGGACAGGACAACAGCCAGCCCCTATATGGACAACAGCCAGCCCCTATGGTGTGGACAGGACAACAGCCAGTCAGCCCTTAAATATGGACAACAGCCAGCCACCCCCTATGGACATAAGCAGCCAGCCCATGAGTGACAATGACAACAGTAGCCAGCCCCTATGCACAGCGTCAGCAACAGCACATTCACAGCCCCCTCTCTCCACTCTCCACAGCCAGACTGAAAAATGGCAGCGATTGCGGGACCTTTTATACAATCCAAAACCTGTGAGAATTCAACAGCGGGATGATGATGTTTTGTCTTGTGAGTTAGGCGGGAAAACCTGAGCCGACGTGGATCTGCCTCGTATCTCCTAAGTTCGGGTGGGTTCGGATCTCTGAAATCAGAACTCTCTCATCTCTACATATATCTGCTGCTGGCAGTGCCACTTTCCAGTGATGTCTTCAGAAAGATGTTGCAATGCTGGCACCAGAGCCGTAACAGTGCTTAAATGCGCCCCGTGCCAGCACACTCCTTTAGCATGACGTCATTACGTTGCACTAAGGGGGCGGCAGCAGCACCAGTAAGGATGCCCCAGTTAAGCTGTACAGAATACAGGGTGGCTTTCTGGAGCGTCTGGAGGACACTCCGGTGGCAATGCAGCTGTGATCCTGGCCAGAAGCAAAAGGCACCATACTTACCTACTTTCACATTTTCCTCTCTGGGAGATGCCCAGGTGGGCGGTGATGGGGGCGGGGCTAGACTATCCATGTCATTAAGCCTCGTCACCTCGTAGTAAAATGCTGCAAATCTTATAGAATTGCATCATTAGGCCCCGCCCCCTACTCGCCGGCTGCTGATCCCCTGGAAAATTCTCCCCGTTCTGCCCACTTCACTCCACTTCATTCTGCCCTCTTTTGGGGATGAAGGGTTATGAGAGAGTAGGCAAGTATCGGCGGCTCAGGTCGCACACCCATATTTACGGCCTGGACGGCACAGGAGACAGCAAATACTCTGCAATGAAGGTCCTGTGGCCAGTTTAGTGTTTTCCTGGTCTATTAAGAAGCTGGATTGGACTAATTTGGTGATACAATTTGCAGCAGACTGATGGTAAAAGAACTTCCTGTTTCCTTAAAGAAAAAGTTGGCTGTACTTAGTACCATTGAGTAACATCAGATAAAAGCACTGCTTACATATGTATAGTATTCTTCATGCACAGGTGCAGTAACAGAATGCATTTTATTAATAAAAAATGCATGTCAAATTCTAAGTAACTGTGGGCCTGATTCATTACGGATCGCAACTGTGAATGCAATAGCGATTATGCCCGAAGTTCCACTGTAATAGTATGCTAATCCACTGCGATCGCTATGCCGCCACAGCACAACATAAGGACGCCCACTTTACCATACACGCATCCGTAATGTTTAGCAAGACTGCGAAACCATCGGTACAATCGAGTACCATCACAGCCTCACGCACACTTGCACAAGCTCTGACCTTAAATTACTAACTTCATTGCACACTATGAGTCCTCAGGCCGCGTACGGCATCACAGTGGATAATTTATTCACGCCCCCGCAATGGCGTTCAAATGCACTGGCACGCCTGCGTTTCACTGTCCACCGCCCCATCACCACCCACAAGCGGCACTTCCTATCAATCATTCTGTGATGGGTCTGCGTAGTCACTGCAATTGCTGTCCCAATCGCAGTGGCTGGTTCCCGCACGGGCACTGTGATTCCTACGCAAAAGGCAGCAACCGGCCGATTGCGAGTGTAATCACACTTGCGAACGGTAATGAATCAGGCCCTGTATCTGCATCTTCCAGCTGCGTCATATACACCAAACAATATATGAGCCGGGATAGAACAGACATATTCACTGCCTTTTATACAGTACAGGACCAGCTTTCCTCCCGTCTAGACTGATAAAGTGTCCTTTGCAGATCTTGAGTAGATTGACTACAGAGCCTAGTTAACCATTCATTCCTATTCATAACTTCCACTGTTGTCATTCTTTAGATGTCTCACCAGCTAGTCCTGCGCCAGCCACAAATAGAGGAAATAACTCGCTCCTGTGCTGTCCGTAGATGCGAATAGTGGGCTTTGGATTTTCTGAGAAAAAAAATAAAATAAGAGGAAAATAAATAAAAACAAGAGATTTCACATCATAGATTTAGCATAAACACGCTTCTTCAGTAAAAACAAGAAGGGAACAATCAGCAAAGGAAATTAGCTTATATAATAGAAAGTTAGAAACACAAAAATGGGTGTGTGCCTCTGATAAATATATCTCACAAACCAATTCCATCATTACACATAACACTAGTATTAAACTTAGTTTTATGTTTATTGATTAAATTGGTTTGTGCAACATGCCATGTACTTAATATATCTCAATAAATGTAAAGGATATTACACAACTGAGGTGAAGGGGTGGAGACACACTACAAATTAGACAATTAAAGTGAATGTCATAGCATGACACTGTCTATTAAAGTGTCCAAAAATAAGTAACTACAAAGCTCTTAGGAAAAGAAGATACATTGATTGCACCTAGTTCTATTATAATTCATATATCATAATATATCTAGAGCAGTGAACTGTCCCTACACACAAGTAGAGATGTAACAGTGATGTATACACAAATAGAGAAGTAACAGTGATGTACACACAAGTAGAGATGTAACAGTGATGTGCACACAAGTAGAGATGTAGCAGTGATGTACACACAAGTACAGATGTAGCAGTGATGTACACACAAGTAGAGATGTAATAGTGATGTACACACAAGTAGAGATGTAGTAGTGATGTACACACAAGTAGATATGTAGCAGTGATGTACACACAAGTAGAGATGTACAATGGTGTTGTTGTAAATAAAGAAAAGCTGTCCAAAACTCCTCCTGATGACATCATCACAAGACAGCCTATCATTGTGGCAGAGCAGGGAAAGTGGAGTTCGGCTTGCAGCAGCTATCATGCTTTTCCTCTGCTGGAGTGCTTGAAGGAGTGCTGGGTATGAAGTCCCGGCGGCTGAATAGCCAGTTCATATCCTGACGCTGGCAGCCCGAAGGGAGAAGATCCCAACAGGGCAGATGAGTACCCTATCCCTACCCCTCTCGCCCCTCTAACCCTCCCTTAGTGGTGCCTAACCCTAACCTCCCCCCTAGTGCCCAACCCTAACCTCCCCACGGGGGTGCCTAACCCTGACCCCCTTGCCGCACCCCAAACCTAACCCTACCAGGAGGGTGCCTGACCATGACCATAACCCCCGGGTGTGCCTATTCCTAACCCCCCCCAAAACCTAACCCTGCTATGCTCTCTAAACCTAACCCCCCCCCCCCCGCGGCTCACGCTAAGGTCGACCCACACTTACCTCGTTTGATCTGGCGTACTTCGGCATTTCGGTGTCGGACTTAAGATAGGCGGTATTTCGACGCCTATCTTAATTCCCTTGCCGGGATTCGAATGTCAGTATTAAGACCGTCTCATAACTACATCCCACCTGAATTGAATTTTGAAACAGAACATAGACAAACCCATATCAAGAGTAATGATCATATTCTCTATATTCTAGGAGTCAAATGCCATGTAACAGTTGCAATATTTGAATCATAGTATTTCTGTTGATCCATATGTATCAAAATTTGGACAAAATCATGATTTTAAGTGAAAGATTTATAATTACAAAAACTTGTGTCTGCGCTGTAATATCAGGACACATACAACACTAACTGCATCCCCTACTATTTCTTCTCCCTAGGCAGCGGGCTGTTCTCTCTGCGCCGGCTCGCAGTCCTGCATGTCACACATAGGTCTGTGATGGCTCTGCCCAACATTCAGTATTTGGTTTAATACATATACAGCCAAACTAGACAAGAACCGTCCAGGCGGCGCACACTCGGAGCAGCTGGAGCCTTTAAAGCTAGCTGCAATGGGGTCTGGTAATGCAGTTGGATACATACAGAAGCTACCATCACTCATTTTCATTTTACCAACATGCACGTTATTATGTTTGTATTTGATCAGATCATTATCTGGCTTATTTTAGTGCCAAACACTCTACTATATCAGGCCAAAAATTCCAATGCGTATAACTGAGGTCATTTTTAACTTCTGGGCACAAATTAAAATCTCAAACACAATTTACAATACACAGCCACAAAGGACTAATAATAATAATCACAGAATAGTTATGAATATGTTGAATGTCAGTGGCAAAGAAACTGCAGAGACAGTGAAGTACATAAGTCACTAAAAAGAAGGATTGAAAGCTACTGCAGTCTAGTAATAATAGGGTCAATATCAATCTGGCAATGATGACAAACTTTGTAAGCAGCCTGGTTAAATTAGTTTGCGAGGGCTCTGTGCCAAGCTACAGAGGTTTGAGCCCACTCTGCCACTGCAACCTAACTCTGGCATGTTTTCTGTGTTGATTTTCCTATGACTATGGCATGCTTGAGCGTGATGGTACGGTGGCATGAGGCTGATGTCTGCTCAGAGGGAGGAGGCAGGGAGGAGGCTGGTCTTGTTGGATGTGCATAGTCTGGAATCTGGTGTATGAGATGTGCAATAATACACTCAAGCGCCTGGTCTAATCTCTGTAGAGAGTATACACAATGACTCACTTACTAGTCACAACACTCCTCACAATGCAGACACAATGCAGTCTGAGTCACCTCAACACTGAGGCAATTGCCTCTGACACCACAATGGACCTCTTCTTCTCCTGCACTACACCTCCAGGGAAAGTCACAGGATTTACACAGACAGTTTTCATTGTTTCCATGGAGTGACAGACAAGTAAATAAATTGTATATTATTGTGCAGCTTTTCAGTAAATTTCAAGGACCACCACAGAGCAACTTTTACACCAGTTTCAGCAATCCTGATAAGCTAGTCCAAGTTTGCATAAACTAAAGTTGTGTACACACTGGACGACATTATAAACGATTTTGCAGATAACGACACATTGTGTACCCACTAGTTTGCTAGCGATGCCCGCTCGTGCGGGTCGCTAATGATATCCACAGTCGTCTGTATTTACATCTCAATCTGGGCATGTCGTTAGCAATACCATGCTGCCGAATGCAGCATGGCCCCGCTACTACCCACCAACCCACCCCCCGGTCGCGCGCTGTCATTGTGTCATTGTCGGCATCGGCAAGTGAGTATGCACATTTAATCCCCCCTGTTTCTGAGGACACTAAAAAGTTACTTCCATATAGGACAGGGATGTTCAACTTGCTGACCCTCCATAAGCTGTTGAAATGCACATCGCAGCATGTCCAAATAGCAAAACTGTGGCAGGGCATGCTGGTACATGTAGTTCCACAGCAGCTGGAGGGTTGCACATTGAATACCCCTGATGTAGGGGTACGATCAGAAAGACATCCAAAGGCATCTACATATTAAACAATATATTGTTCTGTATAAATGGGCTCACACATTTCTTCTGGCCTCACTGGTAACCAGGGGTGTATCTACCCATTGGCCAGGATGGCACTCGCCAGGGGCACCACCCGGCAGTGCCATCAGTAGCCAAGGGGTGGACAAGTCCCCCGGCCCCACAAGTGTAGGGCAGACCGCAGTGACAGCGGTCTGCCCTACAGAGCTGACAAACACACATCCGCCAGCGGCGGCTGTGTGTTTGTAATAGCAGCCAGCTAATGAGAGTCAGACACTTATTTGCTGCTGCGTCGTCCGCGGAGGGAGCCGGCTGGAGCTCACTAATGAGCTCCGTGTGCCGGCTCCACACGCAGCATGTGATGGGAGAGACGTCATACTGTACGTCATGACATCTCTCCCATGCAGGAGAAGAGCGGCAAGAACTCAGAGCGGACAGCGGCAATTGCGTCAGGAGCGGGGATCAGGTAAGTTGAATTTTTTTTTAGTTCTTTGTGTGTTTGTGTTGCCTGGCACTACAGGGGGGGGGGCACTCAAATAGGGGGTGGCCGCTACTGGGGGCACTTTATGGGGGGGTGCACGCTACTGGGGGGCACTGTATAGGAGTGGCCACTACTGGGGGTAGTTTATGGGGGTGGCCACTACTGGGAGCACTGTTTAGGGGTGGCCACTACTGGGGGCAATTTAGGGGGTTGGCCACTACTGGGGGTACTGTATAGGGGGGGACTACTACTGGGGGCACTGTATAGGGGGGGACTACTACTGGGGTCTACTACTGGGGGCAATGCAGCATAGGGGGGATTACTATTGGGGGCACTGCATAGAGGGGGGGTGGGGGGCTCCAGTCCATTACATTGCCAGGGGCGCTTGGATCACTAGATACACCCCTGCTGGTAACTAAATCATTACTTCATAAAAGGGATGCCAACATTATTATTCCTGGGAGTATCTGAAAGTGGCATACATACTAGTACTGTATGGATTAAATTGAGCATGTGCTGGGATAAAAAAAAAATTGCGCATATAAAAGTACTCGAGATAGGAAACTCAAAGAAAAATAGTGAACCTTTTCAGTTCACAGTACAGACAAAGCTCATAAGCCTCTCAGAGAAATGCCGAACCCTGAAATCCTAACAGTGAAAGCCCTGCATGGGACTAAAGATAGGCATCTTAATACCGACGCCTATCATTTGCCCTACCCCAAAATCCTGACGCCCTGCATACCAAACGTAGGTAAGCCAGGCGTAGTGATTCCCAGGGGGGACTTAGAGTTAGGCACCCCCTCGGGAGGGTTAGGGTTAGGCTAGGGAAAGGGGGGGTTAGGGTTAGGCACCACCGTTGGGGGAGGTTAGGTTTAGGAACCCCCCTGGGAGGGTTAGGTTTAGGGTGCCAGGTGGGGGGTTAGCTTTAGGCACCATCGGAGGGAGGTTAGGGTTAGGCACTGGGGGGGAGGTTAGGGTTATGCACCAGTAAGGGAGGGTTAGGGGAGGGAGAGGGGAGGGTTAGGGGACTTATTTACCCTAGTCGGGATCTTCATCTGGTGGCCTTCCGGCGTCGAGATTTCATCCACCGAATCAAGGTCCGCTGGTATTACATACCGATTCCGTTTATATCATTGACCAAGTTCAATGGCCTTGAAAGTTTGAAATCTTGGATTCAAATTATGTTTTACAATAAAGTGATTAGCAACTTAATAAATTTCAAACCTATTAATTTTTTTGTACTCTTAATTTCCAAAACAGTTTTATTTATATATTTAAGACAAAAGTACAGTCTAATAAACATATGAGTGATTGTTATGCAATTAATTAGCTATGTGTTTTTTATATTACTTAGAATTTTATATTTAGTTGGATTTCTGGAGTATACAATTACATTCAGTGATACAATGGACTAACATTCTATATAATTGTTTTATGTTTCATGTATTATTTAACAAAATTTCCTTTTTTTGACTATAGCATCCTGATCACACAATCCGGGTATCATCTATCTTAATTCTGTGGCTATAAATAGTTTTTCTATACATTCTTTATTTGTGCTGAAGTTACTTTATATGCAAAAGATCTAAGAAAAGTGTAAAAAAATATATTTTATTTATTAATATTAAAAGTGAATATAAGTATTAATCATTATCTAACATTTGCACAGTTTTATATTCTTAGAATAAATGTTATTACATATATTTATTTTCCCAGCTGCACATGAATAGTTTAGCAAAACTGGGCACCAAAATTTTCCCCGTAGCCCCCCTACATATCTGAAGCTAAAAAGGATCTAAAAATGTAAAACAGTTATGTATGAGGATAAAGGATATTAATTCACAAATAAACTCTTGTGTCCATTGCTGAGTGTTGGATCTATGGTTAAAATTTCTCTACATGCTAAATTGCTTCTCTCATGATTACCTGAGGTATATAATGATTGTACATGAGTCGTCACCCATAAAAATGAGCCCACCATTAGTAGTGATGTATGTGGTACCAACCATTTTATGGTGTTGAGGTTCTTTTCCTACTCACTATCCTAATGGAAGTGGTAGTCTAAAACTACCCTGAGCCTAGTTCTTGCACTAACTAGTGGTTCAATAACCACTCTGATCGGTTTTGGACAATCTTTTTATCCTAGGTATGGTACTCTAAACTCTTGTGATCAGTACTACTACAGACACCACTGCTGGGATCTCTCAAGACTGGCAACCTGCATTGAACTGGTCAGAGGTGCTCACTATGGGGCCCTTTTATTAATCATCATTTATTAATCATCTTTGTCCAGGAATGATGATGTTTGTCCATGCAAGATGATGTTTTGCCTCTTTCTGAGTTCCGTTTTTTGGAGGGAAAAATACGAACTCGGCGTGCAAACTCGAACCTATCCGAGCCTGCACATCCCTAGTGTAAACACAGCATCAAGGTCAGCCTGAAGTTTTTTGAACACACAGAAATTTTTATTTTTATTTTTATAAAACAAACAAATGTCCACCAACTGCAATGCACTGCGCAGATATTAAGGTGGTGGCCCTTGACCTACTGACCATTAATGTTCTTAACTTAAACACAGTATCACGGTCTGCCTGGAGTATTTTTAACACAAATTTTTAAAAACATTTTTATTTTATATATATATATATATATATATATAAATATATATATATATTTCTACACACTACTGTGAATCACTGCGCTTCTATTATAGTAATGATGGCACACTTCAAAAACTTTTTTCAGGCACCAGTCTACACCAATAAAGGGTTAATGCTGTACTGTAGGCAGTAACAAAGAAAACACCAGTGTGCAGTTGTGCACCAAGGGTTAATGCTCAGTTAAGTTACTTACACTTAACCAAAATTCAAATAATAAGTAATATAGATGTTCCTGCAATATAAAAATAAAAAAACAATGTTTTGCTAACTGCCTACATCAAAACTAGCTCAGCCAGTATTACACTAGTAATGACACATGGATGCCCTTTGCCGCTTTGAACTGAGGACCCGATTCAGACATGCTCGCTAGGATGCGTTCGCATGCAGCCAGCCGATTGTTTGCATTCTGTGCATGCGTATGCATCGCAATGCCAGTTTGCGAACCAGTGCGAGCGATCGGGAAGCGTGCGCTCGCCGCCCATAGACAGCCCTGCAGAATGAGTGACAGCAGAAGCCATTTGTGGGTGGTGACAGGGGCTGGCCACTAGAAACGGGGGAGTGGAGGTGCGAATACAGGCATGCCTGAGCATCTTAACGCCGTTTCAGAGGCGTGCATGATTAAGAGGCAGCATCATAGTACACATCACTTCGTTGTATTTCACACTGAAGCACTCGCAGTGCTTGCGGTAGGGTATGGTCAGCCACAAGCGCTGCGTTCGCTTCCAATGCTACTCGATCTACCGATGGTTGCATACACATCCTGGAGATGACGTGCGCAAGTGGGCATCTTCACATAGGCTGGTGGGCATCTGCATACACAGGGCGATCGCACGCCAAGACATAGTGGGCTTGCTAATGCCTTGGCGTGCGATCACTTGCCTTGCCGAAATTTGCATACGCATCTAGCGAGTGGCTGAATGCCTGAAAAGGTCCTCTTATATCCAATACATCCAGCGGTCCTATGACAAATGGCGCCCAAATCACCGCGGGAAGCTCCTATATTGGATCCAAAAAGAGTGTGATCTGACGCTGGAAAGATAACATAATGTCTCATTTTGGAATCCGAAAATGTCAGGGAGATCCAAGTCCTGGCTTGGATCTACTTGGATTGGGTAAATTCAGGAGGGTTCGGTTTTGAGGAAACCGAACCCGCGCATCTCTAACATGTATATAGTAACCATCAGTTTCCGATGTCCATCCCTGCAGTTAACCTGCAGACGGACTCCGGCTACCACTCCTCCACCATGAAGTGCTCCCTCTCCAACGTGATATTCCTGCTCTGCCACACGCCCTCTGTGAACAGGAGGTACCTCCCATGGAAGTCAGAGCTGTTCTCGGATGGGGCACCATCTCAACAGGAAGCCTAGGAAATACAGGGTGCATTGTACAAAGAGGACATTGCTCATCTCCATGTTCTGCAGCTGGGGAGAGGTGTGCATGGAGGCTGTGGAAATGTAACCAGGTGCCCCAACCCTGGGGACATGCTGCTGATAATGCTTATGGTAGCTGCAATACAAATCTCTCATCCATGATCCTCCTGCCATTCCCAGCACATCCCAGTGCCTGCACACCAGCCTATATACAGTCAGGTGCATAAATATTGGGACATTGATAGAATTTTCATATTTTGGCCTCTATTCACCACCACAATGGCTTTGAAATGAAACAAACAAGATGTGCTTTAACTGCAGACTTTCAGATTTCATTTTAGGGTAATTACATACAAATCAGATGAACGGTGTAGGAATTACAACGGTTTCTATATGTGCCTCCCACTTTTTAAGGGGCCAAAAGTAATGGGACAAACTAAACAATCCTAAATCTAACTTTCACTTTTTAATAGAACGCATAGACATCACCAGACGCTGGGTTTCATCCCTGGTGATGCTCTGCCAGGCCTCTACTGCAAATGTCTTCAGTTCTTGCCTGTTCTTGGGGCATTTTCCCTTCAGTTTTGTCTTCATCGAGTGAAATGCATGCTCAATCGGATTCAGGTTAGGGGATTGACTTGGCCATTGCATAACATTCCACTTTTTAGCCTTAAAAAACTCTTTGGTTGCTTTTGCAGTCTGCTTCGGGTCATTGTCCATCTGCACTGTGAAGCGCCGTCCAATGAGTTCTGAAGCATTTGACTGAATATGAGCATATAATATTGTCCGAAACGCTTCAGAATTCATTCTGCTGCTTTTGTCAGCAGTCACATCATCAATAAATACATGGGAACCAGTTCCATTGGCAGCCATACATGCCCACGCCATGACACTACCACCACCATGCTTCACTGATGAGGTGGTATGATTTGGATCATGAGCAGTTCCTTTCCTTCTCCATACTCTTCTCTTCCCATCACTCTGGTACAAGTTGATCTTTGTCTCATCTGTCCATAGGATGTTGTTCCAGAACTGTAATGACTTTTTTAGATGTTGTTTGGGAAACTCTAATCTGGTCTTCTTGTTTTTGAGGCTCACCAATGGTTTACATCTTGTGGTGAACCCTCTATATTCACTCTTGTGAAGTCTTCTCTTGATTGTTGACTTTGACACATATACACCTACCTCCTGGAGAGTGTTCTTGATTTGGACAACTGTTGTGAAGGGGTTTTTCTTCACCAGGGAAAGAATTCTTCTGTCATCCACCACAGTTGTTTTCCGTGGTCTTCCGGGTCTTTTGGTGTTGCTGAGCTCTCCTTTGCATTCTTTCTTTTTAAGAATGTTCCAAACAGTTGATTTAGCCACACCTAATGTTTTTGCTATCTCTCTGATGGGTTTGTTTTGATTTTTCAGCCTAATGATGGCTTGCTTCACTGATAGTGACAGCTCTTTGGATCTCCCCGCGATTAGGCCACGCCCCCTCTTTACTGGGGCCCGGCATGGCTCTCTACGCCCCTGTGTGCAAGGTCTTGCCAGAAGGTGGCCACTAAGAATCATTATTAAATGAATAAAATCTGATGCCAACGTTCAGTATTGTTCCACAGAATCTTTAAGCAACTAAAGCAGTCTGGAAGCTGCAAATGCAATGTGTCCAGGTTCATCAAAAGTCTTTTATAAAATAATAAAAAAAGGCTGCACATCACTGCAGCAGGACATCACATGTGATGCAAACAGGAGGAGCCCACGCGCTTGGCCAGACAAAAGGGATTTTATAAATGCCAAAAATTTCCTGGGAGTAGCTCTAAATGTATAAAACACTGGCTAAGAAATCCTCGACGAGCCTTGGCATCCCCATTTTGTTTTGTGAGGTTTGGAATCAGCAGCTGAGGTGCAGACAGTGCTGGTGGCAGCTAATTGGGAGGTAGAGGTGATTGAGCTCTGTGATTCCCTGCAAGATGAAGGGAATCCAAATGGAAACATTGGATGTTTTTCTACCTGGGTTATGAAATGCTGAAGTAAATCACTGGGTGAAGAATTCCAGGCAGAATGAATTACACTTTTGTCCAGAGTATACTGAGTATACTGTCACAACTACTGATGGGAATATGGGGTTCTTTAGCCAGTAAAGAGTTAGTGCCGGCAGTGATGATATGTGGAGTCTAAAGGACCAGCTCAAGCTGGCTATGGGCTTTACTACTGGGAAACCACATGTCACGGCCCTATAACTGCCCCCTCTATATAACTAGCTGGGAAGTATGGACAGGTGGAACTAAGGCTGGCCCTGACCAATTAGGTGCCCTAGGCAGGTTTTTAACTGGTACCGCCCAGCTAAACTGTTGAGGCATTTCCTCTTATCAACTATGGCTGGGAAGCTAGAGAGGGCGGTATGGTCCCATTCTCCTTCCGGCTGTAGTTCTGTTGTCTCCGTGGTTGTTCTCAATGTACTCGCTCCTCCCTGGAGAGGTTCGGTTCACTTGCTTTTCTGGCAAGCTGCTGGGTGGCTAATCGGGAGACATATTGGCTTGGGACGGCGTTGGGTGGCATTGAGCCAATCAATGCTCTGAGCAATGTTCTAGTGTCGTAGACAAGCAGCCAAGACGGCTCTGTTGTTTAAACAGCTAGTGAAGACTGCGGACTAGTGGCGGCCTCCACAGAATCCAAGCACTCTGGGCTGTAGCCTGGTTAGACTTTCGGCTAATCAAGCACTGCCTGGGCACTCCCTCTGGTGCCAGGTTACACGAGGTTGCCCTAGGCTAGTGCCTAGGCTGCCTATGCCCAGGGCAGACCCTGGGTGGGACCTATAGTGCAGTACAGAATCATGATACAGGGATTGCAGGCACTTTTTCTGGATTGATAATACAGGCAAAAGGTCAGGGTCACAAGCTCAAATTCAGAGTCATAATAACAGGCTGGTAACTGGTACAGGGGCAGTCAAAGCAAAATAGAAATGAGTACAGGAGCTAAAATTCTGTCTGCATTCACCAGCCAAAGTGGGGCTTAAATAGGTAGCTCAGTCTTGAATTTTGCACCACAGTGACATCAGTGGTCAGATGACCATCACTTAAAATCCTAGAGGGCACACTAGCAGCAACATTAAGTAGACCACACTCAGCCACAACGGATGGCGGTGAAGTGGTGCCACCATAAGCAGCAGCAGACAGGACATGGGTGGCTAGAGGCAAATGATAGAAGGTCAGATGCCCCCACCAAACATAGGGCCTGATTCAGAGCCGCTCGTAAGCGGCCGCTCGTTCGCACTGAGCGATGTTCGCACAACTGTGCATGCGTACGGATTGTAATACGCATGCGCGAACCAGTCAGTGCGGCCGAAAATCGTTTGTTCGCAAAATAGCGAATGTCTGCTATTTTGAGTGACAGGAGGAGGCGTATGTGGGTGGTAACAGGGGAAGGTGCTTGAAAACGGGGAGTGGAATTCAGAACGCAGGCGTGCTTAAAGGTCAAAACGGGCGTTTTATGGGTGTGCATAATTAATACAGCAGCGTCAGCGACCACGTCACTTGGGTTTTTTTTAGTCAGAACTACTCGCAAAATAGCGGTTGAAAGAACCAACCACAAGAATAGCGAGCAGTTCATACGCTGTTCGATGTACTCGATTAATCTAATAAATAGCGGACATGACGTATGACGCGAGCGGCCAGGGGGCATATTTTTCAAAATTTTGACCGCAAGTTTTGCTCGCTCGTTCAGACTTAGAGGCGTGAACAGACCGCAAAGTGCGAACGGTTCATTTGAATAGCCACCCCTTTTTTTTAAACGAACGACCGCAAATAGCGAGCGGCTCTGAATCAGGCCCATAGTAAGTAGGCACTGAGGGCCTGATTCAGAGCCACTCGAAAGCGACCGCTCGTTCACTCTGAGCGATGTTCGCACATCTGCGCAGGCGTATGGGTTGTAATGCGCATGCGCCAACCAGTCAGTGCGGTCGGAAATGGTGTTTTTGCAAAATTGCGAGTGCCTGCTAATTTGAGTGACAGGATGAGGCGTTTGTGGGTGGTAACAGGGGAAGGTGCTTGAAAACGGGGAGTGGAGATCCGAACGAAGGCGTGCCAAATGGTCAAAACAGGCGTTTTAAGGGTGTGCATAATTAACAAAGCAGCGTCATCGACCACGTCACTTGGTTGTTTCTTAGCCTGAACTGTTCGCATGATTGCGGTAGGAAAATCCTACCACAAGCACTGCGAGCAGTTCAGACGCCTTTCGAAGTACTCGATTAATCTAATAAATAGCGGAGATGACGTATGATGCGAGCGGCCAGGGGGCGTCTTTACAAAATAGCGAGCGCATGTTTCGTTCGCTCGCTTAGACATAGAGGCGTCAACAGACCGCAAAGAGCGAGCGCTCAATTTAAATAGCCGGACCCTTTTTCTGAACGAGCGAGCGCAAATAGCGTCCGGCTCTGAATCAGGCCCAGAGCACCATTTTCTGCCGCAGACATGCATAGAAAAAGACAACTTGCAAATCTTTTATAAATGCCGCCCAGCTCCTCTTTGGGTATGTAATGCAACTTTTATTCTACAAACATAAAAAATCCACAAGTAAACATGATGTCGGTCAAGACCAATGTCACAATATTTTAAAAATATGAACAATTTCTAAATTACTTCTTTGACACATTTCTTACACTCTCTAATGTAATAGACAATATCAAGCGCATAGTATAATAGTTAGGCTACAGAAGTGTGCAATATATAGGGATATATGTAATAGGCTGCGGATTTAAAGCATTGGCGAGTCCCGTGTGAGGCTGCCCAGTGCTTTAAAGTAGCAGTCATTTAAAAGGCAAAATCAAGCTGATTTTGGCCCTGATTCAGACCCACTCGCAAGTGGGCGTACGCACGTTCGGCGTACGTAAAAAAATATTTAAATTCAAGCACTCACTCGTATTTTCGTACGCAGCTAAAAATCCGCCCCAAACTCAGGCGACCCCTCCTCTAACTAACGAGCGTGCCAAATAGCGAGCGTACATCCCCGAAATGGCTTGAAGGGAACGCACACACAAGTACAAACCGGAAGTGGGACTGTCAGATTCCGATTACCTGCTCGTTTTTTCTGCCTACCTCCCTCAATCGTATCATGGCAATCAATGTATCAATTAGCTTAATTGTTTTTTTTTTTTTCAACACAATGCAATAAACTTTAATCTTGTCCGTGTTTGTGTTTGCTCGCAGAATACGTACGGCTGAAACCTTCGCTTTTATTGTTCAAAAGACATGTTAGCCCCAATTAAACAATTGTTCTATTTTTTTGTCTCCCCACAATTTTTCTGTGGTTCATTTCTTTATTTAAATTTGCTTACGCATGTCACTGCATCAAGCCTATCATAACTCTCAAGAGATTTGTGGCCCTGTCGAACACATGACTCATACACTAACCAATAGAATTTGTCCTGTAAATTTCCCAAATACATTAGCCAATCAAATTTTTTTGGGGTGCTTTATTAAAAATATTTTGCCAAAAAAACACCATTGCCATCATGAGATCCGCCGCATTCACCAGGCGCGAACTGCTGGTGCTGACGGAGGTGATGGACAGGCGGATCACCAGTCAGCCTCCACCCATCTCCAATAGGCGCAAGCGTTCCGCATATGCGGAGGTACGTCGACGCCTGCGCTCCTTCGGCTCACGCCGACATATTGGCCAGCTGGAGCGCAGGTGGTCGGACCTGCACCGGCGGACGCCCCGCTTGCTGGCATGCTTTCGCATGCAGATTGCGGAAAGTAAGTGTTCTGGACTGTGGTTTTCAAGTTTATCTTGTGGGCCCTAACTGTGTGTGCATGTTTTCATGTCTGTCCTATTGAGTCATTGTAGTCATATCTGCATGTGCATGTTTTCATGTCTGTCCTATTGAGTCATTGTAGTCATATCTGCATGTGCATGTTTTCATGTCTGTCCTATTGAGTCATTGTAGTCATATCTGCATGTGCATGTTTTCATGTCTGTCCTATTGAGTCATTGTAGTCATATCTGCATGTGCATGTTTTCATGTCTGTCCTATTGAGTCATTGTAGTCATATCTGCATGTGCATGTTTTCATGTCTGTCCTATTGAGTCATTGTAGTCATATCTGCATGTGCATGTTTTCATGTCTGTCCTATTGAGTCATTGTAGTCATATCTGCATGTGCATGTTTTCATGTCTGTCCTATTGAGTCATTGTAGTCATATCTGCATGTGCATATTTTCATGTCTGTCCTATTGAGTCATTGTAGTCATATCTGCATGTGCATGTTTTCATGTCTGTCCTATTGAGTCATTTTTTTTTTTTTTCGGATTCCTGTTGAAACTAACCACAATATTTTTTTCATTTTTTAGGGGCACAGCAAACACTACGGCGGCATCGCCAGACAAGACGCCGGTCCCGGCCCCTCTCTCCAACCCCCAATTCATCTATTACCCCCTCCTCCCCAGACCCTGTGGACGAAATTTCAGGCCTACTTCCCCTCCAGCCCAATTCCCCCTCTCCTCCATCCGTCCCTCCTCCAAATACCCCCTCCCAGGATTCCTCAAACACCTTGCCCCTAGGTTTGGGGAATGTAGCAACCTCCGAGGTGGTCCAGGGAGTGGCTTCTGGCTCTGTCGTTTTTGAGAACGGTATGTTTTTAAATTTTATTTTGGACACCACAAACTGTTTGTATGTAATCATGTGTCGTCCCCATTTTTTTTACCTTTCTGTCGCCTTAGGGTATTTTTGGGGGTTGTCTTTACCTGTTCCTGCTGATGTCACCATACACATATCACACCTGTGTGCCTTTTTTTAGGGCCCTTGTATTTTTGGCCTACGACATTTTGGGGTGCTGGGTTTTATCCGTGTAATATTTTTTTGGCCCACAAGCTTGTAAGTTTTGGTTTGCTTGTTTTGTGTTTTTTTAGAATGTTGCTTCATTATCAATTTATTAATCCCCAAACTTTTGTCACCCACAGAGGAACAGAGGCGTCGGGAAGAGATATTGAATTGTGTGGGCCGTATGCGGGAGCAGGTCACCGGGCTTATGCAGGGCCTTCTTAGGAATTAGTTTTTTTTTTATTTTCGAATTGTTTCATAATAAATCAGTTTTAAATCAAGCTCTGTCTCATGCGTTTGGAGTAAATCCAAGATTCTTTACACTGACATAAGTAGACTCTTCAAGCAAGGATTGCCACAGAATCTCACTACAGATTGTGTGTTGTATTTTGAATGCAAACAGGCACAAGAAACACCTCCCAGTACCAATGTCATTTTCCTTTTTTGTGGTGGTCAACATGATAGTTTACACCATTTTTCAGGTTCCTATTTGGTGGCCAAACTGCTTAGGACAATCTTACGAAGGCAACTGATTGTACAGGATTCCTTGTTGTGTTGGTTAGTACCCCGAAAACATATTACATTTTAGCTCCACTTGCTTCATTACTGGGTTACCCCTTAGGTAAAATTAACGTTTGGGAGTTTGTTTACACTTGCTTCTAACGTGCCCAAAAAGGAAACAAATTACACTCTCCAAATATTTATTCACAACAGAAAACAAAATACAAAGTGGTAACTCACAAACAAAACACACAGTGATAATCAGAAATACACCACATACCAAAAACACGAAACAAACACACAACAAATCAAGAACTGGTTGACGAAGGTCCATGCCCACATGATTTCAAAAATATGGCGTTGCAATATTGGTGTCAGAATATATTCCCGAAGTTTCCACATAAAGGTTTTTGAAGGGTAGCAGGAAGTAGTCATCGTGGGAGTGCCAAAGATTATGCAAACAAACAGAAGATGGTGCAAGAATTAATATCAAAAAGATGAACGCTAAAAAACCGTAACACATTGGGTATACACACTGTTGTTTGGTCAATAATTACCTAAAATATCGGGCCACCACATCATCGCGTATGGCCCCCCCACATACTGACCTCCGACCAACCTCGGGGGGGCCATCCTCAGGTAAGGCATCCTCTGGCTGCATTGGAACACCACTCCTTATGGCGATGTTGTGAAAGATCCCACACAGGACCACAATTTTCGAAACCATATCCGGCAAATACATGAGCTCGCCACCAGAGCGGTGGAGGCATCTGAATCGGCCTTTTAAAAGGCCGATACAGCACTCCACCACTTGCCTGGTGGCTGTAAGTGCGGTATTAAACTCACTTTGTGGACCTGGTGTAGGAGCCAAATAAGGAGTGAGCAGCCAGGGCATGCAAGGGTATCCACTGTCTCCTGTGAAAAAGAATAGACAACATCAGGATCACTGTGTATCAAGCTTAACATTGTTATGTACTAAAGGTCTACACTTACCCAGAAGCCACGCATCACCAGCTTGTAGGTTGGTTAATTTGTGCCATATCCCTGATTGCCGGATGACGAAGGAGTCATGTGCACTTCCTGGGAATTTTGCATTCAGGGACAGGATCTGGAGGGAGGCATCACATACCACCATTACATTCAGGGAGTGATAGTGTTTCCTGTTTCGAAATATGGCCTCCAGCCGTGCTGGAGGCTGAAGTGGTATGTGAGTACAATCCACAACCCCTATGATGTGTGGGAAGCCAGCTATTTGGTAAAAATTGGCCTTGGCCACACTAAGGGCACCCATATCCAAAGGCATTTGAATAAAATGATGGAGGTGCTTGAAAAGCGCCTCCATCACTGCCCTCAGGATCCTGGAAAAGGAGGATTGTGAGATGCCCGCCACTATTCCCACCGTTGTTTGAAACGATCCTGAGGCACAGAAATGTAACACCGCCATAATTTGCGTAAGTGGTGGTATTGCTGTTGGACTGTCAATTTGCCGCTCAAGATCACTCTCTATTAATGAGAGAGTGTCTATGATGATTTTGGGAGGAAGACGGTAGCATCTTAAACCTCATCATCGGGCATTCCAAAAAGGGTGACACGTGTTCGAAATATCTGGGGCCTTGCACGTCTACGATGCCTACGCCTGGGACGAGATTGAGGTTGGTCAGCTTCCGGGAGCATGGCCAGAACAATCCGCCCAAGATCAACCTGAAATGGCAAGATTGGAATGTAAGGCTTTGGACCCACCCCAAAAGAAAATTAAGAACAACTTAGCTTGATGATACCATCCATTTCTGCTTACATGCCGGGGTATTGTCATGATACGTCCAAACTGAAATTAATCACAAAAATAATTTGACAAATTTTACTCTGTGCATTTATGTTTCTAAATTTTGGGCTAGACAAAACTTAAAATATGCGAAACACACATTTGGCCAAAGAGCAAAAGGACATTGCACACAGTACATCAAAATGGGTTGAAATGTAAGCCAAAAAAGCGAAAGGGCAACCACAAAAAATTTTACAGGATTAATAAGCATTTAAAAATGCGCTAATTAGTTCGCAAATACAAGTCACAATAGTAAGTAGTAAAAATGCGCTAATTAGTTCGCAAATACAAGTTAATAAACAAACTGAGAAAAATGCGCAAATTAGTTCGCAAATACAAGTCACAATAGTAAGTAGTAAAAATGCGCTAATTAGTTCGCAAATACAAGTCACAATAGTAAGTAGTAAAAATGCGCTAATTAGTTCGCAAATACAAGTCACTATACAAACAGAGAAAAATGCGCTAATTAGTTCACAAATACAAGATAAAAAATGGACTTACCAAGAGCAAATATATAAGATTCCAAATCAAAAGTTCTTTGGGTCCGAAATTAATAAAAAGCTAAAAGATATGAAATTATGGATCCAAAAATTAAAAACAAGAAGAAACACAATGAGACACCAATTGAACCAAAGTTAGACTTCACAAAACTTACCAAATCAAGAAACGAGGCCAAAAAAAAATATACCAAAAAAGAGAACGGAAAATAAAAACGCAAATCTAGCAAACAAAATAAACTCCAAACGCCAACTCCTTTATCCGCAAACAAAAAACTCCAACCAAGGTAACCTCCAACAATCCAAAAACGCCACCTCGACTCGAGACACACCAAGCCATAAATAGTGTTTCGTTTCCCGCACAAATTAAGGAGGGATCATAGGAACGCACAATCAATGATGCGGCCGCAAAATATGGACGCATGTATAAATACGTCACGAAAACACATTTAAATTCTGGTGTATTTCTTGTTTGGACCTCAGACATGGCGACAGACCAGGGAAACAATGCCCAAGAGTCAGGCGGTAAGTCTTTCATGCATTTTGTATCAATGATTAATTTGAAACATAAGATTGGGCAAGTTGTGAATTTGAGAAATCTGAATATTTACACAAATAGGTGAGGAGGATGACATGGATGAGGCTGCTGGGCCCAGTATTCCGGCCAAAGCTGCAAAAAAAAAAAGGCAGCCACATTTCACAAGAAAGGAGATGGAGGTTTTGATTCAGAAGTGTGTGGACATCCTGCCACAGGCAGACAGGAATATGAGTCCAAGCCAGAAGTGGAGAATGTGGGAAGAGGTAGCCGTTGCTGTCAATAGGGTGGGTGATTATGTCCGTCTAGCCCGGGATGTCAAACGGCGGTAAGTAAATACTTGCCCCCCCTAAAAACAAACACCATTTTAAACAAAAGGATAATGGCTTCCATTTTTTCCCACAGATGGGCCGACTTCAAATATCGCCTAAAGCAAAAACTCGTGGACAGGGCTAGGCATGCAAGGGGGACAGGTGGGGGTCCCACCCCTGTGTCATTGGAGTTGACGGATTTAGAAGAGCTGGCACAGGGGTGTGTGCAGCCTGTGGAGGTGTTTGGCGTGTCCAACATGGATACGGACATGCCAGACTTTGCGGCTCCTCATGTTGTCCCAGGTAAATCTTTTGATGTCACCAACTCTGAAATGTTAGTGGGCCAATATGTAGATTCTAATGTGAGTCTTTTCTCATTTTTCCTAACAGAGACACAGGCGGATGAGTCTGCTCCAGAGGGGAGCCTTGGCCGCCGAATTTCTGCTGGCTCGGCAGGGGAGGAACCAGTACATCCGGCTGAGGACCCTGCAGAAGCCAGTCCAGAGCAATCCCCCTCGCAGGCAGTGTCCCTCCTCACAGAACTCAATTTCAAATCGGATTTCCATACGGAGATTCTGCAGAGGATGGACGCCAGTCTGCTACGGGTGGCTGAGGCCCTGGAGCAAAATGCTGCGGCCAACGTGACCATTGGTCAGGCCCTGGCGGAAAATACCAGGGCCAACATCCGCATCGCCAATGCCCTGGAGCAGCTCGTTCGCCAGCACATGGTGGAGCCGACCTCCCTTCCTGCCGGAACATCAGGATCCTCCACCTCTGGCACAACATCAGCCAATCCTCCAAATGTGCCTAGCCCTGTGCCTAGTCCAGAGGCCACAACATCTGCCTCTGGACAGGCCAGCCCGATGACATCCCGGACCCGGTCTGGCGCCCTCCCTCCCCCATCCAAACGGGTGAAAAAACGGTGACAGCAATGGCGACTTTTCCCACACTCCTTCTGTGCTTGGCTCATATTCCTTTCTGGTCAAAACTTCCCTCTCCTTTCTTGTGAAATGTTTTTAATTTTTTGTTGTACGTTTATGTCTACAGTTATGTTGGGCCAATTTGTTTGATTTTGGGACTGATCTTTGCCAAAAAAAGATGTCCCCAAATTTTTTATTAATTTAGTTTTGGTTTGACCAATAAATTGACGCCAAAAATCTGACATTGTATTGTGACATTATTGTACAAATGGGTTACATTTAATCCTGGCCCAAAAGGCAAAAACTTGCAAAAAAAAACAAAACTATTTTTTTTTAAAAAGGGCTCTTTAAGGAACGTTTAAAAATTCATATAACGAGGCAAATTCAACAGGCAAAAATAAAATGGTGAGAAAATTAAAACATGATGACATTATTGTTACAATAGGCCCTAACCACCAAATTGAGGCCAAAATAAACCCCCACAAATGTACGCAAATTGATTGTGTCATCCTGACATTAGCAGCTCTGATTTCCACCTGCGTACGGTTTTGTGCTATCCCAAAAAACTGATTTCAAAACACATACCAAGCCGGTTTTCAATCCAACACTAATTGCTTTTCAGACCACCCGCGATTAATCGCAACAACATCGTGGAGTCCTGGGACGGAGGAGAAGGCCATCGCCAATGTGGTCGAGTAATCCAAACCCTAAGCTGTGCGAGCATTTTGAAGGGAAAGAGGATCATCCAGTGACGTATGAGTCGGCCCGAACACATTTTACGCTCGCATCTGCTAATGTATGTACGCCCCAAAAACGCCTCGCCACGCCTGCGTTTTTCCATCTCCACCCCCGTCAACACCCAAAAACGCCCTGTTCTGTCAATCACATTTGACATGTCACTTCCTGTACGCTATTTGACGAACGAGACCAAAAAAACTCGCAATCTGCCGTACGCACATGCGCAGTGTTACACCGACGCATGCGCGGTTAGTCAACATCGGAACGCAACGAGCGTACTGCTGTTTGCGAGTGGCTCTGAATGAGGGCCTTTGCCAGTTAAATGACTGCTATTTTAAAGCATCGAGCAGTCTCGCACGAGACTCGCTGATGCTTGAAATTCACAGCCTATTACATATACCCCATAGAAACAGATGGATACTCATGTCACTCACCAGTGATGACACAGTGCCACCAGCCAAGTCTCCGCAGGAAATAGGTAACAGTTCTTCCTACCAAGTGTTGACACTAGAAACTCCTGCTCTGCTTGTCCATAACACATATGTAAATGGAAAAAACCATCTCTACATATTTTTTTATTGGTATTTAATAAGGGGTGTGGTGGTTAATATGTAACAATAATAGAACTTAAAAAAATGACTAAAGGTGCCCATACACGATGCAATATAGCAGCCGATCTGATGGATTGGTGCAATATCGCTGCTATATAGTAGAGTGTATGGGCATGATATCGGACAGTGGCCCTGATTCAGAGCCGGACACTCTGACAGAGCGCTCGCTCTGAATCAGGGCCGTCACTCTGAATTTTAGAGCGGCCTCCTGGCCGCTCGCATAGCTGTGGGTGACCACCCACAGCTATAGCGAGCAGCCAAAGAGATGGTCGCGATGGTCAAGACCATCGGGCTTGCGACGAGACCCTTGTGGTAGGGTCTCGTCTGCTGCAAGCCCTGGAGTGCTTTTGGCTCTATCAGAGCCAAAAGCACTCCCACTGACATCACTTGTGATGTCAGTGGGGCTGGCCCCAGACTGTAGGCGTTCCCATGGGAACGCCTCCGTCTGGGCAGGCACGCCCACCAAAGGGGGAGTGCTGTCACTCACCATTGACAGCACGCCCCCTTTGTAGCGAGACCCATAGCGACAGCTTGCCCGTCGCTATCCGGGTCTCTCGCATGCGCACGACGGAGCTGGCTCCATCGTGCGCATGCGCACTTGCCCAACATCGACCCGCTTGCGTGTGCTCAGCGCTCGCGAGCGGGTCTGAATCAGGCCCAGTGCACGGTCCCGTGGGGTCGTATATCACACCTCCAGATCTTACTGCAATTTCAATTGCGATGTAGAATCCCATGCAGTGCTATGCGGGTGGGGGAGGGGGGTGCAGACATATCAGGTGGTAGGCCACCCGATCGCACCGTGTGGGGACCGCCCGATATATTGGCCGTCGGATTCCCCAATGCGTCGCAAGGTGCATATCGCACCGTGTATGGGTGGCATAAGTGGTGGTGAATGAACAGGGCTGTAACTAGCGGTGTGCAAAATGTGCCAACACATAGAGCGCAGTGCTCTGTGGGCGGTACCATCACTGCCCCACTGTCCTTGCTTCTGTCTAGCAGGGCGCCTGAAACGGTACTCTGCAGCCAGTATTGCTGAAGCAGTGCCGCCTGGAGAGTCAGTACTGCACTTCCTGGTGCTGGCTTACCCAGCCCCTATGTGCAACATCATGACATCATGAATTTAAGGAGCGGGGGCAGCACAGGGCACCACAGAGCCTTGTTAAAGCATTGTGAATAAATGAACAAACAAATGCTTCAGTGCAATTTTAAACTAATTAATAAATCTCTAGTGTAAATCTTTCCACACATGCACCTTCTAGCTGTCTTTATTTCTACCTATAAATAGGGCATTTACCCAGGTCTGTCTGGGTATCACACAGTGACTCATTTTATCTGCCTAAACTCAGTCTAACATCAGGTTTGGTCCAGGCTTTGAACAATATTGACTCAGCCTCTATACCAATCCTAGCTCTCTTTCAAGTCTCAAGTCCTTTATCCAGTTCTATTCAGAATTTGAGTGATGCACATATCCCACTACTGACTCAGTCACTACAACAATTATAATTGCACTTGCAAACAATCCTGAGCAATGCAGTCTCCAAATAGAATTCCTTTGATGTCAGTAACTGTAAGTGAATTGTTATCATCTCAATTCATGTATTAGTCATCAATCCATGGAATATATTTCCAAAATGCCTACAGACCACCGCCGTCGCCACCCCCTACAGTCTTGACACAGCCCAAACAGTAGAACACATAGCATGTGATGCAGCATTATTCGCAACTTTCAGTCTGAAGCCAGAGGAATCCAGTGGTGTTCTGCTTGCTCTTGCAACTCCTGGCTTCTCGACCTCTTGAGTCTCCTGTGCCTGCTGGGCAATTGTAGTGATGCAGGTTGTTGTAGGTATCTAGCTCTGTTGCTCACATGAGAGAGAGAAAGAGAGAGAAAGAGAGAGAGAGAGAGAATGTTGCCCGAGAGAGAGAGAGAGAGAGAGAGAGAGAGAGAGAGAGAAAGAGAGAGAAAGAGAGAGAGAATGTTGCCCGAGAGAGAGAGAGAGAGAGAGAGAGAGAGAGAGAGAGAGAGAGAGAGAGAGAGAGAGAGAGAATGTTGCCCATGAGCCCTGGGACTTCACAGGGGAATGCTGGACAATAAAGACCTGCTCCCACTGGTGGTGGAGGTTACACCTGTTAAAGTATACTTTTCACCTACACAAAGTGGAGTCAGGAATTGTGTTTGAATAGTGACATTCTGAGACATAGGTCACTTTGTTCACAGAGCAGTGGTTTCCATCTAGTGTATTGTTAGCATACATTTATGTGTCTCAATATCTTAAAGGTAGCAGGCAAAAATATCCTAAATTAAATTTATAATTTGGGATTACTCCTGAAGCATACATTAATATAAATTAAATATATATAGATATATATATATATATATTTTTTTTTTAATTCACTTGGATTTCAAACATACACATCTATCCATGATTCTGGATTTATTTACTGTTATGGACATTTTTTTTTTTTAAAGATCTGTTTATTTTCAATTTTCAAAAATCAAGTGACAGAAAAATAGAAAATGTTACAGGCAGATATCAATAACAGTAAATCACAATGTGCAATAGTTATATAAAGGTAACATGAAAAAAGCAAACTGGTGTGTAGATTCAGCCGCTAAACATACATTAGGGAAGTAGAAATATAGTCCCAGTTCGAATAACAATTGTATAACACTACGAAAAAATGTACATGTTGTAATGTAAGCTGACCGCCGAGCCAGCTTGCCTTGTGGGCATTTTGGATTGGAGAGAGTGCAGGAGCGCACTCCATCCAGCACATGTAGCCTCTGTGCTTGTAACAAGCCCATGTGACTGCTATAGGGTATGGCACTGAAGGGTGCCTGGCCATAGGCAAACGCAGGGGGGTTTCCGTCTGCCTGGAAACCGACCTCCCCAGCACATATCATGACCACAGTAGAAATAGTAATAAAATAGAATTTTACTAGTGCTACATGTTCTTCTCAGTATCACAAATGAAATAATTAGCACCACCTGTGGATCTTTTAACATGTATCAGCCAGTAATAAATAACCTGTGCACCAACTAGGAGATCTGGAAAACATCCACTGTTAGGGATGCACTACCAATATGCCAATATGCCAATATGTATATATACTGTATGTCCAGGGAAGTGCTAGGTTCTTCTGCTGCTCCTCCAGGCTCCCGGACTTGCTCCAATATTCTGGAATGGTGCTCACATCTAAAATAAAAACATTCAGCTCAGACAGGATGGTTTACTGCTGCATCAAATGACTTACTGTGATCCTGTATATACTGGAATTATGACACACAATACACATTGTATGACGCATATTAAAGCTGGATAAGTACTAATTCTGCCCTCTTCATGGACTGGCCATACTCTCTCTAAAATCAAGCATTTGGAAACCCCCTTCTAGAAATCCTGCGTTTGCCACTGCTGGCAATACATGTCTATCTATTACGAAGACCCACTCTGTTCACCTTAACTCAACAGAGTTCCACAGCTCATCCACCGGAACCAGCAATGCTCAGAAAAGCAGAGTTACACTTTAATAATTAAAGCAGTATAATTGAAAGACCAAACGGGCTCCATTCAAATGTGCTTCCAATGTTATAAGTAGAAGCACATAGGGCCTGATTCAGAGATGGACGCAAAGGCAATTACGCGTAATCGAGCGATTTTTGCCATCACGCATGCGCATAAGCCGCACTGCACATGTGCAGCAATCGCACTGCGATCACGGACGCATATAAGAATTAATCGCAGAGTGACAGGCTGTCAGCGTTTGGGGGTGGCGATGGGGGGGTGGTCTGAGAAACGCAGGCGTGTTTGTCCATTTAAACGCCATTACATGGGCGTGCATAAATTAGCCACTGCGAGTGCATAAGTAGCTCTGCATGTCTAAAGAGCTCCCAAGGCTGCAGCAGGTCAGACCTTCCGCAAGGCCAAGTTGGCCACCGATGTGTGATGTTACCGATATTTACTCAGGTATGCGTCGTCGCACGCAGGTAAGAAGGCAGCAGTGGGCGTTCTTATGCTCGGGTATCCAGTTGGTGGTCATTAGTGGCAATAATGCATTTCTCCTCCACAACCTGTCAGCAGCTTCATCAGAATGTCACTATGGGCTCTATTTACTACAATCCGCATATTGAATGCGGATTGTAGTGTGATATTACCGAGTGAATTCGCATTGCGAATTCAGGCAATATCACAGGGATTTACTATAAATCCCTTGCAGGGACAGAGCTTGTGATAAAGCTCTGTCCCTGCGGATCCCATCCGCACTCTAGTCGCGGTATTTTCGTAAAAAATACCGCGACTAAGAGCCCGCGCATGCGCCGACCCACCGTCGCTGCTACCCCCCCACCGACGCTAAGCCCCGCCCCCCGCAATCCCCCTCCCCCCAGCGACACCCCCCCCTCCCTTCATTACACTTACCTGCATCCTCCTGGCCTCCGGTGATCTTCTCCGGGCTTCCCGATCAGGTGATCTCCCATACTGCACTGGGACCCGATCACCTGATGACCGTGCCGCAGTGCACTGTGGGAGACCAGCTGACCGGAGAGGAGCCATCACCGGAGGCCCGATCACCGGTCCCTGGATTCAGGTAAGTAAAAAAATTATTTTTACATTTTTTTTTCTTTTTTTTACAGCAATCAGCTTGCGGTCTGTTTAGACCACTTAGCTGATTAGTGGTACCGGCTCCCGCCTCTGCTCTCCCCATTAGAGCAGAGTGGGAGCCCGGTAACCGGGGGAGACCCTGGATAACGCCACCTCCATGTGGCGTTATTATCACAGGGCTTCCCCCGGTATTTTTTTACAATTTATTTTTAGTAACTTTGGTCGGATCACATTTCCCATTACAATTATGGGAAATGTGATCTGCTTTACTAAAAATAAGTGATACTTAGGGGTTGGAGTAGAATTTTACTAATTCTACTCCAATTGCCCTGTAATAACTACAGGTGAAACTAAAATAATGTGAAAAGGGTGTGAAAACACACCCTTTTTCACTTTATTTTAGTAAAAATAATGTTAATAAATAGAGCCCCATGTGTTTTATGTCACTATTTTGTCATTTTATTTACTATTTGACCATTAATTATTGATTACTAGCGTTCCCCTTTTACACAGTAGTGCCCCTTATCAGCAACATAACTAGGATATTTGGAGCCCAGGGCAAGTAAAAAAAACTGAGCCCCCCCAGGTATGTGCGCACACTGTAAAAGTGGCCATGGCCACATGCCACCAGAGGCGTGGTCACTGTAAAAATAGGGGAGTGTGTGGACGTGACACACCACCGTTTTCGTTACTCTGGGAACATTCCTTTCCATTCCATATGCACCTTATTGACCCCAGTAGTAGTGCCCCTTATGCAATGCCTCTAGTAGCAGTGCCCCTCTTGCAATACCCACTGCAGTAGTGCACCTTATGCAATGTCCCCAGTAGCAGTGCCCTTTATGCAATGCCCCCTGTAGAAAAGCCCCTTATGCAGTGCCCCCAGTACTAGTGCACATTATGCAGTGCCCCAAGTAGTAGTGCCCTTTATGCAATGCCCCCTGTAGAAAAGCCCCTTATGCAGTGCCCCCAGTACTAGTGCCCCTTATGCATTGCCCCCTGTTGAAGCTCACATTATGCAGTGCCCCTTATACAGTCCCCTCAGTAGTGCCCATTATATAGTGCTCCCAACAGGCGGTTGTTATAGGCAGAAGCCCTCCCTAGAGTGAATCTTGGGGACTTATGCAAATACAGGGGAGATTTATTACAGTAGTGCCCCTTGTGCCCCCTAGATTATGCCACACAGTAGTGCCCCTTGTACACATTATGCCACACAGTAGTGCCCCTTGTACACATTATGCCACAGCGTAGTGCCCCTTGTACACATTATGCCACATAGTAGTGCTCCTTATGCACATTATGCCACACAGTAGTACTCTTTATGCACATTATGCCACAGAGTAGTGCCCCTTCTACACATTATGCCACACAGTAGTGCCCCTTATACACATTATGCCACACAGTAGAGCCCCTTATTCACATTATGCCACATAGAGGCCCTTATGTCACACAGTAGTACCCCTTATACACATTATGCCACACAGTAGGGGCCCCACTTAGCTATCTATTACTAAAGATGGACTCAGCCTAATGCCCAGCCACTCATCAGGGGCTCAGGCTATTTATGCGGCCTAAGGCACATAAAGTGACCTGAGCCTAATGCACAGAGTCATGTTTACTTGTGGCATGGGCAATCTGCCCGCCTAACATATCCCACAGGCCTGTGGCCTGATTGCACTCACAGGCCTAATGCCCAACACCTGGTGATGTAAGGAGGGAGAGTGGTAAATTACCGGTGGCCAAGTCCACCTACCAGTAAGTTGGGAGAGACTACAGTGGGGAGCTTTGTTTAGCTTTTGCTTCCCACCACCTGCAGCACTCTCCTGTCCTAATTTTCTTTCTTCTGCTGCTGGCCCGTCCTGGCCAGTGGTGGCATCCGTTGCCATTGAAATTCTTCAAGTGACATCCTCATCTATTGACCAACAGCATACTGGAGGATCCGTTCGGCAGCGTCTGACATCAGACGCCGTGAGTGGGCGGCGCTATGAAGCAGCTGCTTCTAATTGGCTGCTGGTCTGCGAGCTGTTATTGGCTCATGCCCGGCGCCAAGTTCAAATAGTCCCTGCTGCCTAATAGCAGCAGGTCCGCAGGCAACGATTGGCCCGCGATCCTTGACAAATTAAAACTGGTGCCACACCCTCTTGCTAGGTGCTTATTAAAATAATGTTGGGGGTGCCAGCCGGTTTCAGACCAGTACAGTGCGTCTCCAGCACGGCACCCTCCTGCAATGCTAACCCCATTTACCACATTGCCCCAGCCCTGCTTGTACTTCATACTTCTCTGGTACCTTGCTTACAATGGGCCTGATTCAGAGCCGTTCGCTATTTGTGGTCGTTCGTTCAAAAACAAGGGGTGACTATTCAAATGATCCGTTCGCAAATTGCAGTCTGTTCACACCTCTAAGTCTGAACGAGCGTGCAAAACATACGCTCGTTTATTTGTTAAAAACGCCCCCTGGCCGCTCGCACCATACGTCATGTCCGCTATTTATTAGATTAATCGAGTACATCGAACAGTGTATGAACTGCTCGCTATTCTTGTGGTTGGTTTTTTCAACCGCTATCTTGCGAGCAGTACTGAGTTAAAAAAACCAAGCGACGTGGTCAATGACGCTGCTGTATTAATTATGAACTCCCTTAAAACGCCCGTTTTGACCTTTAAGCACGCCTGTGTTCGAATTCCACTCCCCCGTTTACAAGCACCTTCCCCTGTTACCACCCACATACGCCTCATTCTGTCACTCAAAATAGCAGGCACTCGCTATATAGCGTACAAACGATTTTCGGCCGCACTGACTGGTTCGCGCATGCGTACTAAAAACCGTATGCATGCGCAGATGTGCGAACATCGCTCGGAACGAGCGTACGGCCGCTAGCGAGCAGCTCTGAATGAGGGCCAATCTCTTTTAAAGTCACGTCTTGTGCATTCCTGTGCAGCCACAAACTGTGAGGTATCTGCAGCCAAGCACAACCCTCCCTGCAGGCCTCCCCTGTCGAAAACTAGTAAACTGATGGACTCCAGAACTGTCCATCTGCCACTAAACTGGCAACTGAGCTAGTTTAAATAGCCAGCCTCTTAGAGTTGGCTGAACTGAACAGCTGACTAGAGCTTACAAAGGGGAGATCTGGCATTACTAGAAGGAAACCAGAACCCCAGACCCAGTAAGTGCATCCTGTGGACCGATTTAAGCCTAACTGACTTATTATGCCTTTTAAATCCTAGCACCATCATTTAATACTGTTACCTCAATCTTCATCTGGTAGTGTTTGTCTTTTTTGGTTGACTCCAACAGTTTGATCTTTCTACATATTATTTTTCTTTTTGCTTGCAGTGCAGACATGCCGACATTCCGGCTGCCTCTTCCGAGAGGGGGCAGCCAGATCGGCAAAACCGAGGGCGCGACCAGCGCTTGTGGGCGGAATCTGGGGGCATGGCCACACAATCATTTTGGCCCCGCCCCCGCAACACAATGCTGATAATCCCGGCATTGTGAAGTAGGGGGCGGGGCCAAAACGACACGATTCGGTGTGAATCGCGTCACAGGCCCCTCGCTGCCGGTGATTTTCTTGTAATTCCGGGGGGGGTCCGCAGCTGCCAGGAGACTTGCCTGCCTTCCTGGGAGGTCGGGAGCGGCACCCAATTTTTGGGAGGCTCCCGATCAAGTCGGGAGGGTAGGCAAGTATGTTGCAGTGGCATACCCTCCAGCATGACCCCTTCCACCAGGTACAAAATGCTCTGCTCCTGGACTTCCCACCTAATTTATGATTGCAGTCACCTGTGTTTAAACACAATTCTTAGCAAATAACTAGTTCATCACATGTGACTGCAATCATAAATTAAGTGTGAAGTCCAGGAGGAGAGCATTTTGAACGTATAATTGTTACCAATTTATTATAAGAACCATTAACAACCTTTAATTTAATGTAGTATATTAATATAAACTACAATTGATTCATTATGCCAGTATTAACATCACACTAGATAAATAGCTATATAGAACAATGATATATTAATGACATATAATATTATAGTCACTTTTGAATTATAAAAAATAAAATCACTCAGGAGTAGTGTAATTCCCCTTTTACACCAGAGCTAAATCCTGGGTTATTGCTGGGTCTACCCGAGTCGCAGCTCAGTGTAAAAGGGGTCCCTGAAAAATAACCCGGATCAAGTGACCCTGCAATCCAACCCAGGTATACCCCTTTTACACCGGAGCTAAAACCCGGGTAATTAAAGGGTTAACCAGGGCAGTTCCCTGGTGTAAAAGGGGAGAGGGTTGGATCGCCCGGTCGAGTGACCCGGCAATCCAACCCAGGTAAATAGCAGGGTTTAACAGGCGCTTAGCCCGTGAAACCCTGCTATGAAAACAGCGCACTCCGGGTCACGATGACCTGTAGTGCGCTGCAAGCCGGCCGATTGGTCCGGCTTCAGTGGCGCTTGATGATGTCATCTCCAAGCGTCCACTTTCACGCCGGGAAAGCCGGGTCTATGCAGACCCGACTCCGGTGTGAGCAGCGCCAACTCGGGAATATCCCGAGTCGGCGCCAGCTAAGTTCCGGGTCTGATCCGCATAGGAACTCTGGACCTCATTCAGAGTCAGTCGTTGCGGCCGCTCGGTCGTAGGGGAAAGGGGTCGGATATGCAAATGAAGCGATCGTAAGTTGCGTCGCTAAGATGGGTTCATTAGCTGAATGACCGAGGGTAAGGAGTGGTCGTAAGACTAAATACACGCCCCCTTCTCGATCACAACACACGTCATCTCCGGGGATATAAGAATTAATCGAGACCATTGGGACCCATCGGAGCTGATCGCAGAGCTAAAGGCTGACCATACCATCTCTTAAGCACTACGATCTAATCAGTGTAATAACCACCCATGTCACATGTGCCATGACACTACTTTGTTAATTATGCACTCCCATTAAACTCCCCTTGCATAGTCAGGCACGCCTGCGTTCGGATCTCCATACCCCCGTTCACAAGCACCTTCCCCTGTTACCACCCACAAACGGCTCATTCTGTCACTCAAACTAACGACCTGGCTGTGTTCAAGGAGAGAGCAATTTCTGATCGTAGCAGCTAGTTTGCGCACGCGCATTGCGAATTTTACGCATGCGCAGTTTAGCCAACATCGGTTTGCGTACGACCGAGCGGCCGCAACTACTGACTCTGAATGAGGTCCTCTGTTCCAACTCCGGGTCAGACCCGGAATTTTGGTGGAAAAGGGGTAGTAGCTAACAGGGTCGCACCCAGGATGGACCTGGGTAATAGTCCAGTGTAAACAGCGCAACCCGGGTTATCCGACCTGGGTCATGCCTAAAATGAGCTGATTGGTGGTTGTGGAGCTGTCACCTTGCACTTATTATGACCTCACACGTTTAGCAGGGCAGACCCAGGTTCAGTGTGAACGGGGCTGATCTGAAAATAACCCAGATCGATGGTGCTGTGCAAACGGTGTCTGACCTGAGTTGGAAGCATGGGCCTGATTCAGAGCCGCACGTAAGCGGCCGCTCGTTCGCTCCGAGCGATGTTTGCCCAACTGCGCATGCGTACGGATCGTTATACGCATGCGCGAACCAGTCAGTGCGGCCGAAATTCATGTGCTCGCAAAATAGCGAATGCCTGATAATTTGAGTGACAGAAAGAGGCGTATGTGGGTGGTAACAGGGGAAGGTGCTTGAAAACGGGGAGTGGAGATCCGATCGCAGGCGTGCTTAAAGGTCAAAACGGGCGTTTTATGGGTGTGCATAATTAATACAGCAGCGTCATTGTGCACGTCACTGGGTTATTTTATAGCCAGAACTGCTCGCAAAATTGTGGTAGCAAAAACCAACCACAAGAATAGCGAGCAGCTCATACCCTGGTCGATGTACTCGATTAATCTAATAAATAGCGGACATGACGTAGGATGCGAGCGGCCAGGGGGCGTAGTTTCCCAAAAAACGACCGCAAGTTTTGTTCGCTCGTTCAGACCTAGAGGCGTGAACAGACCGCAATGAGCGAACGGTTCATTTGAATAGCCACCCCTTTTTTTAGAACGAACGACCGCAAATAGTGACCGGCTCTGAATCAGGCCCCATGTCTGAAAACTATCATAGAAGCACATATGATACGAGTTTTGGGTGAAAGAGACATTTTTTTCTCTGTCAAAAAAGGAGGGGGAGATGTAAGAAGCCCTGAATTGGTATCAGCGCACGTTATGTGCGATGATACCGTTTCTCAACGATGTATGATCAGGAGTTTGGGCGGTAAATGACAGAGGTGCTATGCACCCCTGTCATTATCTGCGTTGCTATCTACAAGATAGCAGCGCCGTTAGCCTGGGCCATGTATGAATGGTCAGATCGCCTGACCGTTTGACCTGCTGTAGCTGTCGCTATCAATGTTTATACATCTCATCGGTAGTGCTTCCTGCTTTACCTCGGTAAAGAGGCGAAGCAGGAAGTGATATAGCGGCACGTTATGTGCCACTATAATACATCTACCCCAATAACTAATACATGCCTATACTGGTGCCTTTAATTTAGAATATTTCAGGGGGGAAACAATGCATATGTATGAATTCACTACATTTTACTGCCTCCCAAAATTGGTTGCCTGAGAAAGCTTCCTTATTATGTGACATTATAGGATGACTGCCAAATGTTATTAGGAGCTGTCATTTTTGTAGCATACTTTATGGCACTTTTTCCCACCAAGTTCTATGTAGCTATGTAATACTTACAATCTTTGCTTATCTTCTTTTCCTAAACATTTTATAATAAAACGAAAGACCTCAAGGATATCACATCTTTGATGTTTATTGATAGCAAGCAATAGAGAGGAATCCTAAATGGTAGAAAACAAATAATCAAGTGGATGTTATTGTGCTATAGTTTAACTAACAATGTCTAATTAATGTGTTTTCACAATGTTAAACACTGAAGCTGCATACACACACAACAATTTTGTTACCAACGATCTTATGAACGATTTTTATGAATGAATTTCTGTCAGATTATAGGAGCATACACACTAGACGATATGCTCCCTGAGCGATATCGTGTAGTGTGTCCCCGGCAGGCTTGCTTGATGTTGTTAATGATATTGAGCACACCCGCTGAATGATATAATTAACGATATCATTCAGCGCCCGGCTCTCTCCCCCATTCCCCGGCCATGGGTGCAGGGAAGAACCCCGGGCTTCAAACTAAGCTTGGGGTGCTCAGAAGAGGGGGTACCCCTTTATTGAGGGGGGGTCCCCACCTCCCCTGAGATCCCCAGCTTGGGCTGAGTAGCTTGGGGTGTTAATGCTTTGGCCTGGGTAAACCGGTGAATGGGTCCACTGGCTGATGCATTACACCCCGGCTAGGTTTGAGTCCGGTGCTGGTTTTAATAATAGGGGGAATCCCATGCCATTTTTTCCCTCTATCTTTAAAACCAGGACTGGCTCTCAGAGCCCGGTGCTGGTTCCTAAAATACAGGGGAACCCTACACGTTTTCCCCCCCGTATTTTTAGAACCAGGACTGGCTTAGGAGCCCGGGCTGGTTATGCTTTGGGGGAGGGTACACGGACAGGACACGAATCTTAGTAAATTTACCCTTTTAACCATCAATTCCTGCATTTGCCCTTCTTTACCATGCTATAGCATATGTGCACTGTGTGACAATGCATTCAGTTGCTATGTCTGGTATTAATTGGATTTACTTAAATTGTTTATGTTAACTCTGGTCAATTATTACTGTGGATTTTGTGCAAAACGCAAAGTACATGTTGCATAATTGGGATAGTTGTGCTTATACACCATTCCTTTTTGTGCCAGAAGGGGCGATATGCCTGCTGCGATTTAGATGCGCCACCATGTACTTGATTACTTTTTATATAATTGTGCATCTTAATTCACCAATAGTGTACTAAGGGCCTGATTCAGAGGTGGACACAATTGCACAGCCGCACACAAGCGGCTGTGCAATTCCATCCATTGCAAATGCAGAAGGAGTGTGATCCCAGCGCTGCGGGCCAGGTCACAGCCTGGGGTCACCATTGGTCACCACTGAAACAATTGCGACCATCGGTCACGATTGTTGTCGATGTTCCATTGAGCAGGCTGCGGGAGCTAAAGCTTCCCGCAGCCTGGCCGGGTACTGGCAGCTTGCAAGGCCAGGAAGTCTGCGTGCATCCATGCAGACCCTGGCCTCGTCCCTCCTAGAAAACATGGGCAACATGCCCCCATTTCCAGGAACGCTGCCAGGGAACACGCTGCGCCTCCCAAACACCGCAGCCTGTCAACCACTGTGAGCGGGCTCGCAGTCAGAGGGCTGCACTTGCGCAGTACACCTGCTGCACATGCACATTCCTCCAAACATCGGAGATGTGCGCTAACCATCGGGTTAGCATGCATCTCTTAGTCAGGCCCTAAGTAGCTAAAAGTGTACTAAGGGGGTCATTCAGAGCCGTACGCTATTTGCGGACGGTCGTTCTGAAAAAGGGGCTGGCTATTTAAATGAAGTGCTCACTCTTTGCGGTCTGTTGACGCCTCTAAGTCTGAACAAGCGAACAAAACCTGCGGCCGCTATTTTGAGAAAAACGCCCCCTGGCCGCTCGCATCATACGTCATCTCCGCTATTTATTAGATTAATCGAGTACATCGAAGGGCGTATGAACTGCTCGCTATTCTTGTGGTAGCATTTTCCTACCGCAATCATGCGAGCAGTTCAGGCTAAAAGACAACCAAGTGACGTGGTTGATGACACTGCTTTGTTAATTACACTCCCATTTAAACACCCGTTTTGACCGTTTGGCACGCCTGCGTTCGGATTTCCACTCCCCGTTTTCAAGCACCTTCCCCTGTTACCACCCACAAACGCCTCATCCTGTCACTCAAATTAGCAGGCATTCGCTATTTTGCGAGCACATGAATTTCGACCGCACTGACTGGTTCGCGCATGCGTACGGGTCGTAATACAGTTGTGTGAACATCGCTCGGAACGAACGAGCGGCCGCTTACGAGCGGCTCTGAATCAGGCCCTAAGTACTGTGTTTATGATCTGTATTTTTGTTACAAATGAATTGGTATAAAGTAGCAGATTGAGTATAACGATACGTGGCGTGAGTCACCCATACTTTACCTCTTTCTTTTGCCTTTTTACCCAAATTATGAACTTTGGGTCTGATTCAGCAGTGGACGCAATGGCGATTACGGACGCAGATCAAGTGATTGTTTTCCATTGCGCATGTGTATAAGCCACACTGCATGCACAGCGATCGCATTACGATTACAAATGCACGGTGGAATCAATTGCCAAGTGTGTGACAGGCTGTCAGTGTTTGGGGGTGGTGACGGAGGGGTGGTTGTAAAAATGCAGGCGTGTCTGTCCATCTGAACGCGGATTCATGGGCGTGCATAAATTAGCCGCTGCGATTACACACACAGCATGAGAGCTCTCTGCGTGCGAGGAGACTTGCTGTGTTTACAGCTGGTCAGACTTGTTGTAAATGCTGCGTGACTGCCCGATGTGTGTCGATGGTACCGATGTTTAAGCAGAAGAGGGACATTGTATGGATATGAGAAGGCAGCAGTGTTGGCGTCTTTATGTTGGCTTTGCATTAGCAAGCATTAGCATATTTTAGCAACTGCGATCCATAGGCGATTGAAGTTGCACCCACTGCTTAATCAGGCCCTTTTTCCTGAGGTTTGTATCTTAATTCACTACTAATGTTCTAAGGGCCTGATTCAGCTGCGATCGCAAATGCAACTACAGATGCAGATTGAGCGATTATTAGACATTACGCATTCATATAAACTGTAGTGTGCGTGTATTGTGATCGAACTGCGATTAAGCATTCACAAAGGAATCCATCGTAGAGTGAGTGAGTTACAGGCTGTGGGCGTTTGGGGCTGGTGACGGGGGAGTGGTCGGAAAACCGCATGCATGCCTGTCCGTTTGTACGCTGTTGCTTGGGCGTGCATTAATTAGACACTACGATTGCATACGCAGCGTGAGAGCCCTCTGCGTGCAAAGAGACTTGCAGTGTCTGCGGCAGGTCAGACCTAGTATAAATGCTGCGTGACTGGCCGATGTGCGTCGATGGTACCGATGTTTACACAGGTAAGCGGCCCTTAATCTGCTACTTTATGCCAATTCTAATTACAAATCCTAACTACTTAGGGCCTCAGTAATCTCAGTGTGATAGTGACGCATGTGCCGTGTGGCTTATACGCATGCACAATGGCTAACAATCGCTCGATCTGCGTACGTAGTTGCATTTGCGATCACTGCTGAATCAGGGCCTAAGATGCATATTTTAAGAAAAATTCATATGATGTGGCTAAATTCCGTGGTGTGCCAAAGTCCGTGGCGTGCCAAATGGGGCTATGTGGTGCGATTTGAGCATAGCTGAATGTCTGTACATCTGTAAATATGTTACCGCCACATATTCAAAACTGTAATGCAGTAGAAGTGCTTTTGGTGCTTTGAAAGCCAGTAAAGTTAATTTATACGTAGTACAAAAACAATGCATTGCTTTTGTTTTTTGTTCTAGATGCGCACCCACCTCCCAGTGTTTGGAAACAACAACTCTCCTTTAGATGAAATGTAGCTGTGCTGTCCATTCTTGGATTACTACAGGTGGTAGTTGTTAATGTAACAACTGGCATCTGAACTTGCATTCAAAGTCCAGTTAATACTAGCTAACTGTATTTCTCTCCCCTTTGGGAGTCCCTGAAGAGAGATCCAGGCAGCCAGTGCCAGTAGGTAAGGCGACACAAATTGCGTCATCATATCCCTGCCCTCTCCACCCCCCCCCCCTCCTCCTCCTACTGCACAATGTCGCATTGAGTACAGTGGACTGGGCTACGATAAAGTGTTATGGCAAGAATCTCTTCACTGCAGGATTTGGCCGGGAACCTCCCGAATATCGGGTGCCGCTCCCGGCCCCCCGGAAAGGAGGGCAAGCCTCCCGGCGGACGCCGACCCTCTGGCCCCCCTCAGAGTAAATATAGAGACTCCCACAACGGGGGCGGCCTGCTCCCTGCTTCACATCGCCGTTTATTGTGATGAGGGGGCGAGGCCACAATGACGTGATCACGTGGTCACGCCCTGGCCCCGAATACGCCATTATTGTCTGGCCACGCCCCCCGCTGTAAGCAGATATTCAACTCCCTTCCGGAAGGAGGGAGCTGAATGTCGCCAAGTATGCTTCATTTTGAAATTAGTGAGTCTACCGGACTTTCCTGAATGGTAGGCAAGTATGGTTCAGTTTGTAGTAAGCGAGGTTAGGTTTCTAATGACCAGTAAGGGCCCTAGTAATGGTAATCCAGTTTTTTTGCAAGTTGAGGTAGCGGGATTTATTCTATATAAGGCAGTTGCCCATAGCAACCCATCAGATTCTACTTAACATTTAACTAGCCACTCTAGAATCTGATGGGTTGCTAAGGGCAACATCTCCACTTCTAAAAATTCTCACTTTAGTAAATATACGAGTCTTAAGCTGGGTACACACCTAACAGATATATCTGCAGATGATGGTTGTTTATACACAATGAACTACCATCGTCTGTCATTTGGCTGTGGGTCCCGCTGGCCAGGGGTCTTGTCACAAGCCCCTCCTCGCAGCCTCTGCTGCACGTGTATGGGCGGTCCACTGATCACCCCTACACACAGCACGATGGACAGATATGTCTGCAGATATATCTGCCATCGGCTGTGCAGCACAGCCAACGCGATATGTCTGTGAACGACGTCGTGAGGGGCCCTCTGTGTGTGGGGGCCCAGGGACGACTGCCCCTGTCGCCCCCCCCCCCCTTAATCCGGCCCTGGCTGGTACACACTGCCCGACGTGGGCACGATATATTGGCCGATCAATTGATCGGCCAATATAACTGTCAGTGTGTACCCAGCATTACAAGTGTGGGTGTGCTCTAGTAATGTCAAGTCCGAAACGCAGGCGCACACAGTGCATAGGCTGTCACTGCTCTTGCCATGGGCTTCAAGTTGTTTATTTTAATATGTTTTCCCCTGAGTAGGCGTTTTCCTCAAGGAGTACCACTGTACTGTAGAGGCTGACTGTCCAAAACATGGAGACGAATGTTGACACAGCAAACAAGTTATGAAGCATTCTGTGTGACTCATCTATTCTAGTTCTGACTCATAGGCTCCCAGGCAGAACCTGCAAGGACATCATTTATTAAGCTGGTTTAACATTAATAACTACTGAAGGATAACAGTAGAGTGTTTGTAACAGTTACATATGAGTTGCTGAAACAGTTATGAGGAAAACAAGCTCTGGTACAGTAGCAACACAATACAGTGCAGCTTTATATTGCTTTCAACAACAGAGATATATAATTCCATTCTGTGTAAGGTTTCTGTATTCTCAGTAGCAATTGCATTTCATGTAGAATCCAAGACCTAATAGATTACATAAATATTACTTTCGATTTGGAGTCTAATACATATATTTTTACTGGATATGTGTCATGGGTGACTTATACGGGATGTAGTTATTATCCCGGCTATAAGGATGCTGGTGCGCAGAATGCCGACAGTAAGTAGTGAGGTTAGGGAGAGTGTTAGGGTTAGGGCTTAGGCACTAGGGGAGGGTTAGGGGTTAGGCACTAGAGGGAGGGTTAGGCACTAGGGGGAGGTTTAGGGGTTAGGGTTAGGCACTAGGGAGAGGGTTAGGATTAGGGGTTAGGCACAAGGGGGATGGTTAGGGGTTGGGCACTAGGGGGAGGGTTAGGATTAGGGAATAGGGTTAGGCAGTAGGGGGAGGGTTAGGGGTTAGCCGCTAGGGGGAGGGTTAGGGGTTAGGGTTAGGCACTAGGGGGATGGTTAGGATTGGGGGTTAGGGTTAGGCACTAGGGGGAGGGTTAGGGGTTAGGCACTAGGGGGAGGGTTATGGGTTAGGGTTAGGCACTAGGGGGATGGTTAGGATTAGGGGTTAGGGTTAGGCACTAGGGGGAGGGTTAGGGGTTAGGCACTAGGGGGAGGGTTATGGGTTAGGCACTAGGGGGATGGTTAGGATTAGGGGTTAGGGTTAGGCACTAGGGGGAGGGTTAGGGGTTGGGCACTAGGGGAGGGAGCTTCGGTTTAGGCACTGGGGGGGTTAGGTTTAGGCTGGGGGGAGGGTTAGGCAGGGTCGGACTGGCCCACAGAGGTACAGGGGAAATCCCCGGTGGGCCCCACTGCATGAGGGCCAAACCTCCTCCTGTATTAGTGGAGCAGGATCATGGATGAACTTGGTGTAGTTTCCATAGAATCAAATCAAGCACCCAAGATTAGCCCTCCTGACATGTGGGTGATCCTGACACACCCCTATCCCCTCATTAATAAAGGGGCCCTATTCTTGGCATGCCATCTCTAATAATTGCCAGGTCTCTCTGTTGTAGCTAGCCACACCCAAGCTTGGGCCCCTACCACTGCATTCCCTGGTGGGCCCTTTATGCCCCAGTCCAACACTGGGGTAAGGGGTAGGGGAAGGAAGGCATACTTGCCTCCTTCTGTCAGGATTGTGATCCTGTCGGGATGCCCAACCCCTTTATACAATGTCTGTCTAGTTTCTAAATGTAAATTGTATATTACTGAGACTTTAGTAGTCTTTGGTGTTTCTGACTGGCTGTATTAAGCTAAAATGCTAAAATTACATAAATAGCATTAAAAAGTGCATGAACCAATGGATAACCCAGAAATTTGACATAAACATGCAAATTATTAACTGCAAAATAGAAATTAACAGCAATTCAAACAGATCAAAATAATTAAATGACTAGGAAGAGAAAATGAAATCACTAGGTATAACAAACTGGCAGAGGAATGATTCAAACAAGTATATAGTAATCAGACAGAGGATGTGACAACTCAAATGCATGGATGCCCAGAGCTAGTACAAAGCTTTTGGGCGGGATGTACTACAGGGGAACATGCGGTAAAACCCCCGAAAATACAGTTTTCGGGGGTATTACTGCATACCTCTCTCTGACTCGTATCTCCAACTGTCTCTCTGCTGTCTCTTCCTGGATGTCCCAGCGATTTCTTAAACTTAATATGTCTAAGACAGAGCTGATCATCTTCCCACCCTCCCACATCACCTCACTTCCCACTATTTCTTTATCAATTGATGGAATAACTGTCTCATCTAGTCCCAAGGTGCGCTGTCTTGGAGTTATCCTGGACTCATCCCTCTCCTTCAAACCACATATCCAGAACCTTTCACAGTCCTGTCGTCCTTGCTACATGCTCCTTCGTCCCCATCTGTGTCAACCCAGTTTGTCTTCCCCCACCTTTTTAGAATGTAAGCTCTCACGAGCAGGGCCATCTACCCTCTTGTGCTTCTCCTTACTATAGTGTCATTTACTTCTTACTCACCACTAGGGCACCTAACACTTGGTTGCTTATGCTCTGTTGCTTATCTGGGTGATATGGTCGCTAAAGTAGCAATATATATTATCCATGTCCTGTATTGTATTGTTCTGTAAGTCACTTGTATACAATTTGTTTTTGTACTTTGTAAGGCGCTGCGGAACACTTGTGGCGCCATATAAATAAATGATAATAATAATAATACCCCATATCATACATGCCTACTCTCCCGGCCCCCCGGAAAAGTAGGCATGCCTCCTGGCCCCTCCAATCCCCCCTGCAATGCAGCCACAAACACCTGCAGATGACGTGATTTGCGTTGAATCGCGTCATCATGACCCCGTCCCCTGCTTCACAATGACGGAACTCTCGGCATTGTGTAGCGGAGGCAGGGCCACAATGCCACGCCCCAGCTACGCCCCTAAGGGACGTGCAATGTGCCCGTCTGCTGGCCCCCTCTATGCCGGTCCCGCCCCTCTGCGAAGCCAACCTGGCTGCTCTCTCCCGGAGTGGCAGCCAGGATGTCAGCAACTATGCCCCATATGTACTAAGCACTGGAATATGTCCAGTGGGTAACTCCATTTTCAGGTGGCATTACCCAAAAGAAGCCTATGGGCTTCTTTTCAGGATGCCTCTCAGCGTTGTGAGAGGCTGAGAGTTGCTGCTGGCGTTCTCTTCTGGAGCCGCACCGCAGGTCTGTGTATCGGCAGGGTGGGAGGTGTTCTTTAATAAATTATGCCAGAGCTGTATTTATTTGTGTTTTGAAGTGAGAGGTTTTGTGTGTGTGTGTCAATGTTTGTGTCAATGTGTGTGTCTGTGTAGTCTGTCAGTGTGTGTCTGTGTAGTCTGTCTGTGTGTGTATGTCAATGTTTGTGTCAGTGTGTATGTCTGTGTCAATCTTTGCGTCAGTGTGTGTGTCTGCAGACTGTGTGTGTCAATGTTTGTGTCAGTGTGTGTGTCTGTGTAGTCTGTCAGTGTGTGTGTGTCAATGTTTGTGTCAGTGTGTGTGTTTGTGTAGTCTGTCTGTCTGTGTGTGTCAGTGTGTCTGTGTAGTCTTTGTCGGTGTGTGTGTCTGTGCCAGTGAGCGTATCTATTTTTCCAATGGAGGACTCGGTGTCGCCTTTTTATTTCTTGGAGGGGCTGAAAAGCTCCACATGGGATTTTCTCAATAATTGAACCAAACCAAACTTTACTCAATTAATCCTGAGTGCTGGACTATGGGACTATGCAACAGTATATATATATATATCAGTCGGATACAGGCAACACTCCTCGGGTACTCAATAATCCAAGCTCGTTAATCCATTACTGTGAAACATTTCAGATGCATTTTCCTTCATTAAGGCATTGACGAAATATGTAATAAATGCATCTGAAATTTTGCACAGTAAAGTATTAGCAATCTTGGATTATTGAGTACCCAAGGAGTGGTACCTGTATGTGTTTCGATTTGTTTTGTCATTGGTTTGGAAACCCCCCTTTCAAAATCCTGCGTTTGCCACTGTGTACAGCATTGCAGATGCAATGCTTAATACAGCCCGCTTTTTGTGCCCTAGGCAAAGCTTTGGCCTAATGCACCCTTCTCCCCCAATACTCAATTTCCAGCCCCCTACTCTTCACATATTTAAAATAAAAATATAATTATTACCTCCTCTTAGCGGGCTGTCATGTCTGCAGTCCTGATGCAGTATGCTGTCCAGGCTCTATTCCAATGGCAAATGCAGGACTTCAAGAAGAGGGGTCCCAAATGTTAGATTTTAAAACAAAGAAGAAACATATATATTACAATAGAACGGAAACAATAACACTCAGTAATACAGAGACTAACCTAGTGAATCATGGGCCTCATTCAACTTGGATCGCAAGGCTGCAGACGCACGCAAACGGTTGATATTTGCATCCTGCGCATGCGTAGGCAACACAGCGCACATGCGCAAAATTGAAAGCAGCGGATACGCACATACACGGAGAAATGATTGACAGGAAATTACGTTTGGGGGTGGAGAGGGGGGGTGATCGAAGGAACGCAGGTGTGCCTGTGCGTTTGAACACCGTTACAGGGGCGTGCATAATTAAGCCCCTGCGACGGCATACGCAGCAAGAGGTCTATATGACGACAGGAAGTTTTGCAGTGTGTAAGTCAGGTCAAGCTCATCCACAACTGTGCGTATCGGTCCGATGTTACTCGATGTGACCGATGTTTTCGCTGACTAGCGAATGTATGTAATGGGAAGTGGGCAGCTTTATAAGCTGGTGGGCGTCTTGGTATAGTGCTGCGATCTCATTCATATGCATAATTTCGCAATGTGCGGGTACGTGTGATTGCAGACTTGCGATTCAAGTTGAATGATGCCCCATATTCAATACAGAGAGCATGCCAATGACAGTCATACAATACAGAGGGCATCCCTGTGCCACCATTCCTAATCATTAATTAGTCCCCACTCATAAATCATTAAGGTCTTCAACATCATCAAAACAACCTCATTCAACATTATTAACCCATTTACATTTATTAACTCACTCATCTCCATTATTAATTTACCTCCACATCATCAATTAATTATATTCATGTTCATCAAGCCCCTAATTACCTCCCCCAGAGTTATCAAAATAAAAACTCAATAAAAACAAAAACCTCTTTCTCATAATAAAACCCAATCACAACTAACCTTTCACAATATTATCTTCCCTTAATTAAAACCCTTCCTGCCTGCAACTCCACTTGCCTGTTGCTGGTTGATCTTCCTGTGATTCTTGATCTCACAGGGGCGTTCTGCGAGTCACGGGGACTTAGCCTGGCAGCACGCCATCATCTCTCACTATCCCGGCCGAGCAGTGCGCTGGGAAGCAGGCTTTCAGACTGGACTAGCCCATCAGGCCATCGGCCCTTCTGGAATTTGCCAGAAGTGTCAGATGGCCAGTCCAGCCCTGCTGGGTACACACTATACGACATGTGTACCCAGTGACGGCACGACATGATGGAACAATATATCACGCTGGCCGTGCACACTACATGATATGGTTATAAATGCGCAATATATCATTCCATGTTGCATTTAGCAGCATGGCATCATTCACCGCATCGTCACATGTGCCGGATACCTGACCAAAGGACCACGACCTGCTTGCTGTGTACAGCTTCATCGTGTGAATGCTAGACAAGCTCGCTGGTCTCTTTTTTTTTTTTTCCAGGTTCGATTTTAAAGTCCAATTTCATCCTGGCATACAAAATAAAAAGGCTGATGTACTCCGCTGGTCCTTTCTGCCTCCACAGGAAGAAGAAGAACAACTTCAAGTTCGTCCTATTCTAGATCCTGTTTTTGCACAAACTCAGTTGATGACTCCTCCTCCTGGCAAGATCTTTGTGGTGCCTCAATTGCATAAGAATTTATTAACTTGGGCTCATACCTCCTTGTTTCCTGGCCACTTGTGCATCCTCAAATCTTTAACGTTTTTACAGCACTCCTACTCAGGGGTGTATCTAGTGATCCAAGCGCCCCTGGCAATGTAATGGACTGGTGCCGCCCACCTCCCCCCCTATGCAGTGCCCCCAATAGTAATCCCCAAGTAGTAATCCCCCCTATGCTGCATTGCCCCCAGTAGTAGCCCCCCTATACATTGCCCCCAGTAGTAGTCCCCCCCACACAGTGCCCCCAGTAGTAGATCCCAGCAGTAGTAGTCCCCCCCTATACAGTGCCCCCAGTAGTAGTCTCCCCTATACAGTGCTCCCAGTAGTGGCCACTCCCATAAATTGCCCCCAGTAGTGGCCACTCCTATACAGTTCCCCCCAGTAGCGGACATCCCCCCATAAAGTGCCTCCAGTAGCAGCCACCCCCTATATCAGTGCCCCCCCCCCCTTGTAGTGCCAGGCAACACACACAAACACACAAAGAGCAAAAAAATTCAACTTACCTGATCCTCGCTCCTGATGCGACCACCGCTGTCCGCTCTGAGTCCCGGCTGCTCTTCTCCTGAATGGGAGAGACGTCATGATGTATGGCCTCTCTCCTATCACATGCTGCGGGGGGAGCCGGCACATGGAGCTCATTAGTGAGCTCTAGCCGGCTCCCTCCGCAGACGACGCAGCAGCTAATGAGAGTCTGTCTGACTCTCATTAGCTGGCTGCTATTACAAACACACAGCCGCCGCTGGCGGATGTGTGTTTGTAAACTGTGCAGGGCAGACTGCTATCACTGCGGTCTGCCCTACACTTGTGGGGCCGGGGGACTTGTCCACCCCTTGGCTACTGGTGGCACTGCCGGGCTTCGCCCCCCCTTTGGTCGGTGGGTAGATACGCCCCTGCTCCTACTGGTGGCTGGAAGGAAGATGTCCGTAATTTTATTGTTTCCTGTGCCAAGTGTGCTCAGCATAAATCCACTCGCAACAAAGTTATTAGCCCTTTGCGTCCTCTGCCTATTCCTGATGCTCCTTGGACTCATCTGTCGATGGATTTTATTTACCACCCTCTAATGGACACAATACTATCTGGGTGGTAGTAGATTAATTTTCAAAAATGGCCCATCTTATTCTCTTGGTTGGACTTCCTTTAGCTCCACAGTTGGCCATAATGTTCATTCTTGACATCTTCTGTCTTCATGGACTACCCAAGGAGGTAATGTCGAATCAAGGTGTACAATTTGTGGCCAAATTTTGGAGGCCTTTATGTGCCTCTTGTGGAATTAAATTGAGGTTATTTTCTGCCTATCACTCGCAAACAAATGGCCAAACTGAGAGGGTGAATCAGGAATTGGAAAAATTTCTTAGACTCTTCATATCTTCTTCTCAAGATGACTGGGTCGATTTATTGCCTTGGGCAGATTTTGCCCACAATTTTAGGTACCACTACTCTTCAAAATCTACTCCATTCTGTGCAGTATATGGAAGACATCCACGTGTTCCAGATTTCCAACCTCCCATGGTAGTACCTGCCATCACAAATCTTGTGGAATAATTTTCTGATATATGGAAAAACATTCACTCCTCTTTGAAAAAAGCTTCTAGTAATTACAGGAAGTTTGCGGATCATAAACGTCTTGCCGTTCTTCTTCTGAAGATTGGAGATAGGGTGTGGCTGTCAACTAAAAACATTCAACTGACGGTTCCAAGCATGTAATTTGCTCCATGCTTCATTGTACCGTATCGTATTCTTAAAGTCATCAATCCGGTGGTGTATAAACTGGAGCTACCTCCTCTGTTGAAGATTTCCAACACATTTCATGTTTCTCTTCTACGACCATTAATTCTTAATCAATTCCAGCATTCTCCACCCAAGACACCTGAAGTTCATACTCAATTGGGAGTCGAATTTGAGATTGAGAAAATCCTTGATTCTTGACACTAGTTGAATCAGCTTCAGTATCCCACTGATTGGAAGGGGTACGGACCTGAAGAACGAGCATGGATCAAGGCATCTGATATCCATGCTCCACAGCTTGTTCGAGCTTGTCATGAAAAATTTCCTGATAAGCCTTGTGGGTGTCTGGAGTCCACCCTGAAAGGGGGGAGGTACTGTCACATTGCGGACTAGGATCGGACGTTACTCACCTCAGCGCCGGCTTCCCCTGACCTCTCGAGCAGTCAGATGCTAGGTGCGGCAGCAAGTGATGCGCTGAGGATTATACCTGGGGTCTGCTAGGATATTCATGTGCTCGCTCCGTTATTTGGTTCCTGCGGTTACCATCATGGATGCAGCCATGACAGTCTGCATCACTCTTTACCCAACGGTAGCATTGGTTGCTGTCAGCTGACACTATCCTCCAATGGACTGCTAACAGGAAGTTGCCTGTACAACGTCGTTACTTCCAGTGTATACTAACTGTTGCAGCGTTCCAGGTTCCAAGCTCCTGTCTTCCAGTGATACTCTCCTAGTGTTTACCCACAATGTGGGTGTGTACTCAGTAGGTTATCCGAGTACTATCTCCGAAGTGTCATCCTCACATGCCAGTTCTGTGTCTGGAACCACAGTGTATGTACTCAGTACATCTTCCGAGTAAAATCTCCTAGTGTCATCCTCCTGTGTCAGGTCTGCATCTGGAACCACAGGGTATGTACTCAGTAAGTCATCTGAGTATAATCTCCTAGTGTCATCCTCCTGTGCCAGTTCTGTGTCTGAAGTCACAGTGTGTGCACTTAGTACGTCATCTAAGTACAATCTCCAAGTACCATTACTCCTGTGCCAGTTCTGCGTCTGAAGCTACAGTGTGTGTACTTAGTACATCATCCAAGTACAATCTCTTAGTGCCATTCTCTTGTGCCAGCCCTGCGTCTGGATCAACAGGGTGTGTACCCAGTACATCACTCAAGTGCAAAAGTTCAAGTATCATTCTCCTGTGCTTTCCCTGTGGTAGTGTTCTTCCATTTCCCACTTGTGCCAGATACCTGACCAAAGGGCCGCGACCTGCTTGCTGGGTGCAGCTTAAACCCAAATCCTGCTTGGAGGGGGTCACTGGTGAACACCTCCCAGTAAATTAGACTCCGTGCCTTTGGTCAGGTCTAGCCAACATCTGGATTGGGTAGGCATATATCCAGGCCCCTCGCCTCCGATTCTTTTCTTACCTGGGTCCACATCTTCCAATACTTCTACAGAGGACCACCATAGCCCGAACGTGACAGCAAGTGTAGGCAAGCCTCTCAAGTAGCTTGGATGGGCATGGTAGCTAGGAGATGGGATGGTAATTTGAGAGAGAGTTAGGGTCAAAATTTTGTTTTTTCAGCATGGCAGTAATCACTGCATGCTTGAACAGTGATGGAAAGAAACCAGTAAAGAAAGAGCAATTACAGATTTAAGTTAAGGTTGCGATGAGCACTGGATACAGAGCTTTACTGATTTGGGAGGGTATAGGATCAAGAGGAGAAGTAGTAGAGTAGGAGGATGAGAAGAGTGTAGATAGGTCATCTTCTTTTGTGGGGTAAAATTAAGAGAATGTGCCAGAGGGTTCAGGTAGGGAATTGAGCAGGAAGAGCATACCATTTCATTTCTGATTATAAATGTTGTCCTTGAAATAGGAAGCATGATGTTGTGCACTAATAGTAGCAGGTGGGTTGGGTGAGGGAGGGGTAAGAAATATTTGTTTGGCAGTGTCCAGAGCATTACGATAAGAGTGGTAGTCTTATATGTGAGGAAGTCACTTGGAGTATGAGATATACGCCACTGACATTCTACTTTACGTGAGAGTTTTTGTAGGTGGCTTGTAAATTTCGAAAGCCACGGCTGACGTCTAAGTGTGAGGGGTAGCTGGAGCCACTTCATCAAGGGCTATTTCAAGAGTCTAGTTCATGTGTGATACAGCTGTCTAAAGAGAAGTGAATGTAGAAATTGGTGTGATTATTTGTTTTAGAGAGTTGTCAAAAATTAATAGCTTCAATATTTCAGCGGTTGACTTAAATGACATTTCGGTTGACATAATAAAGGAGAGTGTGCAGGTGATAAGATTGTGATCTGAGGAGCTCATTCAGACCCGCTTGTTAAGATGCAAAAGCTCGCTACTGCCGATGGTATGCATTGTGCGCATGCGTATGCAGCGCACTGCGCATACCTTAGCGAAAGTTCACAATGCGTACACTCGCTGCGCATAGACAGTCCGCAGAGTGAGTGACAGGGGAAGCTGTTTGTATGTGGTAACAGGGGTTGGCCATTAAAAACAGGGGGAGTGGAGGTGCAAACGCAAGCGTGCCTGAGCATCTCAACGGCGTTTTAGAGGTGTGCATAATTAAAAGACAGCACCTAACCCTAGCCGATATATTGACTGTATCCTATGTGTATGTATGTATGTATGTATGTTTGAAAATATATGCCAGGATGTAGGAGATCTAGGCATAGCGTAGGGTGTTATAGAACTGTTACATGTATCTGTCATTGCCAGTAAAATACCATGACTGTTTTACTATTGTTGGTAAGATGCCGATTTATCATATGCCGCAATTTAAATGCAGATAAGTTATCTTATTTTGCCCAAATTTGCAACGTGAAAATTTCATGTGAATTTAGGAAGAATCTCTGGTCAGGACACGGGCTCCGTCTGTGCACATACAGCGTATGCATGGCTGTTGCCCTGTCATGTGTCATCAGAGGCAGATGGAGGATCACTCTCTGAAATAATCTGTGATACAGTAACCCATAGGCTGCTATAAGCTTTACTTTCTGGAGCTTGGTAAACCTAACAGCGCTTGTCACACCCTTGCAGCAGCACTCAGTAGGCCCTTCATAAATGTTGGACATTAATCTGGCACTGGTGCAGAGTTTGTTTAATAACAATCCTTATTGCCAGTGGCATATTTAGTTTAGTATTGCAGTTATACTAATGATTATGCCATTGGTCAGTTATACTAATGAATATGCCATTGGTCAGTGATACTAACAAATATGCTATTGGTCAGTGTTACTAACGAATATGCCATTGGTCAGTTATACTAATGAATATGCCATTGGTCAGTGATAATAACGATTATGCCATTGGTCAGTTATACTAATGAATATACCATTGGTCAGTGATACTAACATATATGCTATTGGTCAGTGTTACTAACTAATATATGCCATTGGTCAGTTATACTAATGAATATGCCGTTGGTCAGTGAAACTAACGATTATGCCATTGGTCAGTTATACTAATGAACATGCCATTGGTCAGTGATACTAACGATTATTCCATTGGAATTTAACATTACACATGCCTCCGGCAAGGTCCAGCGATGTCCCCTCCACAGCGGTATCATCCACAGCGACAATCTGTTGTATCATGTGCATGCGCGACAGTCAGTCTGTACATGTGCATTACACTTTTAACCAACGGGGACTAGGCAATGCCTGGAAGGCTTTTCTGAATCAGTAAAGGCCGTTGCTGGGTCCCTATTGCCGGCAATGGGGATTGTATTGCTATCACCATCTATAGATGACGTAAGAAGAACAGCTAAGCTTACCGCTGTTAAATAGTGAAAGGAGGACATAACACCTTTAGCGAGTGCTAAAGGGGTTATGTCCAGCAGCAGCTCCTGCCCTCTTACCTGAGGGGGGCTGCTTCTGGTGCCGACACCTGCACAATGAATGTCAGGCACCAGGACTTGCAGTAGCGCCACACATATACATAACACCAGCATCTCGGGGCTGCACTGGTAGCAGCCCCGAGAAGCCATGTAGGGCTGCCCGAAAGGCAGAGTAGCAGCTTCCACTGGAACCCGCTCTCTGCTTATGGCAGCCCGGACTGGCAGTCCCAGGGGGAGGAGACACGGACTGCGCTGGCTCACTGAAGTGGAGGATTTTACTGGTGGGGGGGGCTGCAGGCTCGCAGCCCCTAAGTAAAATCCGCCACTGGTTATGTCTCATTGTTAAATGGGGCCCATAGTGTTGGACTGTTTTGCTGATAAAACCTGTCAAGGAAAGTAAGGGGAGCAGCAAAGCATTTTTTATAGCTCGCAAAGTAGACAGCTTGTTGGCCATTACTTAGGTTTCCAGACCCACTCTAATTTATTCTACCTATGCATCCACTTCTCCATTACTGGAATACAAATTCCAGCCTGAAGTTGCTGCTAATATATATATATATATATATCACAGAAAGACAATGCCTTCAACTTGGGCTTCAAATATAAAATATATAGGAGATAGATACCAGTACTTAATAAGTTCACAAGCTGCTCCCTTCACAAAATCCCCTGTTAGAAGGATTAGAGAGAACACACCAAATATATTTGAAGGGGCACTAATAATGATTTACAGTCTGTAAATGATGAAGTATCTCAGTCTATTCTTTTTAGTGATTCAATCTTTTAGTAGAGGGAGATACGATGATGACCCAGAAGTCTTGTTGTCTTCTCTGAGACTGTATGATCCACGTTGTAACCTTTCTCTGGAAGGAATTTTTTCGTGGATGACCTTTTACTAGAAATAAACCCTCACACCAAGGGTCCCCACAATTTGTGAATTAAAGAATGCAAAGGTGGGGAAACCTTTTTTAAAAAATACTTGTAATACAAATGCTGCGCTTCATTATTCTGAGTTTTATTGTTTTTGTTATGAAAAATATCTTGTAAAGATTGTTTTATCGAAAAAGATTTTATACTGGAATAAATATATCCATGTCCACATGAACTGTTGATATATTATATATTGGGTGTTCTTCCCTTGGTGTGAGGGTTTATTTCTAGTAAAAGGTCATCCACGAAAAAATTCCTTCCAGAGAAAGGTTACAACGTGGATCATACAGTCTCAGAGAGGACAACAAGACTTCTGGGTCATCATCATATCTCCCTCTACTAAAAGATTGAATCACTAAAAAGAATAGACTGAGATCATTCATCATTTACAGACTGTAAATCATTATTAGCGCCCCTTCCTATATATTTGATATATATATATATACATATATATATATATATATATATATATATATATATATATATATACAGATAGATACATCAAGCGATGATATCAAAAGGGCACTCACCAGCCTTGGTGCATTGATATTGGTAAGTCAAAGAACAACTTCTCAAGAAGTGCGATCTATTGTAGCACAGACAACAACATCATCAGAACAGCAGCTATTTTTCTGGAAAAATAGGTTCAAAAACTGTGGGTGGAGATATAGAAAAACAATTTTATATATATTTTAGTGTCCCTGTATCTCTGTGTCCTCTATATTTGTGTGTCCCCTCTACCTATCTAATTGTTCTCTATACCTGTATACCTTCTGCCTCTTTGTGTCCCTTATAAATCTGTGTCCCCTATACATATCTCAGTGTCCCCTATGCCTCTATGTGTCCTCAATACCTGTGTCCCCTATACATATCTCAGTGTCCCCCTATGCCTCTCTGTGTCCTCAATACCTGTGTCCCCTATACATAGCTCAGTCCCCTATATTTGTCTGTGTCCTCTATACCTGTTTGTGGCCTATACCTATCTCAATGTTCCTATGCCTGTGTCCCTTATACCTATCTCAGTGTCCCCTATACATCTCGGTGTCCTCTATGTTCCCTATCACTCTTTCAATTTCAAGGTTTTTTGTTTTGTCTCTTAAATTCTCTATCACCCCCTCTATCTTGTCCCATATACGTCTTTCAGTGCCCCCTATATCTATCACTGTCCTCTATACCTTTCGGTGTCCCTTACAGTCAGGTGCATAAATATTGGGACATTGACAGAATTTTCATATTTTGGCCTCTATTCACCACCACAATGGCGTTGAAATGAAACAAACAAGATGTGCTTTAACTGCAGACTTTCAGATTTAATTTGAGGGTAATTACATCCAAATCAGGTAAACGTTGTAGGAATTACAACGGTTTCTATATGTGCCTCCCACCTTTTAAGGGGCCAAAAGTAATGGGACTATCAACTCAAAAGCTATTTCATGGACAGGTGTGGGCTATTCCCTCGTTATATCATTATCAATTAAGCAGGTAAAAGGTCTGGAGTTGATTCTAGGTGTGACATTTGCATTTGGAATCAATTGCTGTCGACTCTCAATATGAGATCCAAAGAGCTGTCACTATCAGTGAAGCAAGCCATCATTAGGCTGAAAAATCAAAACAAACCCATCAGAGAGATAGTAAAAACATTAGGTGTGGCCAAATCAACTGTTTGGAACATTCTTAAAAAGAAAGAACGCACCGGAGAGCTCAGCAACACCAAAAGACCCGGAAGACCACGGAAAACAACTGTGGTGGATGACAGAAGAATTATTTCCCTGGTGAAGAAAACCCCTTCACAACAGTTGGCCAAATCAAGAACACTCTCCAGGAGGTAGGTGTATATGTGTCAAAGTCAACAATCAAGAGAAGACTTCACAAGAGTGAATATAGAGGGTTCACCACAAGATGTAAACCATTGGTGAGCCACAAAAACAGGAAGACCAGATTAGAGTTTGCCAAACAACATCTAAAAAAGCCATTACAGTTCTGGAACAACATCCTATGGACAGATGAGACAAAGATCAACTTGTACCAGAGTGATGGGAAGAGTATGGAGAAGGAAAGGAACTGCTCATGATTAGAAAACACAGCACCTCATCAGTGAGGTGGTGGTAGTGTCATGGCGTGGGCATGTATGGCTGCCAATGGAACTGGTTCCTTTGTATTTATTGATGATGTGACTGCTGACAAAAGCAGCAGAATTAATTCTGAAGTGTTTCGGGCAATATTATATGCTCATATTCAGTCAAATGCTTCAGAACTCATTGGACGGCGCTTCACAGTGCAGATGGACAATGATCCGAAGCATACTGCAAAAGCAACCAAAGAGTTTTTTAAGGCTAAAAAGTGGAATGTTATGCAATGGCCAAGTCAATCCCATGACCTGAATCCGATTAAGCATGCATTTCACTTGATGAAGACAAAACTGAAGGGAAAATTCCCCAAGAGCAAGCAGGAACTGAAGACATTTGCAGTAGAGGCCTGGCAGAGCATCACCAGGGATGAAACCCAGCGTTTGGTGATGTCTATGCGTTCCAGACTTCAGGCTGTAATTGCCTGCAAAGGATTTGCAACAAAGTGAAAGTTAGATTTAGGATTGTTTAGTTTGTCCCATTACTTTTGGCCCCTTAGAAAGTGGGAGGCACATATAGAAACCGTTGTAATTCCTACACCGTTCACCTGATTTGGATGTAATTACCCTCAAATTAAATCTGAAAGTCTGCAGTTAAAGCACTTCTTGTTTGTTTCATTTCAAAGCCATTGTGGTGGTGAATAGAGGCCAAAATATGAAAATTCTGTCAATGTCCCAATATTTATGTACCTGACTGTATATCTGTCACTATCCCTTGTACCTCGCTCAGGGGCCTATTCATTATGTTAAATATCGCCACTGGTCTGAAAATCAGCTGTCCCCTTTAGTAGAGGTGATACTTAGCACTGCTGAGTCAGATTTGGCAGTACTGTGCATGTGTGAATCTGGGTTCACGCATGCACAACTTCTGGTGGTAGGAGCTGAGCAGCGGCAGAGGGATGCGAATGGATCCCTCTTCATGTCTGGGACTCCTTCCCATAGTGAAGCAGCTGCAGTGTGGGAACAAACACCATCTGAAGAAGGCGAATGCTCCAGCAGTCAAGCTCTGAAAATGCTGTATTTGTATTTTCGGAGCTTGATGAATTTAGGTCCCCATACTAGTGTATGGGGACAGATTGGGACTGAAAGGTAAGCAGGAGATATCAATGATATCATCTCCTGTGTTACCTTATAATGAATAGTACTGACAAGTTATACAAAAGTAGCCGAAAATAAAATTTTCATCTGGTTTTTGTATAAATGAAGTGATGATGAATAGAGCCCTCAGTGTGCCCTATGGCAGTCTAAATGGCAAATTCAAACATTTTGACTATTAAATTCTGAAATGTGTCCAGATTGCAGTAGCACCTTTGGGCGTACACTCAGGGTTATGCGCCGTAGGGGCTCTCTGAATTATTTAATTGCTCAACTATGTGAACATCGGCATTGTGTGCGACTCACAATCAGGCCCTTACTGCCTATTATTAGTCCACTTTTTGTTTATATAGTATACTATGACACTATAATGGCTGGCCACTCCTCTCTGGTAGTTAGCCACACCCCTTTCTGAGAGTGGCAAATTCCTTAGTGGGCCCCTATAACTGCATTCTCCTGGTGGGTCCTTCATGCCCCAGTCCGACACTGATAGTACATCTCGGGAATACTTAATATATGCTGCAAATATTTAATGATAAATAGGCCCCAAATGTGTAAAATTTTAATTTTGGAACAAGAGTTAAGCTAAGTGCACTGTGATAGGATCACTGGTAAAGTGGTCTGTGACAGGGACATTTATCCCAGATTCCTGTCTCATGTGTTTTAAATCCCCAGGAGAAAGTCTGCAGTGTAGAAGGCTTGAGTCTCGGCTTTTTGAAAAGCCGGTTTGGGACCTGGGGGTTGTGGGTGAGAGGAGAGGGAGGGCTCCACCCACGGCCACTCCAGGTTTTGGTTCTCTTAGCCTGGTAACAGGCTTATTAGGGCTTCCACCTGAGAGTGGCCAATATAAGCCTAATGTGTTGAGGGCTGATTGTCTCACCTGGGAGAGCAGACAGGGAGTTTGCTCAGAGACACTGGAAAAACCTAACTGTGAGTGTTGTGCTGTGCCTGGTTGCTGGTGAGGGCATTAGGCCCTGCCAGGTTCTGGTAGTGAGGGAACTACCTGTGAAGTTAGTGCCCCAACAGGGCTAGGATTTATGTTTATGTTTTCTTTATGTTATTTCTGACATTGTACAATAAAGACTGGCGCCGACCAGCTTGTACTTGCATCCAGACTGGTGTGCTGCTTCCCTGCTGCTGTGGGTGTGTGTAAGAAAGGAGTCCTTCTACCCAGGAGAGGGACCCCCTACCCTGACTGTGTCACAATATGGTGGAGAATGCGGGCACCCACACACACTGAAGTTGCAGCGAGAGGAAAACTTTCCATTTAAAAATTAAAGGGACAGACACCCAATTTGTGAGTGTGGAAATAACACTGTGTCCTTGGAGTCCCATAGAGGAGGCGTCAGCCAATGCTCAGAGAGGCAAGGTTCAGCTTCCAACCTACACCCAAGGACAAAATGGAGGACATTATTAAGGCCTTGCTGCAAGCTACAGCAGCTCAGCAGGAGACAAACAAACTTCAGCAGGAATCTACCAGAGCTCAGCAGGAATCCACCAGGGTGCAACTGTTGGCCTTGGAGACAGCCCAGAGGCAACAACAGGTCGCCATCGAGGAAACCCGCCAGGCCTTAGTGGAAAACAGCCAGGCCATAAGAGAGGTGGTACAGCACCTGGTCGCCCTGCCCAGAGATGTTACTACTGGTCCTCCCACCACCACTCACTCCGTACGAGCCAGTCACTTCCTCCAAAAGATGACTTCGGGCGATAATGTGGAGGCCTATCTCGCCGCATTTGAAAGAATGGCCGAAAGGGAGAGTTGGCCCAAGGAGCAGTGGGCAAGTCTGGTGGCACCTTTTTTGTCTGGGGAGCCACAAAAGGCCTATTTCGACTTATGCCTGGCTGATGCCAAGGACTATAAGAAAACTAAAACAGGAGATCCTAACTCGCTTGGGAGTCACCACCTTTGTTCGTGCCCAACGGGTCCACCGCTGGGAGTTCCATATGGACAAGCCTCCACGTTCACAGATGCATGACCTCGTCCATCTGTCCTCAAAATGGCTACAGCCCGAGACGCTGACAGGACCACAGATCGTGGAAAGGGTCGTGATAGACCGGTACCTGCGATCATTACCTGTGACTCTGCGCAAGTGGGTGAGCCATGCAGACCCTAAGTCCGCGGACCAGTTGGTCGAGCTGGTGGAGAGGTACGTGGCGGCTGAGGAGCTGATGAATATGCCCCACCGAGCCCCGATGGCGCACCGGCGAACTCCCACAGACACTGGTAAGACTGTTCCAGGGGAGAAGGGTGCTGGGCGGTGGAATGTACCTAAGACTGAGGGTGTAGAACCTGGAGACAGGCCTGCCAGGCCAGGAAGGTTCTTGCCCCGTAAACGATTAGACATTAATATGATTCAGTGTTTCCGGTGTGGTGACTTCGGCCATATTTCCGCTAATTGTTCACTTACAACTGAACCTATGCAATGTGATACTGCTCATGTCTACCGCAGGGGGTCTTTCTTTGCACAGACAGCCTGTACGGCTGACTGTCAGGCTGAGACTGATAAGCATATGTGTGTACTCACTGTAGATGGCAACCGAGTAGAGGCACTGTTAGACTCTGGTAGCTTGGTGACACTTATAAAAGCTGAGCTGGTGAACCCCTTGAGGCGTAAGGGGAAAACTGTTGGTGTGACCTGCATACATGGGGATACTCGATATTATGTTACTGCTGAGGTGAACATCGAGACACCATGTGGCTTTGCTATAGTTTCTGTGGGTTTGGTGCCTGGTCTGATGTGCGATGCAATATTGGGGAGAGACTTTGCTCACTTCTGGAAGTTGTGGGAAAGCCGTTTTGTTTCAGAAGTGAACAACCCCGATCCATTTGAGAAGGTTGTCGATGTAGTGGAGGAGGGAGTTTCTTCTGAGTCTGAGTTATTCCCTTTTTCTACTATGATTGGCGAACTAGAGAATGCGGAGCGTGACGGTGGCCCGCCAACTGATGTGCCTCCCATTGAGGTGGGACGTGTTGTTGGGTCAGTTGATCGTCTGCCTGATTTAGAGGTCAGAAGAGAGGTCTTTGCCGTGGAGCATTTGAATGACCCTGCTTTGGTAAAAGCCAGGGAGAATGTAAAAGTAGTTGATGGTAAACCCGTAGGCCCTGATAGTCCTTTATCCTATCCCCACATGGCAATGTGTCAGGATTTGTTATATCAGGTGACTAAGAAGGGGGAAGATGTTGGGGAACAGGCTCAACAGGCACAGCAGAGGGTATACAACCACAATGCTCGGTTACGCAGCTTTGCTCCTGGGGACAGAGTGTTAGTGTGGATTCCCACTGTGGAAAATAAACTTTTGGCTAAATGGCAAGGCCCCTTTCAAATCTTAGAAAGAGTGGGACAGGTCAATTACAAAGTTTACCAGCCGGGGAAAAGAAAGTCGGAACCGATATACCATATAAATCTGTTAAAGCCCTGGAAAGATAGAACGGTACTGTCGGCCGTCCGAGCCCCTCCAGTAAGTCCAGGGCCCTTAGTTCCCGAAGTGACAGTGGCAAAAACCCTGTCGGCAATTCAACAACGTGAGGTCAAGGAGTTTCTGGTCAGAAATAGGGTGCTGTTCTCTGACATACCTGGGAAAACCTCGGTCGTTAAACATGACATCATCACTGACCCAGGGGTTAAAGTTAATCTAAAGCCCTATAGGTTACCAGAAGCACCAAGAGAATCGGTGTCGAAAGAAATTAAAAATATGCTAGAGTTAGGGGTTATTGAAGTATCACATAGTGAATGGTCAAGTCCCATTGTGTTGATTCCAAAGCCCGACGGGAGTGTGCGTTTCTGCAATGACTTCCGAAAGTTGAACAGTGGTTCAAAATTCGATGCCTACTCGGTGCCACAGTGGAGAAGGAGGCATTGGCCATAAAGTGGGCGTTAGAGGCTCTCAGGTACTACTTGGTTGGTAGAAAGTTCAAATTGATCACTGACCATGCCCCTTTGAAGTGGATGTCCGAAAATAAGGACAGTAATGCGTGAATTACGAGATGGTTCTTGGCGTTACAAACTTTTAAATTTTCAGTGGAACACAGGCCAGGGGGCCTGTTATCTAAAGCAGACGCGTTGTCACGCGTTCATTGTTTGGGGGCTTCAGTTGTTCCGCCCCATAGGTCGAAACAAAGGGGGGGGATATGTGATAGGATCACTGGTAAAGTGGTCTGTGACAGGGACATTTATCCCAGATTCCTGTCTCATGTGTTTTAAATCCCCAGGAGAAAGTCTGCAGTGTAGCTGGCTTGAGTCTCGGCTTTTTGAAAAGCCGGTTTGGGACCTGGGGGTTGTGGGTGAGAGGAGAGGGAGGGCTCCACCCACGGCCACTCCAGGTTTTGGTTCTCTTAGCCTGGTAACAAGCTTATTAGGGCTTCCACCTGAGAGTGGCCAATATAAGCCTAATGTGTTGAGGGCTGATTGTCTCACCTGGGAGAGCAGACAGGGAGTTTGCTCAGAGACACTGGAAAAACCTAACTGTGAGTGTTGTGCTGTGCCTTGGTTGCTGGTGAGGGCATTAGGCCCTGCCAGGTTCTGGTAGTGAGGGAACTACCTGTGAAGTTAGTGCCCCGACAGGGCTAGGATTTATGTTTGTTTTCTTTATGTTATTTCTGACATTGTACAATAAAGACTGGCGCCGACCAGCTTGTACTTGCATCCAGACTGGTGTGCTGCTTCCCTGCTGCTGTGGGTGTGTGTAAGAAAGGAGTCCTTCTACCCAGGAGAGGGACCCCCTACCCTGACTGTGTCACAGCACACTATGCAATAATTGGGCTGATTTTTCGTCTAGTCGGTCCGAGAATCTCAGAGGGCCTAATTCAGAGGTGGATGCTAATCCCGTCGCGGCTGCGTCCATGTTTGCAATGGTATTGAGAATTCATGCAAATGCCATAACCACTGTAATTTGTACATAGAGATGCCAACCGGCAGCGTGTCTCATCTACTGCTTGCATACAAAGAAGCACCATCGATCTTCTGAGCAACCCTACAGTTGCTCGGACTGTCCAGATGCTGTTGCTGGCTGCGGCACTCCCACAAAAAGTTTGCAACACACCGGCGTTTTACTAGCCCTTCCCCGTTACCTCCCATAAACACACAATGAATGTTAATCACTCTGTGTCCAAATACTCACTAGGGCTGACATCGGTAAACCATTGTGACAGTGCGACTCATTCGCATGCATAGTGCAAAATTCATCGCCCAACCTCACAACCTCTGCATTGCATCTACCGCTGAATGAGGGACAGTTGGGAGGCATGCGTATGTATTTCCAATCATCTGTCCGACATTTCTACTCATAGTTCATTTTAAACGTCACCTTTGTGACAAGCTTTAGGGCAGGTAGGGGGAGAGCTGTATTAGAGGAAAAAAGTGGAAAGCGATAAAGTACCAACCAATCAGCTCCTGTCATTTTTCAAACATAGCCTGTAACATGGCAGGAGCTGATTAGTTGGTACTTTACCTTTCTCCAATGTGTCTCTCTCCATAATCGTTCTGATCGTAGTGATAAATTATAATAGTGTACATTAGAAATCAGAAGCTCTCAAGTTCGCGTCATCACTGAGAAAATCATAAAGCTGGTCGGATCGTGGGTAAAATTGTTCTAGTGTGTAACTAGCACCAGCATTACTTTTGGGGGACAAAGGAGGCACTTGACAGGTGTGATAATTGACACGAACTTAAAAGGTTCCTATCAGGGACTTTCCAATTTGCTAAAAAAATATATTTAAAAATCCCATTATTATCATATTACTTCTCATCACCCCTCTCCTGTCACGAAACACTGCCGTGCAGTAGTGTTCACTGCTAGCAACCATCAGTCAGTGACAACATTACACACTTCTCCCACGCACTTGAGAAGGGAGAGTGACCAAGGAGGAGCCCCGTCACAGTGCGGATTGATCTATTGTGTCTTGTCAATCAGCGTCTGCCACGCCCCGTTACTTTCAGTAGCCCCTGGCCTGTGATCCGTTTAGAATAGGGGCGTCACCCCGAGGTAGGCGGGGCCACAGGGGTGTCTGCGGGACAAGGTGGGAGTGACCGCTGCTGCCATGGGTGGAGGGATACCAGCAGAGGGAGGGAGGGGGTGACGCGTTATGGGGAGCGGGGGGATGAAAAGTTAGACGTGAAGAAGAGGGAGAGAGAGAATTAGGCAGAGAGTGGGTGAGGAGTAGGGATCAGTGTGACAGAGCAGCAAGGGAACTAGTGACAGCCCGGTGTGAGTGTGTCTGTGTGGTGACAGTGACTCCCTCCTGTTGCCCTCTACTCACTCTACACTGCACCTCTTTCCTCTGGGGGGCTGTCATGACCTCCATTCTACCCTTCACCCCCCCAATTGTCAAGAGGCTGCTGGGCTGGAAGAAAGGGGAGCAGAATGGCCAGGAGGAGAAGTGGTGCGAGAAGGCGGTGAAAAGCCTGGTGAAGAAGCTGAAGAAGACCGGACAGCTGGACGAGCTGGAGAAAGCCCTGGCCACCCAGAGCATCAGCACCAAATGCATCACCATCCCCAGGTGAGGGCTGGGGGACACCCCTCTGCCACATCAGCCTCCCCTGTCACAGTGGTGGGGGCACTCTACAACGTGCTGCCCAGAGCACACTCTATATGGGGCATGGTAATGTGGGGAGGGTGACTGTATTTTGTAATCATTTACAATATAAAATACAATCCTGTAATGTTTCCTAAAGTATCATCATGAAATGAGTGGGTGTAAACATGGTGGCTGGGCCAAGGTAAAGTGAACATTCAAACCTAATTTTCAGCATTAAAGGAGAACAGATTTACAAATGTGCACGTAGGTGTATACAGTGAGTTGAGAAGAGGTGGTGTAAACATAGAAATCTACATATACATTTGTGTCTCTGTAATTGACTCCTATAAAACCTTCTCTTACGTAGCACAACTTTTTAATACTCTTATTATCCGCATGTAAATAAAATGCAATAATGTATGTCATATATAAATAAATAATATTATTAATAATAATACAAATTATAATAATAATAATAGTGAAAATAATACTTATTTAGCTCCTTTTGTAGTTTTGCATTCTATTGTCACTCATTTAAAGCCCTCTAACTTTTCTATTGCTCCATATCAGTTGCAAGATTTGTTTTTGGTCCACATAATAGGCTAAATGCTCACATATAACCACAAATTGAGGCCTCCCAACTTCAGTTCCTGTGATGATATGCGTCACACACACTGCTCCCAGTTTCGCTACATAAATGCTACCAATAGTTCCTGTTATTGTTCCACATATAGCCCACTTCTATTGTGTATTGCATCCTCTCTATATACACTTTCTTCTAGTTATTTTAGTTCACATAATCTGCCGCTCCACACAATACATCTGTAGTGTTCCACAAAACTTTTCCTAAATTGCTCCAGATAACTTGTAAGTAACCTACATATGCAATGTTTATTAATATAAAATGTAATTAAAATAAGTACTCTCGTTTTTTGTAACACCCCCCCCCCCCCCCCCCCCCCAGCTCAAACAAATGGCATGGATATAAGGTGTCCCAGCTTCTACAGTTACATTTAATGTAGTATAGCAGGAAAGTGTGACTGCAGTGTATCAGTTCAGTGACAGTCACACTTCTTCCTTAGAAAGTGGAATTTGTTTCTGAAATTTACTTAGAAGTTGTTTGTTGATTTGTTTTCATTATTATTATTTTTTAATTAGCATTTCGCTAAATGTATTACATGAGTGAAAAAAGACAGAGCATATGAGCAGCGAAGGATGATACATAATCTGCATGTTATAAAAGTGGCCTGGGAAAGCGGGGCATGTGAGTACATGTATAGGGATGTGCAGGGGGGCTGATCGGGCTCAGTGCTGAAAATAGTACAGTTGTAAAGCTGGAATTTACTTTACCTTAGGTATAATCCAGTTGAAGGAATTTCCAGGTTATCTAAATCAGATGCTTTCATTTATCTAAGACAGATCATGTACACCCAAAGCTACTGACATGAAAACACTTGGGGCCTGATTCAGAGACGCACGCTATTTGCGTGCGCTCGCTCTGAATCAGGGCATCCCTATTTTTATTAATTCCGGCCTCCAGGCCGCTCACACAGCTGTAGGTGACCACCCACAGCTTGTGCGAGCGGCCTGGCGATGGTCGCAATTATCGCGACCATCGGCATTGCGAGGAGACCCTTGTGGTAGGGTCTCAGCACTCGCAATGCCAAGTGGACTTCCAGCTCTAATAGAGCCAGAAGTCCACTACTGACATCACGAGCGATGTTAGTAGGGCCGCCCACTAACGGCAGGCGTTTCTTCGGGAACACCTCCGTTTGTTCATCCACCCCCCCTACCCGCTTACAAAACGGGGCGAGCTGTCGATCAACATTGACAGCCGCCCCGTTTTGCTGCGAGCTCCAGAGCGAGTGAAGGTCTCACTTGCTCCGGGGGTCGCGCACGCCACGCGTGCGCACTGGCCCACCATCGACCCAGTTACGAGTGCTATGCGCGAGCGGGTCTGAATCAGGCCCTTGGTGTCTATGAGGAACAAAGTGTCCTTAGGATTTATAGCCCTGGAAAATCATAGCCTGTTTATGATTTTACTGTAATGTAAACACATAATCGGCAGGAATAATGCAGAATCTTGGTGTTTTACCTCTGCGGTTGCTGCCAGGGGACGCATGCAGTTCCACTGACACTGGCGGCCATGGTCCCTTCAACATTCTGCACCTGAAATAGGCAGGATCACTGTCCAATGTTGCGGCTGATGGTCCTCCGATAGTGCGTATTTGTACGCACATCGGCGGATTTGCGCTGCTGCAGATGGTCTCGATAAGACGCCCATCGGTCGTGCATTATGCATTAGCATAAAGACGCAGTAGTGGCTGCAACAAAAGTCACAGCCGCTACTGCAACTGCCTCCACCTGTGAATCACCCTCTTAGAGGGAAATGTATTGGCCTTCTAAAGAGTGGAGAAGTTGCCCATAACAACCAATCAGCTAACTGTCATTTCATAGAATGTACTTGACAAATGCTAGCTAGAAGCTGATTTTTTGCTATGGTCAGCTTCTCAACTTGTCCACTTCTCCACTCTTTAGAATGTTTGATACATCTCCCCCTTGATATCATGCATGTGGTCAGTTCCATTATCAGAGAATTACAAGGAGTTTGCTCGGTACCTGCATAGTATTCTTACCCCTTCTGGCTACTCTAACATTCATTTCTAATTTGATGTGGTTGCCCAGTCAACTCAATCAACAATTATTTAATAAGGCTGCTTTATGAACATGCAAAAGACTAGTGCAAATGTTGTCTTGTGATGTTAAGCACCTACTTTTGTGCCCGCTGCACGTGTCGCTACTGGTAAGTGCATTGCAGCAAGACCCATAGCCTTTTTCCCACAATAGAATAACATTTTGGTTGAGGAGAGGACATCTTCTGTGTGCACTTTAAAGGAAAAGCCCATTACCAGTTTTGACCAAGGTAACAAGAAAGTGTTCAACCACACATAACTACCACATATGATATATACAGGTCTTATGAAGCTATGCTGAGCAGTACGATTGGAGAAAACAATAAAAATGTACTATACTAAAGGTGGGACAGTCACAGGTCAGTTGTCGGGCCCAGTGGGCATGATTCAGAGGTGGACGGTAATTCATGCACGGCTGCAATTTCTTTTGGATTCGCTGTAAGCGGCGTCCATTGCAAGACACTTTAATGTCCGTGGACAGTGCAAATTCGCCTGTGGGCTCAAACACTCCACCATCAGCGCATCATTGCTATCACTGTGCACACTTACTACGCCCTATTGCTGGTGCAGAGTCTCATGCTGAACTTTCTCTGAACATGGGACCTGATTCAGAGCCGGACGCTCGCCCACCTCCATAAATATGGAGCGTCCTCCTGGACGCTCGTATAGCTGTGGGTCACCACCCACAGCCTATACGAGCGTGCAGGATGATGGTCGCGATGGTCTTGACCATCGCGACCATCGCCAGTGCGAGCAGAAGCCTGCGGTTGAGTTTCTCAACCGCAAGGCCAGGAGTGATTTTGGCTCTATCAGAGCCAAAATCACTCCCACTGACATCACTAGTGATGTCAGTGGGGCCGGCTTCTGACGGTAGGCGTTCCGTTGGGAACGCCTCCATCTGGCAGGCACGCCCCCGGCACGCCCACCAAAGGGGGCGTGCTGTCAATCAACATCGACAGCACGCCCCCTTTGATCAGACACAACAAGCGAAGGAAAGTCCTTCGCTCGTCGCGTCTCGCGCATGCGCACGACGGAGCTCCCTCCGTCGTGCGCATGCGCAGTGCACACCATCGACCCACTTGCGAGCGGACAGCCGCTCGCGAGTGGGTCTGAATCAGGCCCATTGTCTCTGTAGCTGTGTCTCTGTGTTTGAGAATGCAGCCACGCTCACTGACACACCCGTGACACAACACGCCCATGAGACAGACTTTTTTTGTATTCACTTCAAGCCTCCTCCCAGGAACCCCCATGGCTGTCCGCCACCAACTCTATGACAATCAACTCCGTTCACAACAGCGGTATCAGCATACACTAAGTGGTGCACCTGCGCAGTAACAGATAATCGCTTATCTGCGCAAACATCGACGTTGGGTCCACTTCTGAATCAGGCCCCGTGTGAGCATACAGATCTTGTGTTAGCTGATTTGACATTCAGCCTGAAGGCAGCCTTGTGTGCTTGCTGAGGGTACTTGGTACCTCTATGGATTTCTGATCACTTAGGCAAACAACTAGAAAAGTACAAGTGTACTTAGGCCCTCATTCAGAGCCGCTCGTTAGCGGCAGTACGCTCGTTCCGAGCGATGTTTGCACATCTGCGCATGCGTACGGTTTTTAGTACGCATGCGCGAACCAGTCAGTGCGGCCAAAAATCGTTTGTACGCTATATAGCGAGTGCCTGCTATTTTGAGTGACAGAATGAGGCGTATGTGGGTGGTAACAGGGGAAGGTGCTTGAAAATGGGGAGTGGAGATCCGAACGCAGGCGTGCTTAAAGGTCAAAACGGGCGTATTATGGGTGTGCATAATTAATACAGCAGCGTCATTGACCACGTCACTGGGTTATTTTATAGCCAGAACTGCTCGCAAATTTGTGGTAGCAAACACCAACCACAAGAATAGCGAGCAGTTCATACGCTGGTCGATGTACTCGATTAATCTAATAAATAGCGGACATGACGTATGGTGCGAGCGGCCAGGGGGCGTTTTTAACAAATAAACGAGCGTATGTTTTGCTCGCTCGTTCAGACTTAGAGGCGTGAACAGACTGCAATTTGCGAACGGATCATTTGAATAGCCACCCCTTGTTTTTGAACGAACGACCGCAAATAGCGAACGGCTCTGAATGAGGGCCTTAATTTTTTGAATATATAGTTATGAACACACAAAGGATACTCATAGCACAAAATAACAATAGTTTGGGGGCTCACTACACAAAGAGCTTACTAAACAAACCTATTCTAAATGGGCTGTGGTCACCGACTCCTGGGATGCTGTCCTAAACACCGAGCCACACCCCTTACTCCTGCCAGTGTGCTAAAGCCCGAGTCTGGTGTCCTTCTTTTGGCACTTGCACAAGCTAACAAGCTCAGCAGAGACTTGACGATTTGATCACCGCCACGATTCTGACCTGTCCAACAGGAACTATAACCCCTTCCCAGTACTGTCCTGAAACAGGACAACTAGCTGACGACTCATATCTTCCTTTTAAACTGGTTTTCACAGTGTTGTGGCTTCATTGGGATGGTTGAGGCTTCATTGGGATGGTTGTGGCTTCATTGGGATGATGTTAGATGCAATGTCCCTGCTTGATTGAGTACTTGCATATTGGAGCTTCCATCAGTTCCTGGTTTTGCAGCATGCACTCTGCAATGAATGGCTCTCAGAATTTTCTTCTTTTTTGTGGCATTTGCTAGGTAATAAAACATACTGTACTCTGCTCGTACCCTTTAACCCTACATTAAGCCACATAGCTAATTCTGGGAAGAATAGGCCCGGAGCTGATCGGCACTTCCAGGACAACATGGCCGACCATTAATGCCCCTTTCACATCTCCAAAATAACCCGGGTTATTGCCATGTTGAGGCGGCTCAACCCGGGTCGAGGAGCAGTCTAAAAGCACCACTTTGGAATAACCTGGGTCGAGCAACCCGGCATTTCAAACTGGGTTATAACAAGCAGTGTTAAACACGGGTCAGACTCGGGTCTATGTGAACTTAAAAGTGTCTGACCTCGGTTATTCAACCTGGGACTCAGGGAAAAGTGCTGATTGGCTGCTCTTTGTATGCCTTGATGATGTCAGCAGCCTGAGCCCTGCCAGCACACTAACAGAGAAAGAGTGAGCTCTCAGATTTTCAGCACCATGGCAAATTGGAGTCCTGATGAGGTGAAGGAGTTCCTGAGAATTAGGGGTGAGGCAGAGATTGCCAGACAGCTGACAGGAACTGTAAAGGATTCTGTTATATATAAAAAATATAGCACAATTGCTGCAGTCCTCAAGCTTCCACAGGATTCAGCAACAGGTAGTAAATAAATAAAAATAATTTAAGAAAAACTACCTAAAAATTCAAGACCATCTTGTGCTCTGTCAGCCATGATTGCTGCAATGCTGTCCCCACCCCTCTCCTTTTGTTCTATTCTGACACCTCATATTTCTGAGCCTAAAAGTCCATTTAAAATTACATCCATGGAGTTTTGGAAGAGGGCCAACCCGAGAATAACCCGGCTCGAAAGTGCAGTGAAAATAGACCAACCCAGGAATAACCCGGGTCGAAAGTGCAGTGTTAAAGGGTTTGACCAGGGTTGGACCGGGGTTCAAGACCCGGGTTTGAGATGTGAAAGGGGCATAACAGAGTTAGTATTGCAAAGTCTTTAGCCACAGACAGGTTCAAGTTCTCAGGGTTTCTTTGGTGAGCTGGGTGCCCTGGGTGATAATAGCTACTTTAGAGGACTAAAAAAATTGGTGTGCACCTTAAAATGAGCGTGGCTGGCAGAAATGTGCATGGCTAAGGAAGCAGTTTTTGCAGTTTGTAAAAGAGTCCTGGGCATAGATCCTTTATTGTCCAGTTAGTGGGGTGAGGTAAAGCAGAATATTTTGAAATGTAACTTGAAGGTGGATTTCTCCTCTGATTAATGGGATAGTGTGTAAGTGTCCAGAAGTGTTGGTGAAATAGATGTGTTGAAGCTAATAATAGCAATAACATGATTTAGGTGGGTTTTGAGATGAGGAAGATAACTATTATTAGTCAGGCACTTTGATGCATTTAATGACCACCATTCTAAATCCCATATTCATTATATTATATAACTGCAATATGTGTAACTCATGTAGATGTTGCCTGGTACTATTTCTGCTATGTTCTCGTCTGCATTCTTCCTGTATTACCTGCACATGGGGCATCCTTATGTATGGCCCATCTGTACTTCATCACGTCGATAAACCATTATACCCCTTTTACACTAGAGCAAAAACCTGGGTTTTTGCTGGGTCTACCCAGGTCGCAACTCAGTGTAAAAGGGTCATTGAAAAATAACCCTGGTCAAGTGACCCAGCAATCCAACCCAGGTAGCTACCAGGGTTGGACCCAGGATGGACCCGGGTAATGGTGCAGTGTAAACGGTGCGACCCAGGTTATCCGACCTGGGTCATGCCTAAACTGAGCTGATTGGTGGTTGTGGAGCAGTCACCTCCCACTTTTTATGACCTCACAGGTTTAGCAGGGCAGACCTGGGTTCAGTGTGAACAGGGCTGATCTGGGAGTAACCCAGATCGAAGGTGCAGTGTAAATGGGGTTTGACCTGGGTTGGAACCATGTCCAAAAACCCAGGTCGGACCTGGGCTTTTGGTGGAAAAGAGGTATTATTCAGGTTGTATATGGTTGTCCTGGTTCTCCAACCGGGGCATTTCTATTGCTAAATACAAAATGAGAATAGAAAATTTTCTTTTACAGGTTTCGCTTCCTGTATATATATTTTTTTAATAGAGGTCCAATGTAGTGCAGAAAGTATGTGAATTTAGATTCATTATTTGTAGTGTCTTTAAAAAAAAAAAACAATCTATTATGGTGTGGCCCCAATATTGGAGGATACATTTTCATTGCTCAACATTTAAGGCAATTCTGTACTTTAAAAATAATAAATAATCTATTTATTATAATTTGCCCTAGTTGTCTCTGTTCTTTACATCCAGTATCAAATATATATATATATATATATTATATATATCTCTTCACGTATTGAGGGATCAGGCTGCTATGTTGGCTCTTTGCTCAGCTGTGAATTGGAAGTCTAGTTGTACCCTGTCATACTGGACAGTAGGCATTGGCTATGCAATTATCTGTTTGCTCTCAGCTCATTCACAAGCAAATCGGATATAATCTGTCATACTGTCTGTCATTATCTCATTCAGAGCACATTCTTATGTTTGTTTACATTCACCAGACATGTGTTGTTTGGGTGGTGTAGTAAGGAGCGGCTGTGTTAATAGACACAGGTATAATCCTTGCTCATATGCATGCTCATAGAAATGTCACATACCTTCTGGTATTGAGGAATCCGGCTGCTATCCCAGCTCTGTGTCCAGCTGTGAATTGGCAGTCTAGTTGTACCCTGTCATACTGGACAGTAGGCATTGGCTATGCAATTATCTGTTTGCTCTCAGCTCATTCACAAGCAAATCGGATATAATCTATCATACTGTCTGTCATTATCTCATTCAGAGCACATTGCTATGTGTGTTTACATACACCAGGCATGTGTTGTTTGCGGTGTGTAGTAAGGAGCTGCTGTGTATGAGCCTTTCATGCTCATAGAAATGTCACTTTGTATTAAAAATTCATAAAGAAACACTTTTATATTTGATTGAAATAGATCATTCGGCGATGTATTGTACCAAAATGAAACATTCAGAGAATTGAACAAGGACAAGTGCTTTGAAGAGCTCTAGGCTCCATGTATGCAGGTTTTGTCAGGACAACCAGAGCTTTCAATTGTACATATATAATAAAGATATCTTATTCTGTTTGAGAGATTCCTGAGACAACTGCTTTCCTACAGTAGATAACTCCTACAACATTATACTTTCAACCCCACAAAATCACATCAGCACCAGGTTATTAAATGTATGACTGGTCACTGGTGGTCACTAGTAAAAACTTATTACCATGTTCTCATGAATGACCTTAATGTGCTAAAAGCTGGAAAGGCTGTTTGGCAAGCAGCTTTGTACTCATAGGGCGGAATTAAATTGTTTTCGCGGCCTGCATCTCCCGTCTAAAGTGACAGGAGATCGCGGGCCGCTATGCAATTGTCCAAGATTTTCGTGCTGAACGCGCCCATAGAGGTCAGGTTTAGCCGCGTAAAGCAGCTAAACCCGACCAAAGTGCTGGGCCCAAACATGTCACTTTTCGCACATTTCAGCTCTCATCCCCCAGGGGCTGCGAGCTGAAATGTAGCGCTGGCAGCTCATCGTGCCCGACAGGAGCAAGAATTGAATAGCTCTGTCGGGAGCGATAGGGGCTGGAAAGAATTGAATTCCGCCCCTAGTCCAGTTGGAGTTCATAGGGATAATCATTTTCCATATATCCCATACCTATTTGTTTGGCCATAGGTCATTTATAAAGTAGGAGACTAGCTTCACATTGCACTCTGATTGTTCAGCCCAACCTTTCAATGACCAACTCAATGATATCTGTGGCCAAATTGGCCATGAATCTAGTTTCATTGGTGATCTGGACAAATGATCAGATGCGCCATTCATAAGCCATGAGAACCTCTCCTTGGTCACTATTACTTTAAAGAAATGTTAACTACAACAAACTTTTTTGAAGTGTTGTTAAATTAAATAGGCCTATGCTTAAACATTGCTATTTTGAATCATTATAACTGCTTAGTATTTTATTCTGACTATCCTTTCCTTTAATATGTTGTTATCTATCCAAGGATATTCAAAGTGGGCACGTTAGTTGGCACTGTACCACACGCCATCTTTCTGGCTCATTGTCAGAATTAGGGTGTGCAATCTAGGGCCCCTCCCCCTATGTATTCTGTACTGTGTGTATGTATGTATTGTACACTGGAAGGGACGAGACTCCTCCCACCTTGATTAGCACTCCTCTCACCTGTTCCTGGGTGTTTTTAATTAGCAAGGAGTCCTTGCACTCCAAGACTGCACATCTTATGAGGCACACTGTGGGTAAGACCTATTATATATATGCTGTGTCAGTTTTGGTACTGGTATTGAGGTGCGGGGCTCTCTGGGCTGGTGTGGCTGGAATGCTTCATGGCATCATAATGTACACTTTTCACTTCTTTAGTTTGTTTTTTGTATATGTAGCACTTTATACACTTTTTATTATAACCTCCTACTTATGTAGGACTTAACACATAGGCTTTCTTCTTTATTATTCTTTAACCCTCACTTTAAATCTCACACTAGTGTGATGCCATGGGGCGGTTCTGCTGAGTTGGCCTGGGGAGTCCCGTGCCCTGTATTTGTTCCATAGGAGTGTTAGGGACCTGCCTGATAGAGGTCACCTGGACGCGGTGGGCAGGCCCATAATTATGGCCATTATTATGCTAAGAACCTCTTGGATGCAATTTAGCAGTATTATTATTAGGTTCAGCATAGTTAGAGTGTGCACTTGCATATGTCCCTTTTTCGTTGTCAGAATTGTAAGAAAACCCTGTCTCTCAATACCTAAGCGGTGAGACAACACAGTATTAAAAATGTTCATAGTTTTCCCTTTAAATATTGCATCATTTGGCATCTAACAATAAGCAGTGATGCAATGAAAAATGCTTACCGTAAAGTTGGTTTATTAACCTTTATTTGTGATTCATTATTATTATGACTGTAGTCTTCCTGAGTTTGTTGGCTTTAATCCAGGAATGGTCCAAATACATACCTGTACCTCTTGCTTTTGATGAAGTTGTCCGTGGTGTGTTTGTGCGCCTGTTTTCGGGACTTAAGTATCTGAATAGAAGTTTCTTATTGTACATACTGTTGTATGTTAGATAACATAATGACAACAGTACGTTTGTGGTCAACCTGCATTAGTGGGCGTCCTTTGCTTCTAAGTGGAGAAAGTTTCTCCACTGGTCTTTGTAGTAAGCTCATGCCTAATTTCGCCCACATATGACACAATAGCTGCGTCTGGTCGCATGCCTTTTCTCCAGCAAGTACATATCGTCAGAATAGATTTCTATGCCTCACGAGGATTTAGCATAACAAGTAAGAGGGCTGTACTTCTGAATGTTTAAATTCAGTATAATTGCCGTCTTGTTAAACCCCCCATCCTGTTGTATCAGGTTGCAATATAAGAGCCCCGTTTCAATTAATGATAACCATCTGTACATGTGGATTTCTGTATATGCAGATGTTATTCTCACTATGGAACCCTGGCAGTGCAGAGGGGGCGAGGAGCAGTGTTGGTGAAGTGTTTCCCTTTTATTGCCTCCTGCAGCTGCACTTGTACTCTCAATGAGAACGTTCAACTCTAAATGTGGAATAGTAAGGGAAAAACGTTGCTGATTTTTGCAAATGAAAACATTGTGTTTTATTGAATGATTATCGGCCCTCGTGTAAAAGGGTTGAGTGTATAATGTGTGTATGTAAATGTGCAGATTACATCGGTTTAGTCCCAGAACTACAAATAGAAGCTGTACTTTTGAGTTTTATTTCAGCGGAAAGGCAGTCATTCCCGTCTCTGCTGTAGTTTGAAGGTTGGAAATTTGGTTCGCTTCCAGGCCCAGGGCTCCTGACCTTCGGCAAGTTAGTTTATCGCATCAAAGTTAGATTGTAAGCTCGGTGGGAAAGTGACTAAATGCAACTTAATGTAATTTTAAGGCCTAGAAATAGGTGCACTCTTTGAAAATTATGAAAATCACCCCAAAACGATAGATGCACACATAACATATTTGGGGGACATGGCTGTCTTGCTGCTGGTACTTTGTTATTAGTGGTGACCATTATTATTGTTTGCTAAGCCCCTATGTCTATATCTTGCAGTATAACAACACCACCTATCTAGGTATGACAGCACAGATATGGAAGAGCTACAGTACTTATCAACAAGGGAATGTTGTGGTTGCCCAGTCAGCTTGTAGTGCCAGAGTCAGGAGTATTCTCAGGGTACTACCTGTGTGGAGGGGAGTATATGCCTCTCTTAATTGCATTGGTTTCTTCTATGCGTATTCAATTTGAGCCGAGCAGCGATAATTTTTCGCGGCCCGATCTTTTCGCCTACTTCGCCTATTTTGCAGGATGGAAATGTATCGCGCGCGTGCCCGCTTATCCCCGCATTCAATTTGAAAGTACGCGAAAACGGGACCCGGCAAAACTTAAACAGGCGGAAAGTACTGTCAGAAATGGGGAAATCAGCCTGACACCCCCCAAAAGATGCTCTGACATGGGGGTTCGCTATGGTACCCCCCGATTTGGATTGCTGAAGGTATTTGGTGTTTTTAAACGGGCTCAATAGCTGCTAAATAGCGTTTTTCTATACGTGGTGCATAATAGTATTCAGGAGTATTTTTTTCAGAAAATAACTTATCCCAGCAAATTTGGGGTACTTGAAAATGGGGGACAGCATATTTTAAAGTTGCTAAAGTGAAATTGAAGAAATCGTGAAAAATCCACCTTCCGCAAGCACCTGCAATCAAAAAAACACTTGGGGCATACTTGGGGACCCCCCCCCCAGAGTCAAGTTCGCTAGTTTTTAACTTTGTACCCGGACTTTTTTTTTTTTGCCCCCTTTTTCAAAGTCATTTTTTTGGGTGTCCTTAAGTGTTTTTTAAAAATTTACCTTTGGGGGACAGTCTGAAGGCTGCACACGGGTTCCCGCAATGTTGCACCCCAAATTCTGCACTTTTTTCCGCATGCTATTCATAGGCGAAACTTTTTAGCCAAGTACATTGCATTGACTTTCCGTCTAGGCGAAAAGTCTTTCAAATTAAATACGGGGTAAAAGCAAAACAGACGAAAATGACGTCATCGGCGAAAAAGTATCGCGGATCCGGACTTTTCGCCTCAAATTGAATACGGGACAAAAATAAAAAGGAAATAGAATGCAACACTATACAGGAAAACAAAACTTCTGCTACCGCCTTGCCTTCTGTTGGCCATCTGGTATGTATGGTGAACAGAGTAGTGATCCCTATTTCCCAAGTACATTTCTGCATGCTGCAAAGGACTTCAAAGAATTGGTGTAAACATTTGAAAAAGCAAGATGTTACTTCTATCATGGGGTACACAGAGATTTATATACTTGCTCCTGTGTGACACTAGTGAATGCACCCCAAATAGCTCAGCAGGCTTGTGGCTGGTTTGAGTTTCCCCAACAGAAGCTTATTTCCATTGCTCGGGCAATAAATAGTTTTCCTCTGTAACCACAAACCATGTGACCTTGGAATCTGTGCACAGGGAGTGGTGCACACACAGCTACTTCTATGTACACTGAGCCCATTCCTCTCCCATCTAAAGACTCATTGGAGACAGTCTGAATCAAGAGGAGATGTATTTATAGCCACTCATGCCCTACAGATTTGGGGTGCTGGGATACAAGTCATATACTCATCACCAGCCATACATTTCATTCCTCACACAGCTATTTGTAGGCAACTATTGCTGAAAGCTGGATCTGGTTTGTTAGCAGTACAATGAGCAATATTTCAAGTTCTATTTGCATAATAATAAGGATGCTCTTTTTGTTTTTTGTGCAGGACAGCGAGGATGGTATTAGAAATAGTTTCTATTTTTTTTGTTGTAGTTTTTCTGCATAACTTACCTAGTATGTACCAAGAGAGAGTAAGGGGTATTGTGCAGTAAGGTATGACAGTATATTATGGGGCATATATGTGCACAGTCCTAAAGCGGTACAGGGCAGGCAACCTATGCATTACAGGGAAATAGGTACAGGTAGGGGATTGGGCTGCAGTGGTGCCTCAGTTATAATGGCTCTTATTGTATTAGTACGGTGTTTGCCAACTAATGTTTGGTAAGTGAACAGCAAGCACCATGAGGTGACATAACCCTAAGCAACCACTTGGACATCAGCTTTACAGTGACCACGCGCAGAGGGAAATAGCACAAGATATGTTACTCTAATTGGCTTTATCCTTACTCACTACAGCCCCATAGTGTCTGCTGGCTGGGATAGTCCTATTAAACCAGATACCAATGAAGTGTGGCTGATGCAGGAATGGAGTTGAATTAGTGTAGATGCACGCTGTATACCTCCAGCTGTAACTGTCCAGGAACTTACAGCTTATGACGTATGGCATATGTGTTTGGTTTTAAATAGCCACTTTCGCAAAGCTAGTCACAAAACCCTCACTATAGTTTTTCACTAAACTAGTCCCAATCCTATTGGGTTCAGTAGGATTAGGCGCGGCAGAAAGTGCAGACAGCACAGAGGTGAGAGCTCCAGGCATTAATGCAATTAGTCTGAAAGGGAGGCTGGTTACAGTAATAGGCGGCACTCGCAGGTATCACATTGCTGCAGACAGTTTATTCAATCTCCACTCAAGAACAGCGGGATCTCACTGTTCCCTCTTTAACCCTTAGCTGCCCTGCAAGACGTCTACAGCAAACACAAAAAAGGGGCTTCTCTCATTGGAGATGTGGTAGATATTTCTGGCAGTTTTCCAGGTGTTGTATAATCTTCTAAGAAATGTTAGCTTTTGTGTTTTCAGTATAAGCGACAGTGGAAATGTCTGCGGGCAATGTGTACCTGCTCATTGGACTTAGATTTATCAATGAAAAATAAGTATTCCCTTTCTTTACAGGTAAACTATATAGGATGATACATGTAAATATGCTTTAAAGAAGGAGGGTTGTGTTCAATATATGGCAATGTGCAGCCGTGATGTTCATGATAGCCTCATTTATTTCATGGAGGGAGAATTATCGCTGTTGGTGACAGCAAGATTGCTTGAGAATTTAATTTCCCCATCAAAATTTAACATAACCAACAAAAAAGAGGGTTGATATCCTGATTGTATCATATGTAGGATGGCTTTGTGTGAATCAGCAGTTATTACATCTGACACATTCACAAGGAGTGATGCATTGGTGAGTGGCAGGGTCTATACATTGTTAGAAGGATCGGGAGAATACTTACAAGCAAAAGTGTTTTATGTGCAACAGGAATAGTTCAAGGGTGTAAGAAAGATAAAAAAACATAGGAAAGAACTTATAGCTAATAATGTACCGAGAGAAGTCAAAGGGGCACAGAGGACAGTTGTGCAGGTGGATCTCTAGTTGTGTCACTTCTTGGCATATTTTTCCTATGTGAAATGATGAGCAGCTAATAAGTCTCTAGTTTACCGACCAGCCAATCAGAGTCCCTAAGCTGTTTTCTGACAGTGCCATTCTCTCTGTAAATGGGGTTGTTTGACATATATAACCTGGGGGTATATTTACAAAAATGTGGGTTTTTAGAAGTGAAGTTGTTGCTCATAGCAGCCAATCAGATTCTAGCTATTCTTCTAAAAGTAGAATGTGATTGGTTGCTATGGGAAATAACTCCACTTCTAAAAATCCACACTTTAGTAAATATACCCCCTGGAGTGTATATGTATGTATATATATATTGGGCGTGGCTTAAGGTGTCTAGACGATATTTTGCATGATTTGCCTGATTTCAGCGCATCGGAGCGACAAATCGTGTCCACTCACGATCACGATGCCGATGCACGTCTCCACGGGTCGTACATCGCATCTTCAGATCTTGCCTACAGCAGACAACAGCTGCCAATCTCGTTAACAAGATTCAGGTTGTTGGTCAGATCGTTTGTCAGATTGGACAGTTAATGTAACATATTGTTTGGGAGTGCAGGGGAGTTGCCGGGGGAGTTCAAGGGAAATTGTTGACGTCATTGCATCTTTTGCGAGTCGTCTAGTGTCTACGCACCTTAAGACACACTCACCTGCAGTGATGATCTTAATGTGTGAACGAGACCTGGGATACAGAACCATCAATAACAGACTTGTTTGAAATGCTGTAGTAATTTATTTTTGATGTATGTGTCTATAATGGATAGTAAATTTTTTTTACGATTGTGCCCTCCTTTTTCTACATTGCTACATTGTTAGACACAGTTTGTTGGGAGAGAACTATAGAGAGGAGCAGCATCGGTTGAACTTATGTGCTAGAAGTTTGTGGTCTGAGGATTGCAGAACATGCAAAGCAATGGTATACATCCGGTACTGCTCCCCTCCAACGTCCTTTCCCAATGGACTGTGTCTAAAAATGTAACACTGTAGAAAAAGAAGGGGCACACAATTCATGAAATAGGTTTTAGTAGATGAAAATGTATTTTACATACGTCTTATTTTCTTTATTGAGTTTAGTTTTGTTTAGTATTTTCATATATACTATACTCTGTGATGCTTTGGTTTACCTATCTAGCCATCCTTTATTGTTAGGCTGTGCTGTTACTATAGAATATCTCTTGTATTCTGCCTTTATGAGCTAATTAGTGATTTCTGATGCTCCTTCCTATGGTGGACTTCTAACCGTGTTTTTCTCCGGGGATTCGTGCCCTCCATTGTGGAACTTGCACTTCCTGGTGTAGTAGCTGTAATTTGTATGGCTGGTTATTATTATATGCCTGTTCAGTCATTGCATTCTGGGTATGTACGGCTCATGTACGTTCCATGGTGGATCAAGTCTCATTGCAATTCTATTTGATGATTAGATTGATTGGCCTATACTAATTTTTATTATTGTGTTCCCTTTATTGTGAGTGTGCACATAAGCTGCCGGTTTTGGGTGACTTTTGAGCTGTATTACTTGGAGTCTACGTTCTGCTGTGGAAAGCATGGTTAGTGGGTTGTTATCACATGATCTAGCTTGCTGCAATTTGGGGTCTCTTATGACATATGCGTCCCATCCAAGATGTTTTTTTGCTGCCAACTTACAGCATAAGACAGGATACTTAAGGCTGACCCAGGTGAGGGGTTGAAAGCAGAGGTCCCAAGTTGGGGAAGAAATCGGAGGCGAGGGGCCTGAATGTATGATCTCCTCATCCACAGAGTTTGTGCGTTAACGAGACCCTATCAATGGTGCGGAGTCTAACCTACTGGGAGGTGTTCACCAGTGACCCCTACCAATCGGGATATGGGTTTTAGCTGCACCCAGGAGGCAGGTTGCGGTCCTTTGATCTGATATCCAAACCCCGTGGGAATAGACAAACACACAGACGGTGGCCCGAGGAATATGCCTCTCAGGAGGCACAGCTGCACTAGGAATTGGTACTTGTGGTACCCACAGGTATAGAGGTGTGTAGACGCACTATTGCGCTGAAGAAGAACTCCTTGGTATTGAACACAGGCAGAGGTGGTATGACGCACTGTAGTTCCAGAAGGAGACGCTAAACTGTACACAGTCTGAGGTGGTAAGACGCCCGGTTGCTCTGGAAGGAGTCGCTAAGTTGTATACAGGTAGCACTGGATTTGTACACAGGCTGCGGTGTTATGATGCACTGTTGCGCTATGGTAGCGCAGAGTTTGCACACAGGCTGAGATGTTGTAACTCACTGTTGCACTGAAGATAGTACGGAGTTGCCTCGCTGGCGGAGATGGTAATATTGTGTGGCACATAGGCTGAGATGGAACTGATGCACTGTTGCTCTGAAGATAGCACAGGGTAGTACTCATGACGTCTCTCCCATAATTCCAAAGAGCGGCAGACAGCAGCAGACGCAGGATCGGGGCTTAGGTAAGTATTATGTTTTTTTTTTTTTTGTGTGTGCGCACGGCACTATTACAGGGGCTAACTACTGGGGGCACTATTACAGGGGCTAACTACTGGGGGCACTATTACAGGGGCTAACTACTGGGGGCACTATTACAGGGGCTAACTACTGGGGGCACTATTACAGGGGGCTTACTGCTGGGGGCACTATTACATGGGGCTTACTACTGGGGGCACTATTACAGGGGGCTTACTACTGGGGGCACTATTACAAGGGGCTTACTACTAGGTTGAGGGGCACTGAAAGGGCATGTGTGGTGGTCTATAAAAGCTTTCATATATTTTGGTAATGGACGATGGTCTGGCTCCAAAACTTTTAAGATGTCTCCTAGATTTTACAAAAATTTGTCGAGCCCTGCATTAATGATGCAACAGGAAATCATCTTTCTAACCATAGCCTTATTGTTACCTGCAGCAGTTAGCTGGGTACGTTTGAAAATATTGGGCCATATTTTTGTTTATTTTGTTTTTATTGGCTGCTTACATCTGGGAAGAGGAGGATGTAACCACCCGCAGCACTTCACTAGGTTACTGGCTTTCACAGCTCAGGCAATCAGAAGTGAGTTTGCAATCAAACCTATAGTTCTACACCTAAGATGTTTCTTGACTGCGCCAATTCTCCCATTTAACTCAGAGCTTAACAAACGTTAGCATTAACTGTGTCATTTTTTGATTGTTAGCAATTTAAGCCTGGGACATTATACTTAATAACACTAATGACTAATGTTTGTATAAAAAAAAAATCAAGAAAAGAAATTAAGAAATCCATAACACGCGGGATTGTCACATCAGGGATCCAATTAAAATTATCATTTAAAAAAAATATATTGTTTTTATAATGTAAACTTGTGGGTTATAGGAGAAACAAAATTAACAAGATTTAATGGACTGAGCGACCATTAATTTTAATTTATTAATTTATTAGCGGCAGTTATTTCTATGTAACAGGAGAGAAATGTTATTATTCTGCTTGAACTGCTCACTGATATAAACAGCATCATGGAGCGCTTGATTTAAATTGAAATCAGATCTTATTCCCCTTGGTTTGTTCAGTAATATCAGGTTGTATTAAACACTCTGAGCTGTGTTGTAAATATCCTCTCTCAGCTGCACACATTGTGTGAGGTGCATTAACCCTTCACACCGACGGAGCAATACTCTGCAGCAGGTGGCGAGGAGAAATATAGATTTGTGTATGCTGTGTACAGTGTAACTAAGCATTGGCATATACGTAATATGGATGCTGTTTAGCTAAAGAGATATACAGTATATTATAGGATGGGTGTAGGGAGTCATAGGTGGCAGGGTAACCACCTGACAGTTACTTCAGACCTCCTGTATTATTTTAAGGGCTGGGGTAACCACAAGTGAGTTTCACTTTTAGGGGCTGATTAGTCGGCCACAATGTGCAGCTGCATTGGCTGTGTGGAAATAAATGTGGTTATTTGCTGGTTATAAATGGAAGACTTTTATACATCTTTGGGGAGGCACCAATAGATGCTCTGGGATGAGCTGTGTACTCCAGCTTCTATTTACAGGGTTGATAGTGATGACTGACACTCTCAGAGGCGGGTGTATAGGGGCAGGGGGGGGGGGTCGCTTAGGTGCGGCCACCTCGGACTACAGGTGAAGCTCTGCATTTCTTTCCCAGCAGTGTGACCACATTTCCAGTCAGCTGGCGTCCCACTGGGACTCATTCCCTATATGTCTTACATGTTGTTCTGGATTTCATTAGAAAGGATGTAGTACTTGTATATTTATGGTATTTTTATGAAGATATATAGATGTTATTGGCATTCCCCCAGGCACATATGGTATGGCCCACCCCACGGGATGATCTTTGTTACAATTGGAAACTTTGTTAAATGTAGCCTAGACTGCAGGAAACTAATGTGGTCATTTTAATATTACAAAGATGTTCGGAACATATGGTTACATTCCGTAGTTTAAAATAAGAAGTATTCTCTAAAAATAAAGCAGGTGCACACTGATATAACAATACAGAAGTACAAGGAGAAAGATAAATTATAATGTCAGAATTTGTACAAAAGCACATATATTACCTCCTGTCCTACCACACAGCTGTAGGACCCAACAAGCTATATTATTAAAACCATATATTAAAACCTTTTGCATCCCTGGAACATGAGGAGGGGCTTTTAAAGGTGAGAGAGGATTATAACACTAAAATTTGGCAGGGGGCTTCAGGAGGACGAGATGAGGGGATTATGGGACGGAAATGAAAATAATGGCAGCCTAGTGAATAGTACAGTATGCTCTCCAAGAAGGTTTACTAATAAGTAAGGTAATGAAGGTAGATATTCACCTATTATTGATGTATAATTCATATAGAAAATCATTTTACAGTGTCTTGCAGAGACACTACTACTTTTCTCCCACTATCTAGAGCTGAAGCAATATGTCAACGAAATGTGCCTTTGCTGAAAGGCTTACACTCTATGTGAAGCGCAGACTGTCTTGTTGTAATTTGTACTGTATGGCGCACTCATCACAGAGGAGGTCGGTCGTCTAGATTGCTTCCACAAAGTAATTTCCTTCATTGTTCTGCTCACGTAGCTGCTGTGATTGTGGATGTTTGTTACGGCCCAGCTCCGTTATGGAAGTGCCGCATTATTTTAGATAACTTAATCAGCTACATCTCTAGAGTAATTTTATGCTTGGAACCCAGCGTACACATAAAGGTGTAACAAGAGCGCTATTGTTTCTAATCTTAAATACTGCAATTTTAGTTTGAAATAAATATCTGCTCACCGAGCCATGCTCTCGTATTACAGCTGAGGCATGTCAACAGGTCCAGCCGCCGAGAAGATCCATGTGGGACCAATAGAATGAAATTGTTTATGAAGGAAAGATTGGATTTCTCTAGTAATACTGCTGAGGCTTTCCATTTTGAATAGGGAGTGGGGAGGGGGTTATTTTCCTCTTGTTTTCTTATGTTATAATTTAGAGCAGGAAGTTTACTTAAACTGATAACGTATAGCTTAAAATGGGGAAGAGTGCCTTTGCCAAAATAAGCGTTACTGTTTTAATGGATCTTATATGCTCTCCATGATGGTGATAGCAGAGCTTGCCTCAGAGGGAAATGGAAGAAAAACATTTTTGGAATATTTTTGATTTATATAAAATTAAATTTTTTTTGCACGGTTTTACCGTTGTCACCGAGTATAGTGCCTAATTCAGAGATGTACGCTTTTGCCGTCACAGCTTTAAATGTGTACACAGCTGCAAATGTCGCATCCTTCCGGGAGATGTAGTGAGGCGTCCACCTGCAGCTTTGCAAATCCTAGCATCTGTGTGCAAAGATGCAGCACCGGTCACAGGTCATTCGATTGTTGCAGTCCCGAGAGAGCCTATGGTCCCACAGAGCTCAGACGCTGGAGCCATATTCCTGGGAGCCAATTAACCTACCAGTATATTTGTGGCATGTGGGAGGAAACCGGAGCACTCGGTGGAAACCCACGCAAGCACAGGGAGAATATACAAACTCCACACAGTTAGGGCCGTAGTGGGAATCCAACCCACAACCTCATTGCAGTGAGGCAGTAATGCTAACCATTACACTGTCTGTGCACATGCCTTCTGTTTTTTGGACGCATTTTGACACTCCGTTTGCATGTGACTTGGAATAAGGCCCATTATAAGTGTAGTCTCACAAATTATATTGTTATTCTCACTTCCTGCAACTACCTATTTGCAAAAAAAAGTAAAGTATCTATTTATATGCAATACCAACCCTATTCTCAGATAAGAAAACTTGCTGGTGATCTTCTAACCTATGTGACAGGTCATATGCACTTAACTTCAACTTCTCAGCTTGCTTTACACAGAGTGTAAAGCCTGTTGTCTTCTTAAAACCATATGGAAACTGCTTATTCCGCATGATCTTCAGCACTTGAAAGATCAGTGGCATTTATATAACTTTTATATATATATATATACTGTATCTGCAAGTCTGGCGGTAACATAGGTGCGGCATATAGACGCACTTACTCGCAGACGCAACTTAAGCCGCAAATCCACTAGCAGATACCGGCACGACAGTACCATTACGACATCGTAATTGTACCATCGTTCCCCTTCCCCCTGCAGTGCCTACACTGAACAATTGATCGTTCAGTGTAGGCACATCAATCATCTCTGAACATGGGCAATCTGTCGTTATCGGCAGATTGACCAGCATGATCAGTAGATAATTGATGTCGGATACAACCAGCAGAAGCGTGCATCGCTGGTCGTTTCCGACATAGTGCACGATTTGTGCACGTTTATGATGTCATAATCGTGCAATCGCTAAGTAACATTGCGTAGTGGATATGCGTCTTTAGTTAAATTTATCCCACTGTGATCAAAGCAAACTAACAAAATAAAATAAATTTCTACTTCAGGGTCCATAGGGTATCCACAGGATACCTTGGGAGTATAGGTGTGACGTCAGTCGCAGGGCACCAAAGAGTTAAGCTTTCAGCCTCCCAGGATGCACTAGGTCCCCCTCCTATACCCCGCCCCCGGGCCAAGGCACCTCAGTTTAGTTTGGTGCCCGGCCGGAGTCGGGTGCACCTGTTGGAGTGGGGGCTAGAAGAGCCCCTGAAGCTTTTTCTTCATGCAGCTGTGGCTGCACATCTGGATGAACAGCATGGACTGTCAGTCCTGACGTCCATGCTGTCTTCCCTACACCCCGCCGGTACCAGAACGCCGGTACTGATCCGGGGATGCTGGTGGGCGTCTGGGGTCACAGCTAGCGGTGACCCCAGATGCTCCGGACCATGGCCGGATTCAAGGGGGACAGAGGTAAGCAGCGGGGTCCCGCGGTGGGTCCCCGCTGATCACATGGTCCTAAGTCCCCAGGCAGGGGGCTCCCTGGGGACTGGCTGCAGCGTGGAGCCAGGCGACCAACCTGCGCTTCCACTACCCCCTGGGACAGCGGACCGCAGCAGAGCGGTAGCGCTGCGGCGTCCCAGGGGTTAAATGCATGCCAGGGGAGCGCGCCTTCCCTGTCTCACAGCCGGCGCCTCCCCCGCTGCACACAGCCCTCTCTGCATGCTGCCGACTGGTCCTGTGGCAGCGCTCCTCCCCCAGGCCAGCCTCCTCTCTGCTCCTCGGCGGCCATCTTCTCCAGAACGCATGGTGAACGCTGCTGGAAGCGCTGGACGGAAGCATCGTGGTCTGGGTCCCCCCGCATACCTCTCCTCCGCTGTGGCTCAGGTCTGTGTATGCAGCGCTGTGTCCTACCAGGCCCTGTGTCTGTGTAGTTGAGTAATCAGCGCTGTTAGTGCAGGAATTGTTATTTCTCTGCATTGTATGTGACTGTGCTAGCGCTGCCTGTAACTTTTCTTCTCTAAACTGTCAGCTTTATTACTGTCCCTGTTCTTCTGCTAAAGCCCTTGCGGTGCGGTGCTACAGGGTGGTCTCTCGCCTATTTAATACTTAATTGGTGAGAGAGGTCACATACGTGGTGCCATCATGTCTGAAAGTGATTTTCCCCTCCGGCTACAGTGTACCACGTGCAAAGTACCGTTAGCGGAGGGGGAGGGTAGCGCGGAGGGCCTTTGCCGGCAGTGTTTGTCCATGGCGCGGCCTATTACGGTTACAGCACCGGTACAGGAGCCGCCCTGGGCTTGTTTCGCTCAGGCGTTAACAGCTTTAGTGGGCCAGTTAGCTCCGCAGCCCGCGTTTACTCCGATGGGTTTGTCCCAGCAGTCTGTGGTGTCGTCACCCATGCAGGGGTTCCCACGACAATTGGTGGTACCCCACAGTCTCCCTATTTCCCCGCTCCCGGGTTCTCAGGAGCCAGCGTGGGTTAACTCCCTGACGAGTTCTGTACAGCACTTGTCGGATGTGTTGCAAGGGGAGTCTGTGATGCGGCCTCATAAAAGGCCGGTGGCGTCTCTGTCCGCTCCTTATGAGGATGACGAAGGGACGTCTGATGATGGGGAGATTCTGGATCCTTACGATCAGGAACCTCTCCATACTAAGGACGCTGATGCTAAGTCCAAAGTATATATTCCTGGACTTATTCGGGCGGTCCGCACAGCCTTGGTGATTGAGGACGAAGTTCCCCCAGCGGCTAAATCTAAGTATGCCTTTTTCAAAGATGTGAAGGGCGATGCCACAGTCTTTCCTCTTTCGGGTCAGTTGGTGGACCATTTAGAGGAGGCGTGGAAACAACCTGGCAAAAGATACCAGCCGCAGAGACGCCTGGCGGTGGCTTATCCGTTCGCGGATAATTATTTTGCTAAGTGGGAATCCCCTCCACAGGTGGATTCTCACGTGACCCGTCTTGTCCGTAGTGCCACATTGCCGATGCCATCCATGTCCTCCCTTAAGGATGCTACGGACCGCAAGGTAGAAATCTGCCTGAAGTCCGCTTATTCCCTTGCAGGGGGGGCAGCACGGCCGGCTATGGCCATTTGCTGGGTTGCCAGAGCGATGGAGCGCTGGGCGGATTCATTAGAGGCTTCTTTTGAATCCGACTGTCCGGCCGAACAGGCGGAGTTGATTGGCAATCTCCGTGATTCGGCCACTTACATCAACGAGGCGGCTCTAGACATTAGTACTCTGGTGTCTAGAATTTCTTCAGCAGCGGTGGCTGCTCGTCGCACCTTGTGGCTGCGATCCTGGAAGGCGGACGCAGATTCCAAGAAAGGTCTGGAAGCGTTGCCGTTTACCGGAGAAGTTCTCTTCGGTCCGGATCTGGATAAGATTGTGGCCACGCTGGCGGCAGCCAAATCTGCTTGTCTCCCGTCGGCCGCTGCTCCTTCTGGTTCGGGACCATCGTCCTTTCGGTTATCTAGGGCCCAGGGCAGGCCCAAACCACAGTCGTTTCCTCGACAGGCTGGCCCTAAGAAATCGGTCAAGCCCCGGAAGCAGGCATGGAGTACCAGACGTCCGGCCCCCAAGCCAGATGACAAGCCTGCGGCCTGACGGTCCGGGCCTCCCTTTGGGGGATCCCAGGGTGGGAGGCCGCCTGCTACAGTTCGCCCAGTGTTGGTCGACCACTACGACAGACACTTGGGTTCTGGAGGTGGTTTCCCACGGATACGCCCTCTCCTTCCGGCACAGACCCCCGGCTCGCTTCTTCACCACGGGTCTCCCATCAGACCGGAACAAGGCTACGGAGCTGCGGAAGGTATTGCACACTATGCTCCAGGCTGGAGTTATAGTGGCTGTTCCATTCTCCCAGAGGGGCCAGGGTTTCTATTCAAATCTATTTTTGGTACAGAAACCCAATGGGTCATATCGTCCGATTCTCAACCTCAAAGCACTCAACAAGTCTTTGCGGGTCCCGAAGTTTCGGATGGAGACCCTACGGTCCATCATTCTGGCGCTGGAACCTGGGGACTACTTGGTGTCATTGGACATACAGGACGCTTACCTGCATGTCCCTATTCTTTTGCGCCATCAACAGTTCCTCAGGTTTGCAATCCGCAGCGACCACTTCCAGTTTCGGGCGTTACCTTTTGGCCTGGCAACAGCACCACGTGTTTTCACCAAGGTGATGGCGGTCATGGCGGCTTCTCTGCGGCTGCAGGGAGTCCGCATGTTGCCGTATTTGGACGACCTGTTATTGGTGGCAGGATCTCCAGAGCTCCTGTTACGCCACTTGGACCTGACCATTGCACTGCTGCAACGGCACGGCTGGCTAATCAACTGGCAGAAGTCCACTCTAATCCCGTCTCGGAGGATTCTGCATCTTGGAGCCTTATTGGACTCGGGACAGCAAAGGATCTTCGTGACGGAGGACAAGATCTCTGCTTTACAGTCAAGGGTGCGCAGTTGCCTGCACAGCCGCCGGGTGTCCTTACACTCGGCGATGAGGTTACTGGGCTCCATGGTGTCGGTGTTCGACATGGTGGAATACGCCCAGTTTCACTCCAGACCTCTGCAGCACCTGATCCTGTCCAAGTGGAACGGGCTGACTCAGTCTCTGAAGTCCCAGACGATTGTGCTCACCCAGGAGGTTCGCCTGTCCCTTGCGTGGTGGTTACAGACGACCCACCTCAACAAGGGACGTCCGTTCTGGGTTCCAAATTGGGTCCTGTTGACAACGGACGCCAGTCTTCGGGGCTGGGGAGCAGTTTCGGGTCCACACTTGTTCCAGGGCAGGTGGACGCCGACAGAAGCGGAGCTTCCAATAAATATCTTGGAACTCCGTGCGGTCTTCAATGCTCTCCAGCAGGCACAGCGGTTTCTCCAGGGTCGCCCGGTGCAGGTCCAGTCGGACAACGCTACCACCGTGGCCTACATAAACAGGCAAGGAGGAACTCGCAGTCGGGCGGCTCTCGTAGAGGTCTCTCGGATCCTGGTTTGGGCAGAGCGCAATCTTCCGGCCATATCAGCGGTCTTCATCCCGGGAGTGCTAAATTGGGAGGCGGACTTTCTAAGTCGCCAGGACGTTCATCCGGGGGAATGGTCCCTGCACCTGGACGTTTTTCAACTACTGGTGGACAGGTGGGGGTCTTCCAGAAATCGACCTCATGGCGTCCTGGCACAACAACAAGTTGCCGGTGTACGGGTCTCGCACAAGAGACGAAGGGGCGTCTCTGGTGGATGCTCTGTCCGTCCGGTGGACGTTCCGGTTCGCATACCTGTTCCCTCCGGTCTCCCTTCTTCCACGGGTAATCCGGAAATTCAAACAGGAAGGAGGGACGCTCCTGTTGATAGCTCCCGCGTGGCCCAGACGGCACTGGTTCTCAGACCTTCAGGGTCTGTCCGTGGACAGTCCTCTGCGGTTGCCGCTACGACCGGACCTTCTGTCTCAGGGTCCTTGCCTTCACCCGGACCTGACTCGGCTGTCTTTGACGGCGTGGCTGTTGAGACGGCCATGCTGAGGTCCCGGGGGTTTTCCAGCTCTGTGGTGCGTACCATGTTACGAGCTCGGAAACCGTCTTCCGCGAGGATATACCATCGCGTGTGGCATACGTTCTTCCAGTGGTGTCGACCGAGAGGTTATGCACCGCGGGAGTTTCGTCTGTCTCGGATTCTCGCCTTCCTGCAAGCGGGACTAGATCATGGGCTTCGCCTTGCTTCTTTGAAGGTACAGGTTTCGGCCCTATCTGTCTGGTTTCACCGTAGGATTGCTACAAGCCCGGATGTGCGCACCTTTATGCAGGGTGTTCTCCGCATTCAGCCGCCCTTTGTTCCACCTGTGGCGCCTTGGGATTTGGCTGTGGTCCTGAGGGCTCTCCAAGGACCGCCGTTTGAACCACTGGGCTCAGTGGATCTTAAATGGCTAACAGCTAAGACTGTTTTCCTTCTGGCCATTGCTTCGGCCAGACGTGTTTCTGAGTTAGGGGCTCTTTCTTGTAGACCCCCTTTCTTGGTTTTTTATGGGAACAGGGCAGTGCTCCGCACTCGGCCCGAGTTTCTTCCCAAAGTTGTTTCCCAGTTTCATGTTAATGAGGAAATAGTTGTTCCGGCCTTTAACTCACCGGGTCTTTCCGTGGGTGAGGCCTCTTTGGATGTTGTGCGGGCCTTAAGGACTTATGTTGACCGCACTTCTTCGTTTAGGAAGTCGGACGCTTTGTTTGTCCTCTATGGCTTCCGTAAAAAGGGTTGGCCTGCTTCAAAGCAAACTTTGGCAGCCTGGATCCGTATGGCTATTTCTGAAGCTTATCTTCATGAAGGCCTACCGGTCCCTCCTTCTCTGAAGGCTCATTCCACTAGGTCTGTGGGTCCTTCGTGGGCAGCTCGACGTGGTGCCTCGGCAGTTCAGATCTGCAAGGCTGCTACGTGGTCTTCTGTCCATACCTTCGTGAGGTATTACAGGTTTGACACCTTCGCCTCTCAGGATGCTTCCTTCGGGCAGCGGATTCTCCTTTCTGCACAGGAGCGTCCCCACCCTTAAAGGATACTGCTTTGGGACATCCCCAAGGTATCCTGTGGATACCCTATGGACCCTGAAGTAGAAAATATGAGATATGGTAAGAACTTACCCTTGTTATCTCTATTTCTACGAAGTCCATAGGGTTCCACAGGACTCCCGCCCTGTCGCACCTGTGCTGCAGATGGGCTTTGCTCTGGTCACCGGTTTTCCGTCTCCCTCTGGTGAGAATGTGATTCTTGTATGTGTCCAGATCTTTGTTCTCTCTCTTCCTTCTCCTCCTCCGGCCTATGGCTTGGTAACTAACTGAGGTGCCTTGGCCCGGGGGCGGGGTATAGGAGGGGGACCTAGTGCATCCTGGGAGGCTGAAAGCTTAACTCTTTGGTGCCCTGCGACTGACGTCACACCTATACCCCCAAGGTATCCTGTGGAACCCTATGGACTTCGTAGAAATAGAGATAACAAGGGTAAGTTCTTACCATATCTCATATTATTTATAAAAAATGTACACCATGTGAACTTTTGTTGAAAATTAAAAAAAGCTTCATTAGATAGCATACAATCAGATACAGGCAAAAAGATTTTGCCTTTTAGATGTTATAATAACTTGCAGCGTGCTTGTATTTCCATTTTTCAAAGTAAATTCAGCATATGATTTTTATATTTAGAGATTCTCCAAATCCATTGGGAAAATTGGTTTAACAATAATGTATGCAAAGTTTCAATAAGTCCACGTATAAACAGAAGCATCCATGTTTGATATAAGCTGATATAATTATCACACTTCAAAATGAGAAGTCCTGTTAATAGCAGAATATCGTGCACTTTCAGTCTCAGTACTCCTTCTGTGTGAGAGCGTCTGGGTGTGAGTCTGTTTATGCTGGTTAGATTAGACCTAAATAGTTGTTTAGGTGCTGGTAAAATGAAAGCTAATCACTCACTGAGAGCTATGTACCCGGCGTGGGCAAGTAGTGTGACATCACCTATCGCGTTTCATCATCCAGGATACAACTTTAAGAATGTTGTTTCCTGGATAACAAAACGCGTAATGCTGAAAAAAGATGCATTGCGAAAATATGTGCATGTGCATCAAACAAAGATATAAATTGCGTCCAAAAAATCGGCAACTGCATTTGTTGGAGGACTCACAGGATGGATAATATGCAAATGCTAGTTCCAGCCCTCCCCTTTCCATGGATGAGATGCTGAAGAAAATGAAACAAAGGCATTATTGAAAAAAAAAAGGATAGGCCAATCTTGGCAAGACAAAAATATACATTGTATTAGATGGTTTGTGTTACTTTGCTATTCTTTGTGAATTACTAGTGTAGACTTAATTAAACCCTCCATTTACACAATCATCAACATCCAAAATGAAAAAGACCAGCCAAAAAAAGCCTGTCTGTTTTGGATGAGAAAACTAAAGCCAGCTGGTTTGTGAATCAGTCAGGTAGAATAAGTGTGATATCTGCTGAGAGCTGGTGGATATGGTTACAGACATGATCTGCATGTTTAGCTTTTGAAATTTACTTAGCTTAATATTTCTAGTTAACGTCTGTCTCCCTGAGGGTTTGCTGGCAGAGCCAGGAAATAGCATTCATACGATTAGCATCCGACATCATTTACACTTTAAATGCAGCAACATCCCCCCAAGAGGTTGATGCTTTAAGTTATTATCTGTAAGTAGGACAGTTTTCTTCATTCATAAATCTCCCGGACTGATCTCTCTAATGACTGTTTATTTCTCCTGGTAGTGCTCTTTCTTATCGGTTATAGAGCAAGAACTGTAGTCGGTGGCTAAATGCTTGACGTTAACTTTGATTGTGACTGTCTCCCATCGCCCCAGTGCTAAATTCTAAGGACCTGTAACACTACAAATTCTTTGGTGTATTTTACAGAACTGGTATTTTATATTTAATGCATCACAATCATTTTTCCTAACTGGCGTCATGTTTGCAAAACAGTCCTCCATTAAGGGACTGATTCTGAGTGGCACGCAGACGGTCAATTTCATTAATACTGAGAGGCCCATTTACAGCGTCTTGCAGTGGTGCAGTTCCGTAAAGACGCACCATCAAAACTTGCACCAGCCCTACTTGCAGGTGCAGGTTTTCCATCTGACCATGGTCTCTTGTGTGAGCGGTTGAGTCTTCGGATGCAGCCGCATACAGTGACACGTCAGCATCTGCTTAGCCACTCCCATGTTACCTCCCTGAACGCCCACTGAGTTCCACAAACCGTGCGTCCGATTCTATTCTCCATCTCTGAGCAGTAACAATTTGTACCTATGAATAGTGCGACTCAGACGCTTGCGCAGACTTAAAACACCAGCTCAGGTTAAGGACCTAACTTTCTCATTCTAGTCAGTGACATCCTGAATGTAGTTACATTTACTCATATACGGGCGTCGGAAAACATTGTTTTAATTTGAACTATTTATTTATAGATAGATATAGCACTTTCACATGCACTTTTATATTTTATTATATTTTGACTTAACACTTTAGTACTCTTGATGGTAAAGACAGGACGAACTACACCCATGACTGGATCTTATTATATTGGGTGATACCTCACCCAAAGTCCATCCCTTTTTTGTGCAGGTCACTGATATATATATATATATATAATTCAGCTATAACAAACCCGCTATCTAGAAAAGCAGTGCTGAACTCTTCCTTCATTTATGGGAGAAATACATTACCTACCAACAGTAATGGTTACATCAAATAATCCAAATAAACGTGAGTACAGATGTGTCCTCTTACATCTTTGCACCTTGTGGCGGCAAATCGCCTTGAAATCAACTCATAAAAATGTATAAACTTTACTTTGCTTAAATATTTACTTTGAATTAGCAAAAAAAATCCAAAAGAGATTTCATTAAACTCTCTGTAAAATGTCCCAGTCTTTCCTGACCAATTGTACATTCTTTAAATGTGAATAGATATAAATGAGTGTGCAGGAGGACAGGCTGCATCTCATAGCTCGCAGGAATGTCAGAAATGACTATTCTTAGTGTCCGGATTGTAGGAGTATATGATTACTAGTAGAAAGATCTTGCTCAGGCATGTAATCTGTATTTAGAGACCAGCGATGGAGGTTGATCTTTATAAAGAAGTATAAAACATTACAGGTGCTAATTATTGGGCATGCTCTTTTATATCACTTTGTCAGTAAAACAAATTGTATTACTATTGATGGATTGCTGTAATATTCCACAGGAGTAGTACTGTGACACAATTTGCCAAAGGGCATACGTTTATATTGAGCATCATTGTTTATTTGTGTTTATTTTTCTTGCAGTGGATATCCACCAGAGGATCTCTCTAAAGTAGCTACATAGGCCAGAAAAGTGAGGAGGTGTTATTATTCAGTAAGAGGGAGAAATTGTCACTGGACGGGATAACTGTAATTAGGGACTATAATAAGCTTCGTGGAAAAATAATAAAACATTGGAAACAAACAAACTTTGTGGTCTTTGCTCTTAAAATGCAAATTTTTATATTATGTCATTACTGTGAACAAAAAAAAAGTATCCCCATTAAAACCACACCAAATTCCAGGGCAGACCCAGCTTCAGTGTGAACGTATCCGACCCTGGAATTTGGTGTAGTGTGAATGGGGGTCTTAGACAAAGGGCACGATTCAATTCAACGCGAAGGAGCTCCTGTAGCTATTAAATTCAGCGCGCTATATAGGAGATTGCTTGTTCTCATGCCTTAAACATGGTGTTTAGTTGCGATAACGGGCATTCTCTGATTTAACTGCCTGGCGCGATGCTGTTTCCGCTGCGCTAAGGGCAGAAAACAGCATCGCGCCTAGAGTTTTGTAGGATTTCTGCTCGCACCCCAGGAGAGGTACGAAAAGAAATCCTTAGTCGGGCTTAACAACGCGTGAATTGAATAGCTCCGGGAACTCATTCCTGGCACTATTCAAGTCACATTGAATTAAATCGAGCCCTAAGACCTGGGAATTCCAAGGTTGATAGACCCGGGAAGTACCCATGTATTTCCCGGGTCTTATGTCTGAAAGGGGATGCGGTTAATATCCCTACGATCGGGAAGCCGACGGACGGAATCCCAGCACCGGAATCCCAATTACGAGAGAACACTGGCGTCAGAATACCGACATGACTGGGGATGCTGACGTCGGAATCCTGGCAGCCGGCATCCCGATTGTACGGTTACCGGGGTATGGTAAGTATTAACCGCGGGGGGGAGGGTTAGGTTTAGCCACCCCAGGGGGACTTAGAGTTAGGCTGCGAAAGGGGGGAGGATAGGGTTATGCTCCAGACGGGGGGGGGGGGGGGTTCAGTTCAGGCACCACCAGGAGAGAGGTTAATGTTAGGCACTAATGGGATAAGGTTAGGTTTAGGGTGCGGGGTAGGGAGAGTTAGTATGAGAGTACAAAAAAGGAGGGTTAGGGGGTAAATAGGACAGGGAAACAGTACTCACTGATCCCCTGTCGGGATTGGAACCATCGGGACGCTGCTTTCAGTGTACTGACAGCCGGCATCTCCTCCGTCGGTATTTCATACCGATTCCGTCTGAAAGGGGTACTAGTAGCTATATGCATGTATCCCATCTTATATAGTAAAAGAATGAGGGGTACCCATGTTTGTCAAAGTTAATGCATTCAAAATACACAAACCTCTTTCTGATTGTAAATACCTGACAGTAGGTAACACACAAGAAAAGTGATCCATACTTAGTATACTGCTAATTAGTGACTGTCTTATAAATTACTGGGGAAAGTTAAGGTGCGTACACACTAGACGATATGTGTACCCAGTGATATCGGCAGCGGCGGGACGCGGCGGGGATGCCAGCATCAGTAAGTGCATACACACTTGCCAATGCCCGCAACAAGGATCGAGAGTGGGGCATTCGGCAGCATGGCACCGCTAACGATATCCCCAGATAGTACTGCAATTACAGGCGACTGGGGATATCGTTAACGACCTGCGGAAGCGTGCATCGTTAACAATATAGTGCGTACACACTAGACGATTAAACTAAATTGTCGTAACGATGTGTATATTGTTTAAAAAATCGTCTAGTGTGTATGCGCCTTTAGTGTATTCGGCTGCAAATTAGCACATTGAGGTTGTGCACTGTCCCACATTTAGGTCTGTAACCAATCTGACCCATTTGCAGATGGTGATCGTGGGTCTGGCTCTTTGGGGCACAAACCTATTTATTGCAATAAAGATGGGCATGATACACATAATGAGTATGGTACGCCACATTTTTTTGTTGGTTTTGGAAATTATCCTGATTAACAGTTAGAAAAACTTCTGCTGTGTAATGTATTTTTTTTAGAGAGCTCTGTTGAATAAAAACTGTGTGGACAGGGTTCAAGCGTCACTATTCTAAATTCTAAACCTGACTTTGGAGTTGTGCAGGAAATTTCCTGTTTAATGTAACCCCTAATGATAACTACATCTGTAAGGTAACACATTGGCGGATTTAATCGTGTTTTTTTGTTTCCGCTCAAGCTTTTAAAAGTGTTGAAAGCTACTATACGGATGTAGCATTATATCCTGCCACATTAAAAAAAAAAAAAGTTAAACCCCTTACTAATTGGATTAAAGTCACCCTTTTCCTCTGCAGAGTATAGCTTGCACCAGGCAGACTTTCTTTTCTTTGTACTCTTCTTGCAGCCCAAGAGGACATTATTTGGCGATGCAAATATTAGTGGATGATAACTGATCGTAGAGAAATGTAAAAGTGGGCGGGGCTTATTATCTATGGGAAGTAAGACGTACAGATTACAGTATTCTCATTTCATAACCTGTGAATTATTTGCGCTTCTGCCCTAGAGAGGTGAACTACAGATGTTAATCACCACGCAGCTGCATAGTGGGTAGTATATTTTTTCTGTTCTCAGCAAATCACGTACAGTATTACACGCAAGAATCTGCCAGAGTGAGCATTTTCTGGTTATAAAATATGAAAACCAGTATATACACAGAAAACACTGTTGATTCTGGAATACTTATTTTTTTTAGTGTATTTTGCCGGGTTTGCCACCACCCAATAAGAGCTACATGCCAGATATTATAGTACATCTAAATCAATAAAGATGGATCCTGCACTGTAGCATCTGAGAGAAGAGTGGAAATAGTAGTTTCAAAGGTTCTTTCTTTTTTTTGTTTTTAAAACCGTATACTCCAACGCATTACATTACATAGTATCTTAAAGGCACCAGCATGTAATTACGTTTATGCTTTTACCTAAGGCTAAATGTAAAGCTATTTGTTTTAACTAATTCGACTAATGCTGGTCACACATTTTAATATTAGTAACATTTTTGGGCAGTTGGCACGATAGAGCAGTGTAAGTGGCCATGCAGTGAGGTGAGCCCGGGGTCTGATCAATGTAATCCATTGTTGGAGAATACGGTTGAAAAATAACTACTATCTGCCTGATGAGATCTGTATTCAGCCTAACCACGCTGACTGTCTTCCACTTCTAGGTCAGTCAGTAACTTGACATATAGACCGATAGAGCTTGCTGGCGGCCCTGGGCTTCCATTTTGTTTGATTTTCATTGTTTTGGTCAAAACCACAAACTGTATTGGTTGGGTAATTTGGTAACAACTGACCAACTTGACTGAAGAAAAGTCTAGGTATGTGGTCCGCATTAGATTGTCAGCTTCTTTCATAAGGAGACAACTCTGCTCTTTTTATGCTACATTGTTACGGTTTTATAATTAGGGCTAATAATGATTCTTGATTCCTAGTGCCGAATCCAATTAGTCTCGAAGGGCTAATTCCCCGCGATGCAGAGCCCGGGTCTAATCAATCACAGCCTGCGGCAGCCACTCAACGCGGATTTCTGTTCACCTCCTCCTGAGGCTCAAACAGGGCTAAATAGGGTTTACTGCCCTTATCGCATCTGCTGAAAACGCGTTAAAACGTACCTCCGGATATATCCTGGGATTTACGGGTTAACCAGCGTTAGCGACAGATTTACAGCATGAGGAAAAGGGCATAAAAGCCAGTGGCTATCGTCCTTTTCCGTGCACGATAAATTAGCAAGGCTAATCCAGCTTCTAGACTGACTATTGCATTTATCATGATTGTGTTTCCTTTTGTGCTTCCTGTTATTTGACTATAGACTGGTATTTCTGCAATTATACTATGAGATATTGATTTGTGGCACGGACTGAGCAGTTATCTTTCAAATGCCCCACCCACCATTGCCCCCCCTATGCCAGAGTGCTGAACCCCCAGATCTCATCTAACTTGGCCACCTACATATGTTGCCAAATTAGACAGTGACCCCATTACTTGGCTCTTGTGAAGCCAACATTAAACCCAGAATGAGATAACATTCCTCCCATCGTTCTCTAGCCATAGTATTTTATCTCACCGTTTTGATCATGCAGTCATCACTTTTCATCCATCCTCACCCTCCACCAGCCATAGTCCATCCCTCCATCCTTTTCATCCTCAATCATCACTTTTCATCGCTCTATCCCTCCCCATACTCCAGCCATAGTTATTCGTCCCTCCATCCTTATCCTCTTCCAATCATCCCTTTTAATCCCTCCATTCCTCCTCCTTCTCTCCCAGCCATAGTATTTTATCCCTTCATTCTCATCATCGTCCAATCATCACTCATCCCTCCCCATGTTCCTCCAGTCATAGCACTTCATACCTCCATCCATCCTTCAGTAATATAATGTCACCCTTCCATCCTCATCCTCAGAGCCATAGCAATGCTTTTCCATAGCTGGGAAAAAAAATGATTGGAATTTAGCACTTATAATGCTATGCTTATAAACCGGAGTAATTACTGGTGATCCCACCAAAGGTGCCTATAGTACAGTTAGAGTCGCTTATACTGCCAGTAATGCCCTGGTCATAGTGGCTGTTTTTTTAAACTTCCTATCTGACGTTTAAATGCAGTTCATTGATTTCTATTTTTCTTTCTTTTTTTTATATTTCAATTTCTATCTGGTCAGTAATTTTCATTTTCCTCTGTAAAGGCCCCCATACATCAGAAATGGATTGCAGCAATCGTGCAATTTGCAATCGATTGTGTATAAAAATCTGCAATGTATGGGCTTCACAGATCGCAGATTGCAACCAAAAAGTGATTGGAATTGTTTAATCAGATTGTCCAACATGTTGGATTTCACAGATCGATTGGGGCTGTAGATTGCTAGTGTATGGACATGGGGCCTGATTCAGATCCACTCGTAAGCGGCCGCTCGTTCGCTCCGAGCGATGTTTGCCCAACTGCGCATGCGTACGGATCGTTATACGTATGCGCGAACCAGTCAGTGCGGTCGAAATTCATGTGCTCGCAAAATAGTGAATGCCTGATAATTTGAGTGATAGAAAGAGGCGTATGTGGGTGGTAACGGGGGAAGGTGCTTGAAAACGGGGAGTGGAGATCCGAACGCAGGCGTGCTTAAAGGTCAAAACGGGCGTTTTATGGGTGTGCATAATTAAAACAGCAGCGTCACTGAGTTATTTTATAGTCTGAACTGCTCGCAAAATTGTGGTAGGAAAAACCAACCCCAAGAATAGCGAGCAGTTCATACCCTGGTCGATGTACTCGATTAATCTAATAAATAGCGGACATGACGTAGGATGCGAGCGCCCAGGGGGCGTATTTTTTCAAAAAACGACCGCAAGTTTGGTTCGCTCGGTCAGACCTAGAGGCGTGAACAGACCGCAAAGAGCGAACGGTTGATTTGAATAGCCACCCCTATTTTCTGGACGAGCGAGCGCTAATTGCGTCCGTCTCTGAATCAGGCACATGATCAGCAGATTTGCAGACCGTTTCTAGCAAAATGATGGGCCTTTCAAGATTGCCAGATCTGTGTTTGCTGCAATTGATCTGCAAATCACTGAAAAAGATCTGTAGTGTATGGGCGCAGATTGCTCGATTGGTAAATCCTTAGATCGGGCAATAAATCTTCAAATTGTTCAGTTGTGGTTTTCAGATTGCTGATGTATGGGGGCCTTAAGCTAGTGATTAAGGATTGACTTTCTACAGGTGTTTTATACCACTCAAGTAGAGTGACCTGCTGTAGTGGGTGAGGAAAAGCCTCCTCTTCACATGTACAATTTCACTGAACTTCCTCATTCCAGACAGCTGACTGATGGTATTTGCACAGAGAAGTAGCTGTAGTGATACGCCTCTGGCTGCCGCGTAGCAGTGATGAAGTGTCTGCTTTTTCTGGAATAGTTTTTGCATACGTAAATAGTCACATTTTTCCTCTTGACCACTGAATTCATGGACTTTCTATAAGGGAACAAAAGTAAATATGTTGTTTTCCTCTTCTCTAACATGGTAAGTTCTATGAGCACTTCAATTGGGTCTTTCTATCTGTTTACTACAGCAGTGGGAATGGCTGTAGCTGGATCTCAGCAGGTAGGATTCACTCATGTATTCCCTGCATATTATGTAATAATGTAACACTGTATTGTCCAAGTGCAAATCTGCACAAATAACCATAGATCGGCGAGGTTCATCAACCTCATCCAACTGTTCTGCTCATGGCGACCAGGTTTTCCACCTCTCTGTTGTAAATGCACTTTTAAACAGCTAATACCTCAAAACCACATTAGAAAAAGGGGATGCAGTCAGGATAGCGGCGGGCGCTATCCCGCCCGCCAGTATCCCGACACTTACAGCCCGCCAGGGGACTAAAGATAGGTGTCGAAATCCTGACGCCTATCATTAGCCCCACTACAAAATACTGACACCTGGCATACCGAACGAAAGTCTTAGTGTCTAGCCGTGGAGGGGGGAGGGTTAGGTTTAGGGACTCCCGGGGGACTTAGGGGTAGGCACCCCCCAGGAGGGTTAGGGTAGGGAAAAGGGGGGTTAGGGTTAGGGACCACTACGGGGGGTTAGAGTTAGGCACCACTAAGGGGGAGTTGGGGGGGAGTGGGGAGCGTTAGGTTACTTACCAGCCCCAGTCGGGAATTAGGTCAGACGAGGTTCCGCTGTCAGTATTTGATCCAGCCGCCGGCATTAAATACCGATTCATAGAAAAAGAGTTATGTTTCCTTATGAGCTTGTTGTAATTTAATTTCATTCCTCATTCAAATTTAAATTGCAAAGCAGAACCAACAGATGTGTCCTCCTGCAGCTAGCCTCAATACGCCACGTAGCGTGACTTGCCTGGCGTGAGTGAGCCACCAGGTCTTGTGCTGCTCTGCTGGCATCAAGCGTCTTTATTTGCCAAAAATGCGTCTTAAGTCGCAATGCGATGCAACTAGGACGCCCGGAAGACTGTGCTGATTAATTTGATATGCAATACTTGTACATTTGTGTGCACCTAAGTGTGTATATGAACCACAATGGAACTTGGGAGGAAAAAAAATGCGCCCGCTACATTGTAGCACTTTGTATACAGATCCAGAGACTCACACAGATTTACAAGTGTCACATATCAAATTAATCAGCTGCGTCCTAGTCACATCGCATTGTTACTTAGACGCATTTTCTGCAAAAAAAAGACACTCAGCGCTAGCAGAATCTCACGTGACCAGGCTCGCATAGAGGGGCTTTTTAGTGCGACTGCAGCAAAGATGCATAAGGACACATCTGTATTACTCATGCATAAAAAAACGCATGGAATGCTTCAAAAATGTCGATTAAAGCGCACCTAAGTTTTAGTTTTCAGTGTTCTTACCATTTTCCAAGGATATACAGTACCTTGCAAAAGTATTCACCCCCCCTTGGCTTTTTACCTTTTTTGTTACATTACAGCCTGTAATTTTTATTTTATTTTTAAACTGAACTTTATTTGATGGATCTGCACAAAATAGTCTAATTTGGTGAAGTGAAATGAGAAAAATATATAGGAAAAATAATCTTTATAAATAAAATTCAGAAAATTGGCATGTGCATATGTAATCACTCCCGTTGCTATGAAGCCCCTCAAAAGTTCTGGTGCAACCAATTACCTTCAGAAGTCACATAATTAGTGAAATGAAGTCCAGCTGTTTGAAATCTAAGTGTCACATGATCTGTCAATATAAACACACCTTTTCTGAAAGGCCCCAGAAGCTGCAACACCACTAAACAAGAGGCATCACACCATGAAGACCAAGGAGCTCTCCAAACAAGTCAGGGACAAAGTTGTTGAGAAGTACAATTCTGGGTTGGGTTATAAAAAAATATCCAAATCTTTGATGATCCCCCTGAGCACCATCAAATCCATCATCATCAAATGGAAAGAACATGGTACCACATCAAACCTGCCAAGAGAGGGCCGCCCACCAAAACTCAGAGACCGGGCAAGGAGGGCATTAATAAGGGAGGCAGCACAGAGACCAAAGGTAACCCTGAAGGAGCTGCAGAGTTCCACAGCAGAGACTGGTGTATCTGTGCATGTGACCACAATAATGGTGGGTACACACTACACGATATGCTCCCTGAGCGATATCGTGTAGTGTTGTCCCCGGCAGGCTGTTCTCAATGTCGTTCATGACATTGAGCACAGCTGCTGAACGATATCATTAACGATATCGTTCAGCGCCGGGCTCTCTCCCCCATTCCCTGACATGCAGCAACCTGACGACATCGTCAGGTTGGCCTGCATGTCAGCCCGATGAACGATAATGACGAACGACCCGCGGGAACACACGTCGTCGTTATCGTTCATCTTTTTGGGGTTAAAAATGGACGATAAAGTGGACGACTGAACGATAACGATATCGTTATCGTTCAGTCGTCCACTTTATCGCCCAGTGTGTACGCACCTTAGGCCGTGCACTCCATAGAGCTGGGCTTTATGGAAGAGTGAGAAGAAAAAAAACATTACTTAGTGATAAAAATAAGACACGCTTTGAGTTTGCCAAACGGCATGTGGGCGACTCCCCAAATGTATGGAGGAAGGTGCTCTGGTCAGATAAGACTAAAATTTTACTTTTTGGCCACCAAGGAAAATGTTATGTCTGGCGCAAACCCAACACATCCCAACACCCCAAGAACACCATCCCCACAGTGAAACATGGTGGTGGCAGCATCATGTTGCGGGGATGTTTTTCAGCAGCAGGGACTGGGAAACTGATTTGAGTCGAAGGAAAGATGGATGGTGCTAAATACAGGGATATTCTTGAGCAAAATCTGTTTCAGTCTGCCTGTGATTTGAGACTGGGACGGAGGTTCACCTTCCAGCAGGACAATGACCTGAAGCATACTGCTAAAGCAACACTCGAGTGGTTTAAGGGGAAACATTTAAATGTGCTGCAATGGCCTAGTCAAAGCCCAGATCTCAATCCAATTGAGAATCTGTGGTCAGACTTGAAGATTGCTGTTCACAAGCGGAACCATCCAACATGAAGGAGCTGGAGCAGTTTTGCCTTGGGGAATGGGCAAAAATCCCAGGGGCAAGATGTGACAGGCTCATAGAGACTTAACCAAAGCGACTTGCAGTTGTAATTGCCGCAAAAGGTGGCTCGACAAAGTACTGACTTTAGGGGGGTGAATAGTTATGCACGCTGAAGTTTTCTGTTATGTTGTCCTAAATGTTGTTTTATTCACAATATAAAAAAAAATACGACTTCACAGTTGTAGGCATGTTCTGTGAATGAAATGATGCACACCTTCAAACAATCCATTTTAATTCCAGGCTGTGAGGTAACAAAACATGAAAAATGCAAAGGGGGTGAATACTTTTGCAAGGCACTGTAAGGGTGGACGAACCCTCCATGATCTTTTGTGTGAAATGCATTTTACCCTCCATTAAATGTAAATACAAAATTTTTGGTGTGATCTGCACATTGGCAGTATTGCCCTCGCCCATCCATAGTCGGTATGTGGACTGTTGCTATTGTGCTGTCAGGAAAGGGGACAAGGCCATAGATTGAATCAGATACATACCTCCCAACTGTCTCGATTTTGGTGGCAAAATCCTAATTTGTGGGGACCATCTCGCATACATGCGTCCCAATTTGTGGGAGATTGGGAGGTATTACCCTGCTGCACTTTTGATTTTATAGGTGGGGGGGAGGCAGCCTAGCTGCTCAGCAGCGCTAAGCGTGTCCCTGGTGCAGGCAAGCTTCCAGCATGACACAGTCTAACTCATGGATTCCCGATGTTGGGAGGTAAGCACTTATACTGGATCTGACAGCAGTACAGAATAAAGGGGTAACTTGTTTGCAGTGCTTAGCTACCAAGTTATCTGCATCTTAACAGAAAATTTGGGGAAATCCCTTGACTGCTCAACTCAGGGGATGGGAACGTCACTAGCTAGACTAACAGCTAGATTTACCAAAACTTTTAAAAAGGAAAAGTGGAAATTTTGCACATAGCAGCCATCATTTGTCCTTTTTCTAGAATCTAATAGATAAATACTAGCTAAAATTTGATTGGTTGCTGTGTTTCATTTGTAGACGTTTTAGTAAATCTGCCCCTTTAGTGTTTTATGTATCAAATGTCACATAGCTTTACTGGCTACATGCAAGGTATGCTCACGGGTATATATACGGAACAGAGTAGAATATTTTCATACTCACTTGATACAGGTGAGGTGTGTTCTGTATAGGTAGGAAGTATGTTGAAGAACAAAGACTAAGTATTTTTGCTTGATGTAGGATACTACTCAGTGTTCAGATATACAGGCTAATATAATTAATATTATAATGAAATGTTAGCAGATCTTTTTATAATATATTGTTTATAAAAAAAAAAAGTGTGGTGGACTCTTGATAAAGTAGCTGCTAACTGGTTTTAGAGCTGAAATCAGCTGTGGTTTCACTGTCAGTACAGTATATAGTAAAAATCGCAGCTCACAATGGATAAACATTACAGTTAATGGTCGGACAGAGTACACGCAACTCAGACTCCTTCTGTACAGATTGCAAAAAGTTGCACATGTGCATTGTGAGAAATCAGAACTGTTTCAGACCGACTCTGAGTAAGGCCCTAGTGCTTAGGAGACTTCAAGGCCAATCAGTGATGTGCATGAAGTCTTTATGTTCCTATACTCTGTCCTTCTGTCCCTCCCTGTTCCACAGTTATAAAAGATGAAGAAGCACCTCTGCCTGCACACTGTGTTCTACTTGCTAATTCATACACAACATATTCCAAACTATTTCAAGAATGTTACTTGCAGATTAAATTAGTTCAAACAAGAGCCAGTGTTACCGTGAGCACCATTGTGTTCTAAAATGTTAATATCACTTTTCAATACATAGAATGCGGCACAACCTTTTTCTCATGCGTAATCATAAGCTAGCATTACCAACGCATCACTATAATGCATCTAGAACGTTCGTCAGTTTTCACACATTTTTTGTTTATTTCCTCAGCCTATATCTGTGAACCAGTCCTGATAATAACAAGATGTACAGGCTGTAGTTAATGACATGAAATCTACCTATCAGCATCTCTCTGTAAGGAGCAGTGTTGTGAAAGGAGGAGTATTTGCTGTCTGAATGCATACTTTGTGTTCCCAGTCACTGGAATGCCGGGGTATGCCTGCTTTCGGTGTAGGTGGATGTTTGGTTTGTGGTCGATTCTCGGAGGTGGCAGTGCCCTCAGAATTTGCATTTCTTTGAACAACAGCAGCTTTCATACCTTTCTGATAAATTTTAGTCAGCTGAGCCGGAAACTACTTGCACTCCTCTAAGGCTGCAAATATGACCCCTTAATGATTACACACAGCCCGTGTGCGTACCACAGTCCCACTGATGAAGACTGTATTGAACTGACCCAATAATTTTTCACCTCTAGAACCCTGCGTGTGTGTCAGTGAGTAATCTCCGTGTGTGTGTGTGTGTGTCTACTCAACACTTAGATCGTTGTCAGGAGTTAGACATTTTCTTTGTGAAAGCAGAGACTTGGGAAGATTAGTTGGTAATGTGGCAATTTGATAGGTGGCAGGGTGGGATTGCACGCCACACGTGGAGCACAACACTCAGACTGCTGCAGGATTGCAGCCAAAAACAACCTCACGCTTACGACAATACCTCCGACTTCTATTGTCAATTTTATGACTAATATCACCTGTTGCTAATGACACCCTGAGGCAGGACCTACTCACATTCATGTTACACAAAGGAGCATAGACTAATCTTAATGAGACAGATGATGTAATTTCCCTCAGGGTTTCTGGAATTCCACTTTCTTTATAGACATATAAGCCATTGTGGCAGCCAATAAGAAAGTAGTTTGGAAGAGGCTGCTGCAGGTCTCCTTTTGGTCAATCAGTGCAGGTAGGGAGCTGACAGGCCACCGAAAAGAAAACCAGTAGTAAATTGAGACCTCTTCAATCAGTGCAGAGTAAGGTTACTGCTGGCCTTAATATTCTATTGGAAACATGTTTCCATCAGGGCTGGGAGTGAGGTTACTACTGGCCTCAGCAAGATATTGAGGATGGTGCTGCTTATAATGAGGAAAATTGGGGAAGCTGTCTCAGGTGTCAAAATCAGGGGAGCGGAAGAATGAAAGGTATTGATTTTTCGCAAAGCCAATTTTCCTAATGCAGACGACTAAACCAGTTGTATTTTTAATATTGGAAATAAAAAACTGTTTAAAAATTATATTTGTTTCTTAAAATGATGTGCAGGTTTCTTTCTAGAGTGTATTAGGGCTGCGAAAGTCTTAATACTTTTATGATTTTGTTTGTTAAAAATGTGCTTCCATAACTCTGGTATTAAAAGGCTTTTGTTGTCTTCAGTTCTATAGAGGACATCTTTAGTCAGGGAATGGGAGGGAATACTGGATAATCACAGCACAGGACAGATCCATGCAGTTAGACATTATAACTCGGATGAGTTGGGCTATATTTGTGTCACTGCTTGGTTTGTGAAAGGTGTTCCTGAGAAGCCAAACTAACAGTACAACATTCATTAAGAAGAGTATGTACCATGTTTACTTGTACGGTACTTTATACATGTTCAGTAGAGATGAGAACATTTTTTTTTTTCAAAACTGTTCCAGAAAATATTCTACTGGTTTTGCTTTAGACCGTGAAACTTTCTCACTTTTCACCAGCAGAATTGTCCTATAAGGGTCCCTATTTCTACCACAACCACATCAGTGAACTAACTGTGGTTGCCCCAGTTTTATTCATAGACTATGAATTCTGCAGAATGCTGATTTACTCACACAATGTAGAGCTGAACACATCTCGGTCGTAGTTGCTCTTGTATTGGGTGCGCAGAAGTAAATGCAGATATTTGCTCATATGCAGAGATGTACACCTCTCAGCGGTCAGACCACCCCTATTTGTGCTAATGGCTTCATAGAAATCATCATTATTGGTATGCACTTGCACCAGCCCAGAAGTTCAGTCTCAGAACAGGCATAGTTGCGGATAAATTAATATGCAGCTGAGTTGCGTACGACTCTTCATCATCCGTACTATCGTACGCTCTGGAGCATGTGCCTTTAGCTTTGGGTCAGGCCCAGAGTGCAGAATGGCTTTCTGTGGAATGTTGGAGCAAAAGCAGAACTCAAATATTGTATCACCGGGAACGACCTGTTTGCGATTCGTACTAAATTAATCTTGTCTGTAATATTCAGTAAAGCATATTGGTTTTTCTGTGCAAATAATGTGGTCTGTGCATGTTTTTTATTATTCTCCATAAACGTGAAAAAGAACACTGCCAACTTATACCCATATGATCGTTAAATGTTAAACCAAAATACTTTGCTGGTTTTACAGAGCAAAATAGTTAAAACTCCATCTAAAATGCAGTACCCTTTAATTTTCCATAGCATGCAATCTAAAAGGTTATGAAATAACTGGTGTCTATGACAATACACAGCTTGCTTCTATGTTGTCTGACAACACAGAGCTTTCACTGCATGAACTTGTATTTGGCCTTTTAAAAAACCATTCAAGCAGCTGATGTAATAGTGTGTAAGTCTCGTGCTCTGGTGGCCTTGTGCGAGTGTTCCAGTACAGTTTAGAGTACCCAGCTCGGTTTGTTATCAGTTTATAAACCATCTTTCAGACAGAAGCCCTGGAAGTCTCCCATTGTGCAGAATGTGTCTGACACTTGTCCTCAGTTGGCAAGCAATGGAGACTTGTGATACACTGCTGGAGACCCACAAAGCAGCGAGACGATGGGACAGCGTGGCCAGTTGAAAGTATGACCTTCACTTCACTCTCAGGAAGATGTTATACAATGAAAATCAGCAGAGTGTGCATTTAGGAGCAAAGTGACTTAGTTATGCTCTGAGATCTAAATAACAGCTGTCATTCGGATACAACAGGAAGTTTGCAAACTTAAATATAGCTAACTTTGCATTTTATTAGCAAAATCTAAATTTGATTATATTCAACAGTTTGCACTGTTGCTCCTGCTCGTTATTATGTTGTGGTCTGTACAGAAATTAATAATAGGCCAAACCAGGGTCCCCGAACACGGTCCTCAAGGCACCCTAACGGTCCAGGTTTTAAGGATATCTTTGGTTGAGCACTGATGGTTAAAACAAAAGATTGAGGTACTAATAAAGTCACCTGTGCCCAAGCATGGTTATCCTTAAAATCTGGACTGTTAGGGTGCCTTGAGGACCGAGTTTGGGATCCTCTGCGCTAAACTGCTTCATTCTAACAATATTAGCCGCAGTGACATCTCCCTGCACATTCCGTGACATGCTGACAGGGTGGAGACCTTCTTTTCTTTGCTCGCTCTCTGTTGTTTTTCTCTTCTTAAATGACAACGTCCCCAATGACATCAGCAAACAAATGCGTCCAACTAGTTTCTAGTGAATTAACTGGCTGCATTCTCATGAATATTGTTTCAGCTCACTCTTTGTAGACAATGGGTGCACTTTAAATCTGCTGTGTTTACTCAGACTGCCATCAGACTGGCTTTTACTGTTCCTTCCATTATTCACTCTGTAGATTTCCTCTGCCAGAAACTGTATATAACGGGAAGACAAATATATTCATTTAATCGTAATTTCTTCCAGGCATAGAAACTTGAAAGGACGTGGGCAGCAGCATGTCTGTGCCTCTACATCCCTAATTAATCCATTCTATCCTTTCCCCTCGCTATTCACCTGCCAGGGTAATAAACCAGTGTAGGCCCACATTTACACATTGGATGAAAGGGATTCTCTTGTCTCATGGTGATTTGTCTAACCACTAGCACACTTCATTGCACAGCTTTCTCCTCCACACTCCACTGGTGATTAGCCTTTTCCCAGCCTCTCCAGAGACTATTCAGCTTCATACAGTTTCCCCAGTCAATCTGTGAACAGTGATAGGATTTGTCCACTCCACATTAAGGATAAGTACACACTGTAAAACTGATTGCAGCTCTCCTCACATGTTGTGTATCAGCCGTCAGCTCTGCTCACCACATGGTGAACACACCTTGGCCGGATTTAATAATACAGATTATTGATCTCTATGGGAAATACGTGGTGTGTACACCTTGACGTCAGTTACAAACGCTGGCTGTATATAAATGGCTACACGTGGTTCTCAGGTCTGGTCAGGACTTGAGACAAATATCTGTGCACAGACCAGACAGACCAGGATCCTCCTGATTAGATTTCATGAAGAAATGTTCACTGTGAGTAGATCTATTTGGCACATAGGTGTTGATGTATGAAGTGGACCAGTGGAGAAGTTGCCCATAGCAACCATTCAGCTTCGAAGTAGCATTTTTCGTGCACATTCTATAAAATGATAGATAGTAGCTGGTTGGTTTCTATGGGCAACTTCTTTTTTCACTAGTTGATACATCAACCCCCTAGTGTGAGCCCCATTTATAGTTGTAACGTGCTTATACACTTTGCAACACTCAGTACCTATAATTAGTTAACTTAATAAATTGAAGAACTTTGACCATAAATATTGACTTCAGAGACTTGAGAAAGACATCCTAGCTCCGAGCAAACGTTCATTTGAAGAATTATTGTTCACTGTATGGACCTGAATGATAATAGTTCACCATCGCGCAGCATATGGAGGTGTTGCTATTATCGAGCTGTAGCGCCTCTCCTCGACCCTTCTGCTGCACTATCGCGTAGTCTATGACCAGCTTAGCTTTGTGTCCCATTCATCAAAAAATTTAACTATAAGGTATTTGGCTTAGGGAGACAGTAAAGAATGATTGAGCAGCTACTTCAAAAACAAACAACTTCCCTCTTGTATCTGGTGGTCCGAAATATTCAAATTTGCATTTACTAACATGTATGTTTGTTAATAATTTATGTCAGCTAGAACACTGCTTGCTCAACATTCCAGCAAACAGTGCCCAAGTGGCCAAAGTGTTGGGTTAACTGGTAAAACGTATATATACATGACATTCCAAATCAATAACCTTTGATCAAAAACATCGTCCTCACATTGTACAATACCTTTTATTTCTCTTCACTAGGATTTTTGTTTATTTTTTTTAAGAAAAGTTATTTTTCTGATGGTTTGCAGGTGAATTGGACTCGGCAGACACCATTTATTGAGCGTCTATTTTTCGCAACCACGTTACAGGAAATTTTTATTTTGGCGGTAGAAGCGAATGTTATGGGTTTTGTAGAAAAGCTGTAATTACTGGAAAGACTCATTAGCAGGACTGAGTAACCTCTTTCAATTGAAACTTTAGTGAGATGGAAAATCTTCAAGTCATACATTCCATAACTTTACAACTCGGCACACTGCTATTTAGCAGAGGAAATGAAAAGCGTTCGGTTGTATTGTTTCATTTGGGAATAAAGGTGATGGTACCGTTTTCTATAGCTGATACGTAACAATGATAAAACAACATATATAGAAGTGCTGTAGCTTAGAAAGGGTGTGTGCTGAGTAAATTAGCTAGATGCCAGGTATTTCAAACACAACTTTACACAGAGTAAAAACAGATTTTTTTTTTAAGGGCCCCTGTCGTTTCCTGGCTTTGAATATGTAAAACTACCTACTATGTGGTAAGTTATGTAGTTCTGAAACGTAATATTTATCTATTTATTAAACGTTTTTTCTATAGTGCAAACATATTACACATCACTTTACAGAGAGTATTTTAATCATTCACATCGGTCCTTGCTCCAGTGGAGCTTACAATCTATATTCCCTACCACATAGACACGCACTTTTTTGTCAGAAGCCAATTAGTCCGCCAGTATGATTTTTGGATTGTGGGAGGAAACCTAAGCAAACATAGGGAGAAAATGTATGCTCCACAAATAAAGGCGCCCAGGCCGGAATTGAACCCATGACTCTGGGGCTGTGAGTCAGTAATACTAATCAGTGTGCCACCTAATAACATCAGTCCCTATTTCTTGTCCGCTGCTCTTTAAACAGAATTGTGGTTGCTTGGACAGTGTGTGGCTGCAGCTATAAAACATTATTCAATCTGCAGATTGTACAGTTGTAAACTGAAAAAAATGTTTGTGGAGAGATTCCCCTGTCTGACTGGCAGCTTTCTTTGAAGCTTTTTCCAAGCTTTAAAAGAGAAAGGAAAACTCTGCTGATAATGCATCCTTTCAGTAATCCTGTGCTCTCTAATGTAATTGAAATTACTGTACAAAACCACAAGATGCCTTGGAGTCCAGAACTACAAGAAATATCAAAGTACAAAGTGATACAATGCCCAAGCGAATCTGTTTTACAAAGCATAATAATATAATCTACACATAATACATATATAAGGTAATACATAATTGAATTTGTTCCAGAGATTGACTATTACACATATTACAAGAGAATTGGTATTGTGCCGTTAGCCATAGTTAAAGAATACTTGTAATAATTAGAGAAGTTGTACTTTATACATACAGAATAAGAACTCATAGTGACAATTACATCATGCACACACAGGTACTGGGAATTGCATGCTACATACGATAGGAGAGAAGAAAGTTGTAGTTTTACAAACAACCTAGAGTCCCTGTTACTCTGCTAGTAACCATTACACCTCTTCATACTATCATGCTGGCGCGACCACAGAGCAGTCTACAGGTAAGTCAAGGAGAGGGGAGTGGGGGAGAGTGCGGGGCCGCGGACCGAGGGCTGGGCCCCAGGTCGGTCCGGGCCCCATAGCAGCCGTACCCTGTGCACCTACGGTAGTTGCGCCTATGGTGCCAACTCCTCTTCAAGCTGTATGCAGGGGAGCCATACTTGCCAACCTTTCCTTCCTCAACTCCGAAACTAAGCCTGGAGAGGAGATGCAAGTGACCACTGCGGTGGTGGGGCCAGGCTCTTTACGTCATTAGGCACCTGTTGTGGCAAAATGCTGCAAATTGCTAGGAAGTGGGCGGGATGCAGGAGATCCTCTCACTCTTTTGGTGGTCCCGGGGACTACCTGAAACATTGTGAGTTTCCTGGACCTTCCAGGAGTGTAGTCAACTACAGTATGAGGGTAGCTGGGGTGAGCAGATATAGAAGGCCTGAATCTTGTTTGCTCGCAAGGCTCTTTTACAGATGAATGGATCTCATGACTTTTAGTAAACCGGGCACATGTGTGTTCTGTGGGCATGTAGATGGAATTGCGGGCTATACAGAGTTGTGCTTATGCAAAGATCCATCCGATCTCAAATCGATCTCTTGCACCAAGAACAGAGCTGGTACAAACACATACGGATGGTGATGATGGCTACTTTCACAAGTGGATGGGGATGGGTCAGTCACCTAGATGTGATTGACTTTGAATGTAGGCGGATATTTATATGTACTGCAACTCTGGATCAGGACCCAAGGTGATTTAGCTTCCCATGAGGCCTTGGCAGTGGAGATTATGGAGTAGCATCTGACCATCCACAGCCCTAGCTGATCATGAGCCGTAGGCTGTGAGAACACTCTCCTAGGCTACTCGCAAGGCAGCTGAGAGCTCTCAGGCAGTTGCTAATACTGTCAGGGTGTGACCATGTGGAAGTGGTACCACACACCTTCGGCTCCCCATTGGGGAGGCATGGTTTTTGAAATGTGTGGGTACTACATTTCCCTTGCCATTATGTACGGCAGTTGTAGTACCGTCTTATGTGAATGGTTCTTTTAATGTTTCTGATCTACTAAAACTATACTATTCTCTGTACAGCTCTGTGTAATAAGGTGGCACTACACAAATAAGCAATAATAATATATAATGCAGATGTTCTTCAGAGCAGTAACATAACTGGACACCACGTTTGTGTTTGTCTAACCATAAGCAGTGTCTGTGGGAGCAGACTGCAGCTTGGGGCCTCATGTACAAGCTCTATCTCTTCTGGTGAGAGGTGTGATTGCTCATTTCCTGTGTTTATAGAATGATGCTGTTTTCTGTGGCTGTTTCTTGAGGCTTGTGTGGGTGTAGAGAACCAAAGGCTTACTCAGGGGAACTCTCCATAACCTCGTCACCAACACAGGATGAACATCCAGAGTTTTTCATTCACACATGGGCCGTGCAAGCTTTTGTTAGAGAGATTCTACTTACTCACTGGCTTGTGAAATCCTGTAAATGACTGACCATGCATGGCTGTGTGTAATCCACATAGACTTTCACTAAGGTTTGACTTGTGATTCAAACTACGGCTAATCCAGGGTACCTCTCACTCATTTTAGTCATGTTTTGCTGAAAAGCATGTATACTTCACGGACAGAATCCACCCACTCGTATGACATCATTGGTCTGATATAGTGTTTCATAAGGAATGTGTGTGAATGAAATAGTATGTAACTAGCTTTCTGCTTTTATTATTAGTATTATGTTCTGTTACATTTAAAAGGTCGCATTGACCAAAGTTCTTTTTTTTGCATTAGTTTACATTGTTTTTGGTCTGTCCGTTTTAAAGAGCCCTTTAAGTGTGTGGGTGCATATGTGTGTGTAGCATAATATACCATGACAGAAGGACTTTTGCACTAGTGCAGGCCTGGCCAAACTGTGACTCTCCAGCAGTTGTCCCAGAATGCTTTACCAGCTGATCGGTGGGAGGATATGCTGGGACTTGTAGTTTCACAACAGCTGGATAGCCACAGGTTGGTCAGGTCTGCACTAGAGGATCCATCCACTATTTGTTTATGCAACAGTACGTTATACATTTTGTGATGGGGACGTCTGAAATACACTGTACAACAGAAGGATCTTAACTGTATGCTATCTGCAGCACTTGGCTATTCCAGAGTTGGCTGTCTCCCTTTATACCTACTGTACACATTATATTTTACAATCTACACCCTTCCCATGTTCAGTAATACAAAGAGCCACCATTAGAAATGTTGGGCCCCTGTACAAAGAGGGACGTGGTAACAGTGTGTGGGAGTCAGAGCCGTAACTAGACTTTTTGGTGCCCTGTGCCAGAAAGAGCATTGGCGCCCCTCTCATTTTTCAAAGGGACATAATGCACCCAAAAAAGGACATGGCTTCATGGGGAAGGGGGCCAGGGAGGAGATAAGAGAGGCCAGGAGATGCTGGGGATAAAATAAGAGGAAGCTACAAGCAAGAATGATAATAAACAGAAATTTGACAGGCCCAAACAGCGCCCCCTGACCTGTGGTGCCCTGTGCGATGGCACCGGCCACACTACCCTAGCTACGGCCCTGGTGGGAGTGACCACAGGTCCTTGGGACTCCATACACATACACAGATGCTGCGTCACTCAAGTAGCCGTAGCCACATCATGTTGGAGTTGTGGCTGAGCCTATTGATCAGGCCTGGCCCCTGTACTTTGTACCCATCTCCCCTGGTAATACATAGTTGCCAAATAAAGTCTGTTTGTCAATGTACATTGAAAATGGATGGAGGATCAATCTAAAGGCCCATTCTTTTGATTATGACTTCAGATGGGTCCTCCTTCTCACCCTCTTCAACAATTTTTCTGGGGCCTGATTTAGAGTTGAAGCTATTGCTGCCGTACGACTTTTGCAGCTGTGGATGTGTGAAAATATGCTAATGCAACAATTCTTAGCTGTCTGCAACTGCCTACACATATTCAGTTTTAGACGCAGGTCAGGCAAACATCCAATCCTTGAGTGAGTGTATGGTCGCGCAGCGCTGTACCTGAGACGCTGGAGTCATGTTCTCCCTGAACAAGATCTCAGACACCGCTGGGAACGCGCCCCCCAAAACAGCTAGAACACATCACCCTTTTAGCCGTCACTCCCCGTTACTTCTCACAAAACGTTTGCTTCCTGTCAATCACTTGCAATTGAATCCTCACTGTAACCATTATCATAGCTCAATTACCGCACGTGCACATTGCCGCTGGGACGCATGCACAGATGACCGATAATTGCTCAATTGCGTAAGCATAAACAATTGCGTTTGACTATGAATCAGGCCCTGGGGCTGTTAGAAGAATTGGAGGAGCCCCGGAAAAAACAGCTGCTCGGGAGGGAAGGGTGTTAGTAGAACGTAACATGTAGGTGGTAGTGCAGCTTTAAAGCAACAGTCCAGCAAATATCCACGGTCACATTAAGACCTGATTCAGAGGTAGTGTTGATGCCGCATGCAAGTGACCAATGATTTCAGTGTGCGCATGCGTTTGAGTCACACTGCACATGCGTCCCGCCGGGAGCTGCAGAATGAATTTGGATGCAGAGAGAGGTGGGGCTTTTCTGAGTCGTAAAAGGGGGGTGGCTAGCTGGACGCAGTCGTGTCGCGGTCAGCACTGACACTAGCAGCCATGTTCAGACACAGTTTCTGCGCCTTCATAGGGCTGGTACAATCTCTGATGGTGCGTCTTAGTATTCTTAGTGGCGGATTAGCGCTGCAGCTTGTAGTCATCTCTTACGAATCCCATTTTCTGTGAAATTAGCCTAACTATGCAGTCAGCAAAAAATTGTGCTAACCTGTAATCATTAGGGTCAGTTTTGTGGTGGTGGGCACGGCTGCGCTTCTGTTTCTCTACATATTGTATGACTGGCAGCTGCTGACCGTAAATAATTCGACTCCGTACTGGACCACCAACCCGTGGAACCACTTCAAGTGCCCCGTAAGACATCCTGTTTGGGAACCACTGTACTAGAGTGAGTTGAGGAGAGAATTGTAACCCAGCCCTCCCCAAAATTATTGGAAATATCCTAATATTTGAAATTGTTTCCGAACGTGACTGTAAGTTTTGTGGCTACATAAGTAAGGGCTCCGAAGCCCCATGTTGTGCTCTTCGATTGGTCGAAAATCCCCCCCCCCATCATTGCAGCTTTATTGTTATTAGCTTTAGTTCATGAATATTCATAATATGCTTATGAAAGGTTTTCTGTAGCTTTTTGGCATAAGACATTGCATTGTGGATTTAGTGGTATTAAGACTAGGTATTGTACTTTTTAGGAGGAAGCAAAAGAAGTCAAGTAATTCTGTAATTTCTCTAATAGAAAGGTTTCAGTCTGTCAGGCAAGACCAAACTCATTTAACCTATGAGATTGGATAGTTTCAGAGTTTGAATACAGTAGATATACATTTTTAAATCTGTATTTGGTCTATTCAGCTAGTGGCCCAGCGGCCATGTATGGATATATAGTAATTTTTTGGAAACCCAGCTTCCGTGATGTACTAAATCACTATATATCTTCCCTCATGTGCTCTTCCCCTGCCCACATTAGCACCAAACCTTGGTTCAGCAGGCAGCACTACATTTGTTGGTACTGCGAGCCTGATTCACTACGGATCCCAACTGCGTATGCAATTACAATTACGCACGTAGTACAACTACGATAGTATGCTAATTCATTGCGATCCCTATCCTGTTGCTGCACTAAACAAGGACGCCCACTTTACTTAGCACACATAAGTACTGTTTAGCAAGAATGCTAAAACATCGGTACAATCGAGTCCTCAGGGTGCGTAGGCCATCGCAGTGGCACGCCATTGCAGACCACCCACGTCACCTCCCACAAACGGCACTTCCTGTCAATCACTCTGCAATGGGTCTGCGTAGTCCCGATCACAACGGCCAGTTCGTGCACGCGGACTGCGATGCATACGCATGCGCAGAATGAAACAATCGTCCGATTGCATGCGCAATCGCAGTTGTGTACTGTAGTGAATCAGGGCCTGTGTCTGCATATGCAACAATGTTTCTATTTCTTGTATCCCATGTTCTGCAATATTTTGTACTGTAAAGCTGGGTACACATTGTACTATATGTGTACCAAGCGATGCGACTGCCGACTCCCCCACCGACGGGCCGACATTATGGACGGCCGGTACACACTAGATGATCCGGTGCCCGACCGCCCGATATGTCGCCCCCTGCCGTATCCGCTTCATGTCAGTCGCATCATCAGGTTGAGCTGCATGTAGGGACGACCTGACAATGCGGCTAACAACTCCACGGGAGCGCGCAACAGCCGACATAGTGGATACACACTACATGATTTGGATGATATGTCGTTCCGATCCATCGGAATCATGCATATTGTCAGAAAAATCGTATAGTGTGTACCAGGATTTAGGGCCTGATTCAGACCCACTCGCGAGCGGCTGTCCGCTCGCAAGTGGGTCGATGTTCTGGACTGAGCATGCGCACGACGGAGGGAGCTCCGTCGTGCGCATGCCCCAGACGCGACGAGCGAAGGAAAGTCCTTTGCTCGTTGTGTCTGATCAAAGGGGGCGTGCTGTCGATGTTGATTGACAGCACGCCCCCTTTGGTAGGCGTGCCGGGGGAGTGCCTCCCTGACGGGGGCGTTCCCACGGGAACGCCTCCCGTCAGAAGCCGGCCCACTGACATCACTAGTGATGTCAGTGGGAGTGATTTTGGCTCTGATAGAGCCAAAATCACTCTGGAGCTTGCGGTTGAAAACCTCAACCGCAGGCTCCGGCTCGCAGTTTCGATGGTCGCGATGGTCACGACCATCGCGGCCATCAAACTGCACGCTCGTATAGCCTGTGGGTGGTGACCCACAGCTATACGAGCGTCCAGGAGGACGCTCCATTCTCATGGAGGCCAGCCCTCATTCAGAGCGTGCGCTCTGCTCAGAGCGTACGGCTCTGAATGAGGGCCTTAGTCTTTTAGATTATTTTCTTCTTGTATTATTTGCACTGTTTATGCTTACATACTTTTTAGGGCGCTGTGTAACCCTTGTGGCACCATATAAATAATGAATAATAATAATATATAACATAAGATTTTCCGGGTAGTCTCCTGCATCCCCAGAAGAGTGAGTGCATCTCCCACATTCTCCACACTTCCTTGTGCAGTGGGCGGAATGGGGAGGTAATACCAGGAAGCGCAAGTCCTGATGAGTCCAGACCCACCCCCGGGGTGGTCATCTGCATCTTCTCATTGGGCTTCTCCAGGAGTGGAGAAATGTAAATTCGGCAAGTATGTAATAAAAGGACAGGCTCAGACTGTAAGCATTTATTAAGGTTCCTCTGAGTTGCGTCTGAACACCCATTCCTTGCATGTGATAAGCACTATGTCGTGACGTGAGAAGGAGATGGAGGTAAGTGGGAAGGTACAGTCTGAGAGTAGCTGGAAGCAGTAGGGTTCCTCAGGTGTACTGAGGGCCTGATTCAGAGGTGAACACTAATGCAGCAGTGGCTTTGACTTTTGTCACAGCTGCTACTTCAAAAATGAGTGCTAATGCCACATGGGCTGTATACTGAGATGCCCACTGGCTGTTGCTTTAATCTGCTGCGGTGCGCAAATAGTTATAGCATCGAGTGGACATTGGTCACACCATCGGACATTAGAGCAACCCTATGGTTGCTCAGAATGTCAGACGGTACAGGGCAGCTAGTGCCAGTGGACCTGCATCTTCCAACGCAGTCCCTGACACCGACACGCACACCAATGAAAGCTACCCCCCAGACACCGCTCAGGAACACATATCAAAATTGCATAGATCACCATGCAATTCCGATCTGCATCCCCCGACAGCAACCAGGTTTAGTGCATCTAAGAGGTATGTGCAGATTTAAAACATTGGGTGGTTGTGTCCACATGAATAACATCATCACATCCCCACCCGCTGCGACATGATATCTGAATCACATGGGTTAGGGCCATAATGTAATTCATAGCTAATCACGACTTCACTGGAGAAGTGGATGGGATGTCCTCAAATGTTTGTGTCTCCTGGAAAATCTGAGAAAGTTAGTATGGAGTGTGCCCATGTTTATGTACACAGCAGATAACTAGATATGTTGCGTAAAAAATGTTGGTCTAGGTGTTACATAGTTTTTCTGTTTTATAGATGATGCTTAACTGATGTGCTCCTCCTACAGTTCTACAGTAAATCCCTATACGACCACAGTTATATATACAGTAACTAGGACAATGTTACATCTAACTCATGTAACTCCAACGTTGAACATTCAACGACAAATACAGCAAGTAACAAAGTTAGAGCTGTAAATAAAGCAGTGATAAACATATTTCTGATACATAGATACTCTTTGTTAACTATAAACAAAAAATATTTATTTCTAAAGATTTGCTGAAATGTATGTGCTTTTTTATTTTGCTATTTTTAAAAACAAGGTTTGTTATGAAGCTCAAGCGATAAGCTTCTCTCTGGAGGAAATGAATCATCCAGCCATTCCTTGCTGTACAGCATGGGTATGAAGAGGAAGTGAGAGGAACTGGGGCTGGAGAAGGAGGGCTTTATTGCACTAAGCAGTGGTTTATAGAGGTAGATATGTCCTCCTGTGGACTGCACATTGGGCAGAGTTAATTACTATTGTACATTGTTTTTGTTATTAGTGTCTTTTCTTTTGGCCATTTAGGTCTTTTGTACTTTTTCACGTAACCTACTGAAGAATATCCTTTGTGTTACACCTGCACACAGCAAAGACGAGCAAGACTTTTAATGATCATGAGAAAACAATCCTCACCAACTTACACCTTGTACAGTTTCAGCAGACAGAGCTCAGAGCTATCTGATCTTGCCAGTTCTACCCAACTTTGTATATTTGAACTATTGCTTTGTGTGTACTCTTTGGGAGGCATAGTTATTATTATTTCCCATAACTTTGCACCACAGTGGACTCTGCCATGTTTTGTGGATCGATCCAAAATTTAGCCACGAGACCCATGAGGCAGAAGGCTCGTGTCATCGGTTCTTGCCGCGTTATGAATTTTGGTTTTACACACATTATAGGTAGGCAACAACAACCAACCTGATATCACCATAGCTTCATTAGTCATGCGTAGAGCCAATAGGCTCTGGTTGTTTGGTATGGCGATTGGACATGTATGATGTTTGCCCAGTATTTAGGTTAGAATTCCTGTAGAAAGTTAACCCCTAAGTGGTACTTTTAAAGGTGAAAGGTGAGCTCTGTTCTCTTAACACTTAAAATATTGAGCTGATGATTTTCTTTTTTTTATGCAAATGGCGTTAGAACCACCTTCCCTTGTGTACATCCGTGCAGCTGAATGTGCAAGGACAGAGATGGCCACGTTTAGCGTCCGTGCATGCAGTAATACCGATTGGTGCGTCCTCAGATGCCACCAGCGAAACTTGCACCAGCACAATAGCAGGAGCAGGTTTTTTCTCTGACTATGGTCTCCTATGGCTGTAGCTGTGAGTCTTGGAATGCAGCCACATACGTTCATATGCCCGCGCCACTCCCATAATACACCCAATGAATGGGCCATGTTTGCCTGTATTAGTAGCCACCGCCCAGGAACACCCATCACTTTACCGCCACATTTCTGTTCTGTTACCGTCTGAAGCAATCACAACAGCACATTGGTGCATATGCTGTAGGGGTTGGCAGAAATGGATGTGCATTGGTATTGGTATTACGTGTGGATTGCGTGTGACTCAGAATTACGCCCACACTGTGCACAGCAAATTGTCTTGATGCTCTGCCCAGTATATATGGGCAGAGCATCAAGGAAAACCCTGGAAATACTCAGAAATCTGAAAGTCCTGCACTAGGCAGAATGACCTCCTACCGCTCGGAGAAGACATTGGGCCTGATTTAGAGATGGAGGCAGTGCCGTTGTTTACACAGGTGAGCAATGATTTGCTACTGGAAATGTGTGAAAAGTTCAAGAATCTCTTACTGCGCACACGCGAATCCAAGTGTCCGATGGCGTTTGCAATTGCGTACGGCATTGCTGACACTTGCGATGGGGATTATGATCCCTAGGCGTGTCTGGGTGGAGATGGGAGGTGACCTAAAGTGATCACAAAAGAGGGGTCAGTACATGGGCGCGTCACGGGCGTGTCTGGGAACGCTTCTGTGTTCTCAATCGCAAATTCATTGCTTCAGAGGCCATGTATAGATGGATTAGAGGTTAGAGTAGATAGAGTAGACTCTAGGCTATCACAAATGACGATGTAAGACCATTGTTGCACCAGTGTTGGAGTGTTTATAATCTCCATCGCAAATGCACAGACCACGCAGCCTGAAAGTGGGCGTCTCACCACTCGTATACTCCATTGCACCGTCCCGCACATAGGGAAGGCTGAGATTAGCATTTGCATATTCCTGCAACCACTATAGCGAGAGCGGCTGCAAGCGCAGCTTTATTAACAACCATCTCTGAATCAGGCCCAATTGAACAGTCTTTATTACAAGTGGGGCTTTTTTTTATGAATATGATTTTAAATAATTAATTTCTTTATTTTGGGTACCACAAAGCAAGGTGCAAAATTGCATGCCCATTAGAAGATTTAATCTCTGCCAGGTGGGAGCTGGTGCACAATTAAAGTGTTTTTGTGGAGTACAAATGGCTGTGTGCTGATCCACATAGCAAGGAACATCCCTATAAATCAAGGGTGGCCAGACTTTTGGAGTCCTTGATCTACTTTAAATTACAAAAATCTTTTGGAAGGGGGAGTGTTGTGTCCAAGATGTAGCGTAGCCTCACAGCAAGAGGTATAGGAACTGTCCAGACAAAATCAAGACAGTTGGGAGGTATGCTTACTAGGGCTCTGAGCCAATGAAATGTAAACTAACAAAACATATACATTTTAACATAATTAAAGTGTCTTATGTAGCTGGATAATGTACTAAACACCCTCAGATACTCCACTCCGGCTCCTCATTCACATGCCACCCCCTGCCCACCAACATGTCACTCACATGTCATCCCTAGCCAACAACCTGTCACTTTCTGTACATGCCCCTCCTGTCCATCAGGGTGCCTCACAATCATATTATTTACACTTACCTGAATCACTACTCAGTGGCAGTTCCTGGGACTGGCCGGGCGGACCCCTGGGAGAGGGAGGCCTCGTGCCCCCCCCCCCCTAATCCAACTCTGATGCCAGCACAATGGAGTCTGTTACATGTGACAGCCTCAGCCAATAAGAATCAGCCTGATTCTTATTGGCTATTGCTGTCACATGTGACAGCAGAAAGAAACATAACAGCTGCGGCTTCAGCTAGCCACGGCTTTAACCAGCAGTGGCTTCGGAGGAGGTAGCCAATAAGAATCAGCATGATTCTTATTGGCTGTTGCTGGACATCAACCGCAATCTACCGGCCAAGCCTTTACCATACTTAGCGGGAACACCATTACTCTTACCATCTTTTTTCATTGGCCAGGACATACTTCTTTTACTCTGCAGATGACACCATCTATGGACATTGGCGTTTAGATGCATCCTCCCAGATTGATTTCACGGTCGCTTTACACATATTAAATGACTTGAATGCATAGTCCATCACTGCTGCATCTTCGTACGCAGCAGATCAGAGTTACGTGTCTTTTGTACAGAGATGTACACTGCCATCTTCTTAGATCCGCTGCTTGTGTACAAAGACGCAGTATCGGACGAACATCAGTCACACAAATTGGACCTCTGAGTGACCTTTTGGTTGCTCAGAATGGTCGTCGCAAGCAAGATGCTGGGGCCAGAACCAATGCACAAGAATACTCAGTCACTGGCTGCAACATGCTCTCAAAACGGTTATGACATGCCTGCGTTTGAGTCGCCACATCCGTGTTACCTCCCCTAAATGGTCTCTGTTTGTCAATTACTCTGCATCTTAATCCACAGTACGACCGTCGTCACAAGACCATTGCGGCACATGCGCAGTGCTGCTCAGATGAATGCGCAGTATCGAAAACTTTGCCCATTTGCAAAAAAATGTAAACTACTTCCACCTTTGAATCAGTCCCATAGTTCATACAATACTATACAATAATTGAGGCGATGAAACGCTTCTGCAACGGTGAGATCGGGAGGTCGGGCTCTGATGTGCTGCTTACGCTATCTTCTTCCTGACCTCACAAACCCATTGAAGAGATCTGAAGGAAGTACGCACTGAATTAGAAATTGCACAGTGTGTACGTCTGCACATCAATCTGACGGGTCAGAGGGTTTAGAGGATCTGCAGAATGTACCTACTAGTGTGTACCCAGCATAACTCAGGCTGTATAAGTGTTAGACAACACTATTTTCGTGTTTAAAAAGTGTTAGGGGTAAATTTACTAAGAATCGATTTTGATTCAGTTTGTTTTCTTTTAAACTCGATTTGCATCGCTGAAACGCAAGTGATTTGATGCTTCTGAAACTGTCAAAGAAGTGTGTTTAGCTGAGATCGAGTTTGCTGATGGTGAAGCAGACTGAGATTTCTCACCCGAGTTGCAAGTGTCTTCTCTCAGCCAAACTCTTCCGAACAAGCAGCCTGCACATATCAGTGAGATATGTGAAGGCTGCTGTGTGTTATACCTGTCAAAAAAGGGTTAAACGTAGAAAAAAAAATACGTAGGGTCCCCTCCAAAAAAGCATAACCAGCCCCGGGCTGCACAGCCAGTTCTGGTTCCTAAAAATACAGGGAGAAAAACAAGTAGGGTTACCCCGAATTTTAGGAACCAGCACTGGGCTCCAGAGCCTGTCCTGGTTTTAAAAATAGGGTGGGAAAAATGGTGTAGGGGGTCCCCCTATTTTTAAAACCAGCACCAGACTCAAATCCAGCCGGGGTGTAATGCCACAGCCAGGGGACCCTTTCACCGGGTCTCCCCAGCCAAAGCATTATCACTCCAAGCCGTTCAGCCCAAGCCAGGGATCTCAGGGGAGGTGGGGACCCTCCAATAAAGAGGTCCCCCCTCTCCTGAGCACCCCAGGCTTAGGCTGAAGCCCGGGGCTCTTCCCCACACCCCTGGGCTGTAGGTACAGGGGTAATAGTAGTGAAAATAGATATAAACTATTGTTTTTTACAGTGGAAATACAGGTGCCAGCGTGCCTGCCCTTTGGCACTTGTGAAACTAAAAAAAATCCTGTACTCACCTAAGTCCTTGCACTGGTCTCCGTAGCATCCCCGAGTTTTGTCAAAATAAAAAAAACAGTGTACCCGTGCCATGTCAGACAAGTATAGGTATATGTGTTATCACATATACCTATACTATGCGGAATGCTAGAAGACGCCTCTTTTCTGGAATTCACATGCCCCGCCAGCCAGTCAGCGCCCGTTACATGTAGAGCGGCCGCTCATTGGCTGGCGGGGCGTGTGACTTCCAGAAGAGTCCTGCTTTCCTACTCCCACCTCTTCATGCTCACAGCTCCATTTATGCATTTACAGTGTTTAGGGGTATGCAGCAATTAGGGGTGTGCGGTAGGGAGCAGAGTTTCTATTAGATTTTGACTATTGGTGTGTTTTCTCTAGGTGTGGAGTTTACGTCGATGCAGCATTTACGCATGAAAATTACTTATTGCTTGCCTCACAAACTTTTATAATCCATTGATACTGAGGAAAAGAAACTAGTAAAATATGTAAAAACAAAATCTGTGTAAGATAACTCAGGGTCTGGAAATAGTTAAATGTGGCAACTGGTGAGATATTGTCTGTTGTGTAGCTAAGTTCCGACTTATAAAGTGGAAGATAATCGCTGGCCGCTAGGAAGAAAGAATGTTTACTATTTAAAATATTCCATAAATAAATAGGAATGGCGTTTTTTGATTTGCGTTGCACAGTGTTTGACTTTTGCTGTCTAGTGTAGGACCACCTAGAGTGCTCCCACAGCCTTGAAAATGTTCACGTTACATGAATTTGGGGTGAAATTGTCTGATCCAGTGCTTCACTATATATGTGAACACACAGAGCTCATACAGCCTGTTGTTGTTGCCTTGTATGACTCTATAGTCTGAAATGACAGCTCTGTTTAGCTGTATGTCAGACACGTGGGCAGATAGTCTGTATTCCTTGCGGACACTGTAGTGATAGCTTTAGTGTACCAGTTGTTGACTGAGTAGTACATGAGCCCACATACAGGAAGCTTCATAAAATGTACATCTTTTCCATCCTGACAGAAGGTTTCAGAAAGTGGTAGGAAAGACAATGAGCTGCATTGTAGATGGTTAAGTTATCTGTTTTCTAATATCTTCACTGTCCCATCTAAATGTAATTTAGGTGTATCAGGTTTGACATAAGTTGCATAACCTTCCTGAACAAATCATTATTTGTGAGCTACTGTATCTATGTAAGGTCTAGATCATTTAACACGTCGACACCAGAATGTCAACATACAGTTTCTTGTATCTAAAAAATATACTGTAGATATTCTGTAGATCTGGTCTGAAAAAAAGAAATGTGTTGATTGGCAAGGTTATGTACGGGCTGTGCCAGTGAGCATGGTCACTGTGATCAGATATAATTAGGACACTATTGGTGCGTACACACGGTACAACTTTTATGAGCGATTTCAACTATATCGTTTATATCGTTCATATCGTTATCGTTCACTTTTTTGCAGTCCCCAACCTGACAATGACCAACGATGCGCATTCCCGCGTGAATGATAACGATATCTATGGTCTTTGCACTCTATACACTCGTGAAGAGGTAGACAGAACTGAGTTTCCTCACATCCTGTATAAAACAGCTGATAACACTTCTGTCTAACGGTAGCCCCACACATCCCCCCTCCATCACCCCCCACCCCCGGCAGCTGCAATTGTTATTCCTCAGCAGTATATATATCATTTGTTCCCCAAACCTCTTAGAGTGTAAGGTCATTTGAGCAAGGCCATTTAGTCCTCGTGTTTCATGTCATTGTACGTAATATATTATGATCAATGTACAGCATTATGTAATATGTCAGTGCTTTACAAACAAAAGATGATAATAGTAATGAATGCGCTTACACCTTCATCTGTTAGCTACGAAGACATACAGCATGCATATGAATTAATTGAAATACAGACGGTTGTACGGTTTTTAAGTGGCTAACTTGGCAGCAGTAGAACAAAAAAGCTTGGTTCCACTGGATTAAGGCCAGGGCTGGCAGTTGCTTGCAGACATAAAAAGTGTTTTCTAGCAGAAGGCAAGTCCAAGCTAGAGCTCTACCCCCTTAAAAATTACTTTCTCAAATATCAGTATTGTGATCTGTGATCTGGAGCTCCAGTTCCACAGATTCTCAAAAGTGATTGTAGGTGTCATAATGCTAGACATACAGCCTACATCTTGTGTTGCATAGTACCAGACTGAATGTGCAAAGTATAGATTTAATAAGGTCTTTAATACGTATAGGCTCAAATCTAAAAGGCTCCAATTTTCTGGTCACCGCACTATTTCGGCAATACAGCCGCTAGCTTTAAAGTGGCAACTACTTTTAAAGCAAAACCAACCTAGTTTTGCCCTAAAACTAATTGCCGCTTTAATGCTGGGCATACACTATACACACGGGACAATCTGTACCACTAACGACATGAAAGATATCTTTCAGTGAGTCATCCTGCCACATCTCTGAACATGCAAAGTTGACGATATCGTCCAGATTGGCCTGCATGTACGGACGATCATAGATATCGTTATCGCTCATGCGGGAACGCGCATCGTTGGTCGTTCAGTGGAATAGATATGAACGATATATCGATGCACGATATCGTTATCGTTCATATCGTAACGATATATCTGTCCGTGTGTACGCACCTTAAAGATGTCAAAAGGTATCAATCTAAAATACTAATGTATCAAGAACCAAAAGCACCAGAGAAACAATCCTTTGTAATTTGTAATATCCGGTGAAGAATTAACCTCCTGTGGTTGCAGTGTATGTAACTAGCATTAGTGTTTAATTTTAGAGATAAGTCTATACCGTAACAAAATTTGCCAATGTATCAGTATTTCCAATCTTGCAACAAAAAAGGCTGTAACAAGTTTTCCTGAGTGGGCTGAAACTTTTTCAAACCTTTTCACACCTTTCACATTTAATAGTTATTTTTTGCAAATGTTACTTGTGGAACGTTCCCTCCATTCCTGGAACTGAGTGACCTTTCACAGCCATATGTAAGATGATTTTGAGCCCTGAATCATGCAGAGGGAAAAGTGGTGGCACAGCTTCAAACAGCAATCCTATTCACGTGCTCCTATCAAGAGAGGACATTTATGTGTCCTGCTTAATCACATTTTTACACAACTTTGTCACAGAAGGTTAGATCATAAAGCCAACACTGATTTCCTGGCACAAGGGGGGTTAAAATATAATCAAATTGCATTGCCAGGACTTTCTTGTACCCCTTCCCCCTTATCTACAGTTTATCTTATCCGGCCAGACCTCCTTTCTCAGCTCTGTGACCTGCCACATATCCTGTATGTGTGCTAAATCCTGCTTATATATAGAATCCGCACGGTTGAACCTTTCGTGTGGTTTGTGAAGCAGATTTAAAAACCAATTTCTGACCAACAAAACAAAGACTCTTCCCTTTACAAAGGAGTTGTGTTTTGGTGCAGAGTACTGTGGAAGTGTGTGACATTCACCATTATTCCTGTTTAATAAGTGTAAGAGAAAAGTATTGCCCTTTTTTTTTTATATAAACTAGCATTAGTATTGAGATACCCATATACACAACGATTTGGATGTTGTAGATTAAATTGGTCTCAAATTGCTGAGTGGCTGTGTAATGGTCATTGTGCCTTTCTGGAGCGTGACCCTTACTGTAGAGCAGGCCTGGCCAACCTATGGCTCTCCAGCTGCTGAGAAACCACAAGTCCCAGAATAGCCTGCCACAGTTTTGCTATTAGGAATGCTAAAACTGTGGCAAGGCATGCTGGGACTTGCAGTTTCACAACATCTGGAGAGCCACAGGTTGGCCAGGCCTGCTGTAGAGCAAGGTATACAGAAAAATAAACTCTACTCACCTATTAACTCTAGAGTTAGCATCTGTATTGTATATTGCCTTATAACTTTTGGGCGAAATGGGGATTTTAAATGTGGTGGTATGATACCGCTGAATGGATGGGTGTCACCAAGCCCCTGGAGTTTTAGGGATTTTGATAGGTTTAAATACATTTTACTCTGAATTGTAGATGCTTTTCAACACTGTAATATAAATACTACTGCAGTGCAAAGTAATTGCACTTAATGTGTCTTTGTATTTTACAAGTATTTTTTAAAAGCATATAATATTGTGGTTCTATGTCACCAACCTCTCCCATGTCACAGACACACATAGACACGGACGGAGCAGCGGTAACAGTGCTCCTCCCCCCCCCTTGTTGGTGGGATGGCGGGACAGTCCCTAAAAAGCGGCACTGTTCTGACGAAAGCGGGACATTTGGGAGGTATGATTGTGGCTTATTAGAAATCCAGATTTGTTCATTTAGCTGAGGAGTATAAGGTTTTGGCAGAACATTAGTTTCTGATTAATTAACTTGCTCTTTACAATGTGTCTCTGTTACTGACTGACAAGCGGTGACCATTTTTCTGGAGACCAAAATGCACTGAGATCTATGTAAATAACTCAGCCCCTATGTCTTCAGTATTGGAGACAAGTTTGATTGTGACAAAGGAGTGGTGAGTTGAAAGAGAGAAGGAGAACAGAGCTGGAATATTATACTGAATACCTGCTCCCTTTAACCACTGATTATAACAGTCAGCATTTGAAGGTATATTGCACTATAAAAGTTTCCATAACACCCTGCCCTTTTTCTCTGCAGATCTCTGGATGGTAGGCTACAAGTGTCCCATCGTAAAGGTTTGCCCCACGTCATATACTGCCGACTCTGGAGGTGGCCGGACCTGCACAGTCACCACGAGCTCCGTGCCATGGAAATGTGTGAATACGCTTTCAATATGAAGAAGGATGAAGTCTGTGTGAATCCGTATCATTACCAAAGAGTGGAGACTCCAGGTACCAGGATATTCAGTACAGCTGGAGTGTTTTATGTAATATAGCAAGGTCGATGTTCATAGGATAAAGGAAGTAATAAGATAACATATACTTAGATTTTATGTAGACCATTGTTCTCTTAAGACAGGCCATGGGCTACGCTGGCTTTTCTGTGATCCTGCCAAGGAATAACTTGGATATTATTTGCATGCAGTAAGTGGCAGAGATCTGGAGGGAGGTTATATGAGACTTCAGCACTTACTCTCATACATGCAAACATATCAATATCAGTGTTATACTGACTTGTGGTTGATTTCCTGGCATTGTATTATCATTATTCAGATCAAGTGATATTGTATACACTGTTATACACAGGCATATCTCTTACCTTCTGTCACATGCGTGCATTTTACTAACGCCCCTTTCCAGTGTAAAAACTGTTGTCTGCTTCTCTACTTCATATTTTATTCACCTAGATTAGTATGTTTAAAAATATGTTTTGTTTTGAATGCTACTATTGTTTTTAAAGTAAAAATGTTAATAGAAAAAAACTTAGATTTATGCTTAAGGTTCCTCAGAGGAAAGATTTATTATACTTTTACCATCGACGGCAGAGAACCAGATGGTTTCCCGACATCGATGGTAGCTGTATGCCCGATGGTTGTTGGATGTCCCGCCTCTTTTACAGGCTGAGCTGTCATTCACAGCTTAGCCCCGCCCCCGGCTCTCAGTAAGAAGCAGAGCCAGCCGCAAAAGCAACGATGGTAAAGCCATCAATGGCACCAGACTGAATAGTTACCGGCCATCGATGGTTTGTGTCACCGCCGCCTTGAATGGTAACCATTGATGGATACTATACCGATGGCCATCCCTACTGTAAAATATGGTATGGCTTAAGCAGTTGTGTATTCTCTATCAAATGTCAAAAATAGGAAATAAATCCTATTGATGCTTATAGTTATTGATTCATTTTAAGAACTAAAGGAGATAAAATAAATGTCCAAAAAATATATTTTTATTTTTTCTGTCAGTGCTGCCTCCTGTACTCGTCCCGAGAAACACAGAGATTCCTGCAGAGTTTCCCCCACTCGATGACTACAGCCATTCCATCCCAGAGAACACCAATTTCCCAGCGGGGATTGAGCCACAAATCAACTACATTCCAGGTCTGGATACATGCTGAGGCCTAGATACTAGATACTAGATATAACTGTGTCATATGTTTTCTCAGTGCAGCACAGTTCTCCAAACCACACCTGGCGCTGTACACTTTTATTTGTTTCTGTTGTGTTCTTTTGTGCAAGGAACTAATTAAAGTTATAAATTTCCATTGCAAAGTGCCAATGTCAGTTTCACACCTATAGAATACAGACCTGACCCCGCTTTATGGGGTCAATCCAATTAGGTGTGAGTTGCGAATTTGTTTCATGACTTTGCGCGCGCCCAAGAATTCTCCAATCCAATTAGAAATGCCTGTTCGCGGTACTCACAGCAGGGGTTTGCGAATTGACTGCCAAATGCGATGTGAGAGAAGTACATGAAAAAGTGGGGAGACCAACCTGGACCCCCCAAAATTGAAAATTTCGTTAGCAGGACCATTTAGAAGGCTGTTTGTGGGCATAAGGAAAGTAATGGGTTTTAAATTGTGTCAAATGGCTGATTTGTGCTTCTTTTTTTTTAAATGCGAAAAAAAAGATAAAAAGCAAACTTTTTACATTTAATCTCGAAAAATGCAAAAAAAAAAGTAGGAAAAAATTAGATTGTTGCAGTACTTTGAGGGTACTTTAAAAAAATAAATAAATGATAAAAAAATATATATATTTTTCAACTAAAAAACACTATAATTAAATTTGGGGTTCTTAAAAGTAACAGAAAAGTTGATTTTGGGTAATTTGAGGCCCCCCAAAAAATTACATGTAATTATTGGACTAATTAAACTAATTGAAAACTTCCAAATGCCTAATTAGTCATTAGGGGGGTGTCTAAAGGGTTCAGCACGGTGTCCCGACATTTTAACCTTAAAATACAGGTTTTCCTTTCCATCTCTCACCGTCAGGGAGGTGCGAATGGAAAAATGCGAGTTTACCCTGACTGGTTCAGTGCGAGTTGCAAACTGAATTGCAAAATTAATTCGCTATGCGAATTCACAGAGAAAACAGTAGCTCGCAACTCGCACCTAAATGGATTGACCCCTATGACTGTATAGTACAAACTGTGGCCTACTATTTCTCATACTTCAAACTCCCTAATTAAGAAGGACCATTGGGCATATATTGAACTATATATTGATGTATTGCTAACTAAAAGCTTTTTAATGTACATTTCTAAAACGTCATTAAACATTATATAATGTGCGCGTGTTTCCCTGTTTAGTAAGTTTGTAATTCACAAGGTTATAACATTTTGTGATTCAAGGGTACAAATGGAGCACATGTAACAAAGACTTGGAGCACTATCTGTTACCGCTAAAGTGAAGAGAATGTGCTGGATTGCTCCTCACTAACCCCACTCACACCATTGTGTTAAATACAGGCTGTAAATCACACCATGTTTCTCTATAGTTGTAAAGGTTAATTTGGCTGTAGCTAAGCAGAGATTGGAAAGTCAATGTGATTGTGTTTTAAAAGATTGGCCCCAAGTTGCTACGTGCGTGCTGAGAATCATTGCCAAACCCGATAAACATTTCATGTCGATCGGAACTGTTGAAAAACCCGGTCATCTGAAATCTTTGATCTGCTAATGTCTGTGATCATCACTGTACATCTGCTCTAACTGGTCCTCATAGGATCTGCTCTCCAAACAACCAGGTCTGCCCTTCTGTGCAATGGGGCTGCTTCCTCAATGCAAAAACTTGTATTTACCTTTTATTTATTTCTCTAAGGCAAGTGTGCCATGAATTCTAGAATATGAAGCTACAATTGTACATTCTCAAGGAATATTTTATAGAAGTCCATTGTGCATTCAACTCAGAGTACATGCAGCTTTTTTTAACTGCATGTACTTATTGATTGTAAGCTCCTAGGAGCAGGGTCCTCCTCCCTACTGTCTCACAGCCCTCTTCTGTAGCACTTCAATGACAGCCTTCACCTTCCCTGCTGTACTGTGTATGGAGAATTGTGGTGCTAATTGTTACTTACTGTATTGTAATGTAATGTTCTGTGTACCCTGTACTGTCCTACTGTTGACGTATGTACGGCGCTGTGGACCACTTGTGGCGCCTTATAAATAAAATGTAATTATAATAATAATCTGTGAATAGTGATCATTAAATAACTCTGAGTACCTGACTGTCAGTACTTATGCTACTGGCTTCATCCATAGGATGCTGGTATAGCATACATAAGGGATCTACAAGATCCAGTATATAATTAATAATAATAATAATAATAATAGTCCAGCATGTGTATTCATCAGTGGGTTGTCATTATTTATTAACATTTATTTCTATAGCGCCAGCATATTCTATTGTGCTTTACAATTCAGAACAGCACAGTAATAACATGAGACTGGGGAATAATGGATAGACAGTGAGTTAATAAGACCCTGCTGACAAGCTTACCATCTATAGACATACACCGTGGTCCTCTTTCTGTCATCCCATCCATTACTTCTGTGGGAGAGATGTCTCTCTTATGTCTGACACATCCCTGCAGTCATCTCTCTTACACTGCCTATGTATCCTGTTATGATTATGTCCTGTTTGCCATTTACTCTGAAAAGTCTGTCCCTTTCCTGCCTAACATTAATGGCATTTTATACAGAGAGGTGGCAGATGCAGCATGTAATCTTATAGTCTATGTATAGAGTTGGACCCTGTGCAACTGATTCAGAGTTGGAACCAAAGCAAAAAGAGCAAGTACTGTAAGTTTGCACCTTGGCAAAACCACGCTGTGCTGCAGATGGGGCCGGTGTAAACAGTGCAGGGAGATGTAGATATGAGAGGGGCGTGTCCAAACTCAGATCTAATGTGCAGTGTATAAGCTGTCTAGCATTTGTAGGCTACATGCAACATCAGCCAGTATTTACCCTGCATGCAAAAAAAAAATATTTGCCCCCTTGCATTGCAGCGTGGTGTGTCCAGGTGCAAAGTTACTTGAAGTAGTCGCTGTAACTCTAAGAGAGAAAACAAAATGTATTCAGTTTAGATTTTTAGCACATAGCATATAGGGTAAGACTGTATTGCAATGGGCATAAGTCTTATAAGTGTATCTTCTGTCTCTGTAGAAACACCACCCCCTGGTTATCTTAGTGAAGATGGGGAAACCAGTGACCAGATGAACCATAGCATAGACTCGGGTAAGATGAGAAACACACAAAGGATGAAATTTTACTATTAATGTAGTTTGTAATATCTATTCTAATAATTATTTGTTTTAGGATCACCAAGCCTGTCTCCAAACTCCATGTCCCCAGCACACAGTAACATGGGTAAGTGAATGACTTTTCTGCTCAATACTATATATACAGTACAGTGCATGTGTGTGGCGATAGCTATGCAAAGCAGCAAAGACACTACTATGGGACCACCCAGTTGAAGGGGCAAGCAGTGGGTACCATACCATTAAACTGTATTGCAGGCATGTTGCTGGTTTCCATGGCATATAGAAATCATGTGTCTATAACGCTATATTTACTGATGGGGGACTTTCATGTAAGCTGGAAATTGTCATCCATAGCCAAGGGCGTCAGAACGATATTATGTTGGCCGGGGGAGGAGGGCAATAAAATCGTTCCGATGCCTAGCCCCCCCCCTCCTCTCCTCTCCCGGACTGGAGCGGCAGCCGCAGAGAGGTCAGGGGCCGCACATTACAGTTCCTCCTCCATGAAATGCAGGGGCCGTGCAGCCCATTGCTATAAAGCACAGCCCCTGACCGACCGCGGCTGCAGCCTTTCAGATGTTTGTGTGGTGGGGGGAGCCTCCTGTGTTGCCCCTCGTTACAACGCCTATGTCCATAGCATTGTATTATATCTTTATATCGAATCTTTAAACTGCACTATTATATCGATTATGGTTGCTGTGGACAATTTCTGTAAATGTCTCCCATTATGTTTGTGGCGTGTTGTTGTCTGAACCCATGTTAAACTGGCTGCACACTGCAGTGACAAGCACAAAGCACAGGTTGATGCGCATAAGCCAGGTCCACAAGTTATTACTATACTATAAGTAAATACAGTACACCTAACCAATGCTACATGCAGAACATATAGCAAATGTTACATATATATGACTGAAAACCAACCCAATAAGCCAATCAGATCTTTGTCAGGAATGCTGGTAAATCCGCTCGGAAGGTGACCAATATCTGCCTATGTCTGCTGTCATCTTGCAGCTGTGCTATGGTCCCAGTGATATCAAAAGAGATCTGGATGATTAGTACATGGACTAAATTACTGTATGTTGTCCAGTTTTGTTATCCATGTGTCTTGTCAAAACGAACACTGATCCTATCACACTGTACTAGCAGCTAGATCCTACATTGTATGGCTGAATTTACACATTTGACATTCAAAAAAAAAGAAATATTTTTGTTTTTACTTTTTTCATATAATAGCGAAATGTAAATTTTACTCCAGAGTTCCCCTGCATCCATCTGTGGCTCCAGACTGCCCCATACCCAAATTATACTGAATTTCTAAAATACAGCAAAAAGTAAATATCAACTACGATCATCCACTTAATTTCAACACATAGCAATTTAGGAACATCCTCATCTGTTATCCTTATGAAATATAGGCTTGTTTAGTAGGAGAACTTCAAACAATGTAAATAATTTCCAGAAACTTAAATTTTATTTCAATAACTTACTATTTATTTTTAACAATACCCCTAGGTATAGGCTATGCTCAATTTAATTGTCCCTGGGTAAGAGCGCTAACCATACCTATCTGTCCTCTCAGATGCACCCCGGGACCGTGAGTAAAGTTCTGCATTACAGGCTGCACTGTCTTGTACAGCTAATCTGCATCTTGCTGATAAACAGTTTGATGTGAACGTGCTGACTTCAGCATTTTCACGCAGCACTCACCTCAAGGTGCCCTTTGTGCTGATAAACCACACCAGCCGCCCAGGGGCTCTATCTTAGCAGAAAGTTTGATCTTTTGGATTGATTTAGAACGTGAATAAACAGAGATACACACAGAACTGAGTACATATACTGGTTTGGATCTAGTATAAAAGCATTCTGTATGTATTATTACAATGGCATGTGTACAGTGCTATCCAGTGTTAATGGTTAAAATAAGGTGAACAAAACTATGAGTATGTGTTTGGGATGTGGCTGTTTGCTTGTGCTTCATTCCTTACATAATGGTCTCTGCGAGAACATGAAGATTGTGAGTGGGATGCACCATGCCTTTCTGGTACATCATAAATTATTAACACGTAAAGCTCCTGGCTGGACACTAAACTGTACATTTAGGATTTATAGATCTGTATCTGGTTCTTCTAGTGACCGAAACCTCAATCAGATCTGCAACCAGTCTACTCACAGGCCCAACCTGGCTTTGCCTTCAAACAAATTGCCGCTTTAAATCTAGCTGCTAAATCTAGAGACTCTTTCGCTGAAAAATGCGCCAATGTCTGCAAATTGCTGCCTATTAGATTTTGCCCATAGAGGCCACACATGGAGCAATAATATAGCATTTATCTTTTTCCACTCACAGGGCCTGATTCAGATTTCCACAATACTAATAATTACGCAGATCGAGCAATTGTTAGCCATTGCATTTGCGTGACAGCCATACTGCGCACGTGCAGCGTTTGGTTTGCGATTACGCTCACACAGGTGACAGGTAGTCAGCATTTGGGGGAGGTAATGGGGGGGGTGACTAGGCAAACGCAGGCATGTCGAGACCGTTTAAACTCTGTTTCATGGGTGTACATAAATTAGCCATTCCCATGTCCTTTGCAGCCTGAGAGCTCTCGGCGTGTCAGGGGAGCCGCAGTGTTTGAGGCAGGTCAGACTTCACTCAGAAGCTGTGGGACTGCCTGATCTGCATCGATGTTGCCGATGCTTGCACTGTTGCATGTCGTTGGGCCAATATTAGAAGGCAGCAGGCAGCGTCCCTATGCTTGGGGAAGCTTTGGAAGTCATTAGCAGATTTCTGCTATTGGAAGATCGCAGTCTGATTACAGTAAATCTCTGAATCAGACTACTAATTTGCAATCTGCCTAATAACTTAATTGAAAGGATCATCATAGGCAAACGCAGGGGGGGTTTCCGTCTGCCTGGAGACCCCCATCCCCAGCCCACACCATGACCACAATAGAAATAGTAATAGAATAAAATTTTACTAGAGCTGCATGTTCTTTTCAGTATCACAATTGAAATAATTAGCACCACCTGTGAATCTTCTAACATGTATAAGCCAGTAATAAATAACCTGTGCACCAAATAGGATATCTGGAAAACATTCACTGTTAGGGATGTGCTGGGCAGTGCTAGGTTCTTCTGCTGCTCCTCCAGGCTCCCGGACCTGCTCCAATGCCCTGGAATGGTGCCCACATCTGAAAAAAAACATTCTGCTCAGAAAGGATGGACCTACTGCCGCATCTAATGGCATACTGTGATCGCTGGTCCTCTATATGCTGGAATTATGACACACAATACACATTGATTGACGCTTATTAAACCTGGTTAAGTGCTAATTCTGCCCTCTTCATGGACTGGCCAAACTCACTCTAAAATCAGGCATTTGGAAACCCCCCTCTAGAAATCCTGCGTTTGCTACTGATCATCTAGTGCTAATTCTATTGTGAGCAGCGACTGGTACAGTCCGGGATGCGCTCCCGAAAAGAGGGCAATTCCACTATGTGAGGGGTGTGGCTTCATGGCATGTTTGTCACTCTAGGGGGCATACCCAGCCCTTACGGAGATGATGGGCTATCCCCAAGCTCTCCCCTCACTGTGAATAGATCACCGGCCGTGATTGCTAAACCGCAACTTTTCCCACCCACAGGACACTGCGCCCGCATTTGTGGGCGACTGAGGGCAGGCTGTTTAGCGGGGAGCTGCCATTAGGGCAAGGAACATTTTGCCATTTTAAAATCGGGCAGGGCGGTCATCATATCTGATGACTTCATCACGTATACACAAATATTGTAGCAGCTGGATAACAGAATCTTAAGCCATATTAAATCTAATCTGATTGGAGTGGTCAGATATAAAGGGTAATTTGGGGGGCACAGACTACAGTACTGGGCCATTTTGGTTGCAATGTGGCATTTTAGGACATAAGGCCTGATTCAGAGCCGCTCGTAAGCGGCCGCTCGTTCGTTCCGAGCGATGTTCGCACATCTGCGCATGCGTACGGTTTGTAATACACATGCGCGAACCAGTCAGTGCGGCCGAAAATCGTTAGTTCGCTAAATAGCGAAGGCCTGCTATTTTGAGTGACAGGATAAGGCGTATGTGGGTGGTAACAGGGGAAGGTGCTTGAAAACGGGGAGTGGAATTCAGAACGCAGGCGTGCTTAAAGGTCAAAACGGGCGTTTTAAGGGTGTGCATAATTAATACAGCAGCGTCATCGACCACGTCACCTGGTTGTTTTAAAGTCAGAACTGCTCGCAATATACTGGTAGGAAAAACCAACCACAAGAATAGCGAGCAGTTCATACGCTGTTCGATGTACTCGATTAATCAAATAAATAGCGGACATGACGTATGGTGCGAGCGGCAAGGGGGCGTATTTTTCAAAATTTCGACCGCAAGTTTTGCTCGCTCGTTCAGACATAGAGACGTGAACAGAGCGAACGGTTCATTTGAATAGCCACCCCTTTTTTTTTTAACGAACGACCGCAAATAGCGAGCGGCTCTGAATGAGGTCCATAGTGTGTGTACGTATCCTTCGAGCAGCTAAAACGATTTAATGCTTCAGTACCAATCTTTCCAACAGTCTCTTAAAATAGAAATACATAATATGCGAATTTAGATTGCAAGCTCTCATGAGCAAAGCTCTATTTGCCGTCTAGTTTGGAGTTAAGCTGGCCATCCACTATACAATTATCTGTCCAATCTGGCTGGTTGGAATGAAAACATGCTAATGTATCGGAGCAAATGACAATCGTCCATTTGCTCACAAACACTGGAAAATAGCCAAAAATGGTTGCTCAGACAAATTGGTTAAAACACACAATAGTGACCAATTTCAACAATTTTTTTTTGTCCTTTTTTTCAGTGTTTAAAACCATATGAGCGACTGTCATTTGCTCCCTTACATTACCAGGTTTTCATTCCAACCAGCCAGACATATATCTGACAGAAAATTGTATAGTGGATGGCCAGCTTAAGACTTATTTGTATTCTATTTACTTTTCACCAGTTTTACAGAGTACAATACCTGTGCATTATAAACACTATACAATATTTAATACTCTTCCACTGAATTTTGTCACAGTGTACAGATTACCAGTGGATGTTGATGTCTTATATAAAGTGATAAGAAGCAAAGAATGATGGAAACACAACTCCTAGTTACCTCCTAGTGTTTTTAACCAGTACTCCTCTTTTTTTGTGTCAAAGCATCTTTATACACTGAAGTGCCAAAAGCCATGGGATAGGTGCCTAGTATCGTGTAGGACCCCCTCTATCCCAGCGAAGTGCAGCAGCTTGACGTGACATCGATTCCACAATGGAAGACCTCTGGAGATGTTGACCCATGCCGTCTGGATAGCTTCCCACAGCTCCCTGATATTTGTAGGTTCAGGATCTTGGGTACGAATGGACGTCTCCAACACGTCCCATAAATGCTCGATTGGGTTCATGACAGGAGAACATGGTGGTCACACCATTCGTCGGAACTCTCCAGAATGAGGCAGTGTTAACAGGGGCACTCTGGTGGGTCTTCTGCTCCCATATCCCATGGAAGCTAAAGAACGCTGCACTGACCTGCTGGATATGCGTCTGCTACCTCCTGCATTAAATGTGGCTGTGATTTAAGCCAATGTCGCTTGTCTGTTATCACGGACAGTTCTGGCCAGATGCCGCTGGTCACGATCATTAAGCGTCTGTAGTCAGCACTGTCCACAGTGGGTGGTAAGGCCTTCTATGAGGTATTCCTGGTACACATGTGACACTGTAGATTGAGGAATGTTGAATGTCTGTACAACTCCGGAAATGGAATGTCCCATCCTTCATAATTCATGTTGCCTTGCCATGATCAGCCTAGCCGGTGTTCAAACTGACTCACAAGATGCTAAATTACAACTGATGCAGGTCTGGGCATTTCCATGACGTGATAGAATGGTGACGTCATCTACCATTACCTTTACATACTGCTATCACATGACTTTTGGCACTTCAGTGTATGTTTCATGTTGAAAAATGCAAAGAAATAATCAATTTCAAATGTAAGTAAAAAATCTGAGGAAATGTAACAAAATGTATGAAAAGCTTCTTACAGATTGCAAGACAGTACCAGTGCTCTGCAGCGATGTCATTGGTGGGAAAGTCAGTGCAGCAGAAGTATTTTTAGATGTCACACACAATTTAAAGCTGTGGCATGAGGTTATACTGACTTAGGCAATGGATGGGTCCCCTGGGTAACTATCACTCTGCAGGTTTAGTAACCTTGTGCTTGTGTGTGTGGATGATGGTATTGTGTTCTTCTTTTTGCTGTGAGCATTGTTTTAACTGTTTAACGGGTCATTATTTAGTTCTGCTCTGCAAAATGTTGTTTCGCACCTATGCTCAGGCAGCTTTTTGAGTCCTCCCCAGTAACCGTGAATGCTGTCCCCAGCCGCATAGCTGGCCTTACACCTTCACACACGCCATGTCTCTGAGCTGGCAGCATAATCCCAGATAGTGCCCTGGGATCTCCTGACTACTCAGAGTAGCACACATGCTACTAAATAGCTAGTAAAGAGAGACATGTGAATGGGCAAAAGAAAGCAAGTCTAGCATGCATGTAGCAGAGGATGTGGGATGCAACCACGGTAGAGTTTCCTTATCTGCATTGGCCACAGAACCTCATCTTTCCAGCTGTGACTCAATCCTTTCCATCTGCTGCTCTCTGTGGCTAAACTTAAATTGAATGCAGGGTTTCCTTTGGATAAATGAAATCACAATTTAAAAAAAAAGGCAGGGCATCCTTGCAGCTTCTTAAATGTCTTACTGTATCAAGGCATAGTATGGGGCTTTTCGTACAGGCTGGGGCGAAATACTATATGGAGCCTACGCAGGTGAATGCTAGTGACACTGTGACTTGTACCCCTTTTACACCAGAGCAAAAACCTGGGTTTTTGCTGGGTCTACCCAGGTCGCAGCTCAGTATAAAAGGGTCCCTGAAAAATAACCCAGGTCAAGTGACCCAGCAATCCAACCCAGGTAGCTACCAGGGTTGGACACAGGATTGACCCGGGTAATGATGCAGTGTAAACGGTGCAACCCGGGTTATCTGACCTGGGTCATGCCTAAAATGAGCTGATTGGTGGTTGTGGGGCATTCACCTCCCACTTTTTATGATCTCACAGGTTTAGCAGGGCAGACCTGAGTTCAGTGTGAACAGGGCTGACCTGGGAGTAACCCAGATCGAAGGTGCAGTGTAAATGGGTCCGACCTGGGTCTGACCAGAGTTGGAACTATGTCCAAAAACCCAGGTTTGGTGGAAAAGAAGTATAACAGACTGAATAGTAACCACACCCACAAAAAAATGGGGCTGTACAATTATCGTAATACATGACCTCTAACTGTAATGTCATTGCAGCTAAACCATTGCTCAGGGCGAATGATTTTCCAGATATAATAGTATCATTGTGGAGCCTACAATGTATACGTGGGAAAAAAAATTATACTTTTACTTGTTTCTAGAAATTATTATTTATAGTCGATCTTAAATTAACCAGTGTGCTGGTTATTGCAGGGTCCCAGCACTAGACAGCATACTGATAAGGTGACAATTAGGGGTAAATTTACTAAAGTGAGAGTTTTTAGAAGTGATGTTGCCCATAGAAACCAATCAGATTCTAGCTATTATCTTCCAGAAGGTGCTAGTTAAATGTTAAGTAGAATCTGATTGGTTGCTATGGGCAACATCACTTCTAAAAACTCTCACTTTAGTAAATTTACCCCTTAGAGTGGGGTCGCTCTGCTAGAGTAATAAAACAGCCCATTGCTAGACAGGTTGGTATGGTTACATTATAAAAGGGAGACCGCCATCTTGTGGTCCACCGCCATGGTGTGAGCCACACCAAGCCTGACCTGTCTATTACATTGTATGAATGTAGCAGGAGATGTGTAACGTTGCATAATATACAAAGATGCTTTTTTGCTGCATATGGACTGTAGCATTTCCTGTTTTATAGTATATGTATGTGTATGAATGTGCTACTGAACATATTGCTGTAACACCACAAAACAACGGAAACCAAAAAGAAAAGATTTAAGAAAATATTGAGGTAAAAATAAATAGCATAAATTGGACACATTTTTGCTGTTGTGGAACTACAAGAGAAAGAATGCCCTGCAAGATGGTGACACTTAAAGCTCTGCAGCGGCTGGAGAGCCATAGATTAGCTCCCAGACTGTATGATTTTTATCTCATTGCGTGGCCAGGTCACTGTGGAGCAAACTGTGTTTGTACTTTTTTTTTTTGTTTGTTTCAAATTTCATTTAGCTATGGGCCTGATTCACTACCGTTCGCGACTGAGATTACGCACACAATCTGCCAATTGTTGCCATCTGCGCATGCATCGCAGTGCACGTGCGCGAACCGGCCACTGCAATCAGGACTACGCAGACCCATCGCAGAGTAAAAAACGCCAAATCGTGCTCGCACACGAGGAAAAAACCCATTGATTCCGCAGTCTACGCAGAATCGGTGTGTTTCCGCGCGTGAGTCTCGATTTTTCGACACGGAAGAAAGGCTATTTTATTGAATACCTGTCAAATTAATCATTGCAACGGACAACAAATAGCATCTAAATTATGAAGTTACATATAGGGTCAAAAGCGTATAGCTGCACAATGGTGTAGTAACGTTTACGTAGACATGTCACCGAGTTACTAACATCTCGCAGTCAGCCCTCCTGTGATATTGCCTGTTCCTCAATAATGGTCCTGATGCAGAGATGCACGCTAAAGCCGCTGCCGCTGCATCTGTGAAATACGCAAATATCGCAGCCCGGGATGTGTACTGAGACCCCCACAAGGCAGATACTTCGATAATTACCTTCTGAGTAAACCTATGGTCTTGCAGAATGGTCTCATGTACTGAGACGCTGGAGCCATTTTTACCGCATATGGAATTGCAGGCGCAGGCTGACACGCCCCGAAAAACGATCGCGACACGCCTGCGTTTTTGCCGCCACTATCCCGTTACCTCCCAAACATGATCCCTGACTGTCAATCACACTGCAGGTAAAAGTCGTGGCATGCGACGCCGGAAACATACCTTGACGAACGCGCAGTGCGACCAATAATCGGTCAACTGCGTAAATATCGGCTTTGTGTACATCTATGAATAAGGCCCAATATACAAATTTTGCGTTTACCTTGAGGACCCATCTTTCTGTGTCACGTTACCGGTTACTGCATACCTGTATGTTATTACATAGCACAGAGGAGAAAGACAGAGGCCCTGATTCAGTGCCGGACGCTCTGACAGAGCGCTCGCTCTGAATAAGGGCCGTCCTTCTATTTTTTTAGAGCGGCCTCCTGGCCGCTCGCATAGCTGTGGGTGGCCACCCACAGCTATAGCGAGCGGCCAGAAAGATGGTCGCGATGGTCAAGACCATCGCGACCATCGGGCTTGCGACGAGACCCTTGTGCTGTCACTCACCATCGACAGCACGCCCCCTTTGGTATGAGACCCATAGCGACGGCTTGGCCGTCGCTATCCGGGTCTCGCGCATGCGCACGACGGAGCCGGGTCCGTTGTGCGTATGTGCACTGGACCAACATCGACCTGATTGCGAGCGCTCGCGAGCGGGTCTGAATAAGGCCCAGAGTTCCATCGAGTTCCGCCCTTCAAGAATTTTAATTGCGTTGGGGATGACATAACACAAGCTCATAGTCTGACATGTAGCCTTCCAGGATAAAGGGGGGAGGGTGGGGGCAGCTTCCTGACCCCAATCATGTCTATCACATAAAGTAAAAAGGGTGGCCGATGGTTAGTATCATTGTTTGGTAACTTTGCTGTAATAGTCCCTTTGTGATGTGCAAAGCTTAGTACTGTGCTAGTGATTTAGAAGGAACAATTACTGTGTAATAACAGTGTGAAGTGTTTCTCCTGAGAACGTACAAACTAATGACCTAGTGTAATCTGATGGCCTGAGAGATACCTCTGTGGCACAGGGAGGCAAAGCGATTATGTATTAGTCACCCAACCACATCTGTTCCCTATGAGTATTGCGTATCTATGTATATTTTTATAGTAAAGTGGATTGTCAGCGATTCTGTAAGAATAATATATTACGATAGCACTGTATATTAATATGAATATAAACATGCCCCTGAGTGCTCTCCTCCCGCTCCCGGATGCAGAGTTTAGGTCAGGCACTTTGGCTTGGCGGCAGGCCAACGCTGAGTATACGAGAGGCCTATCCTTATCAGAGAGGTTGCAGCTTTGTGGGAGTGAGATCAGCTCCACTTAGCTCACATAGCTCTTCCCCCTTGTGAGGAAAGCTGTAGTTTCTGAAGAGAAAAAGCTCTTTGATGTTTTAACTTCAAGCCGTTGTATTATCTCATTGCCTTAACACAAAGAGTAAACGGTTTTAGTTTTCGCTGCACATACAGATTTTTTTCATCATTGTGATAACCTGCCACAAAGAACATGGCTACTCGCGGGCTTGTCCAATTACTGTTATTTAGGGCCAGTCTGCTAATGGAATAACATTGGCTGTACAGTGTAAATGATGAGCAATCGACATAAAAGGTTCATCAATAACAGTTAAGAAATAAGTAAAAGTGAAAAGTATTTGCATGTCCGTGAAAGGAAATAATGACACTTGCACAGGCCGGGACTGAGGCTACGGCTGGTTACTGTCACTTGATTAAATTTCATGTATATACCATTCACCAATTGGCAACCTATAATAACCATGTGTTATTTCCTGTCCCACATGTACAGATCTCCAGCCTGTCACTTATTGCGAGCCTGCCTTCTGGTGCTCTATCTCCTACTACGAGCTGAACCAGCGAGTGGGTGAGACCTTTCACGCTTCCCAGCCCTCCATGACGGTTGACGGATTCACAGACCCATCAAACTCTGAACGTTTCTGCCTTGGCCTGCTCTCCAATGTTAACCGCAATGCTGCTGTGGAACTGACCAGGCGACACATAGGTAAATCTGGTTCTCTACACTGTGTAGTTGTGCGTTGAGCAAGGGGCAAACAGCAATAGCATTACTGTAATCACTGTCTTGCTAAAGTTGTCTTGTAACTCACGGACCATGGCGGCAGCCATTTTGTGGGATGAACCAATATTCACGTGGATGCAATTCACACAGATGCAAGTCACTAAACACATAGGTCCTCACACCTCAGTGATGTCATTACAAGTTCCTAGTTAATTTTTTCATTGAATATTGGTGTAAGTTGTTCTGTAAGAATTGAAAAAAAAAAATAGTACGATTTGATTACACTATCAATAGCAAGTTTCTATGGGGTCTATGTACTAAGCAGTGTTAGGAGACAGTGAAAAGTGATAAGAAAGTGATAAGGTGCCAACCAATCACCTCCCAACTGTCATTTTTCAAACACAGCCTGTGAGATGACAGTTGGGAGCTGATTGGCTGGCACCTTATCACAGACTTATCACTTTTCACTCTGTTTCTTATCACTGCTTAGTACATAGACCCCTATGTCCAGAAAGTATAAGGTAATCTTCATAGATATATCCATAGTGATCTACACTTGCGTAACTGGGGTTGGTGACACCCAGTACGCCAAATAGACCGCCCTGTTCCTGGCTAGAGATGCTGGGCTGCCTTTGGAGACTCTCCCCACACTGCCGGCTCCTCCTCAGTGACCAGGAGAAGGTGCTACATAATAACGTCACAGTTTTTGTGTCTCATTTTTATGTCACCCCCTCAAATGGTGACACATGGTGCGGTCTCCCGCACCCCCCTAGTGACACACTGGTGATCTGTATATTTCCAGTATTTAGGTGGCTATATTCAGTACCTGTAGCAAAGCAAATGTAATTGCAGTAATCCTTTGCATTGTCTGCAGGTTGCATATCTTCTCTACCCTGTGTAGATTGCTCTCACATACTGTAGTAGGTGAAAGGGAATTTGGTGCATGGCTAGCAGTGCTTCTCTGTTGTGTCTGATTAGAGTAACACTGGGAAAAATCCTCTGGGAAAAATCTCCTCCTGAAATGGTTGATGACACCTCAGCACTTATTACTACTTTATTTACCAAGCACCATCATATTCTGTTGCTATTTACAGTAACCAGGAATCTGCCTTCTCGACCATCTATTTCAGCTCAGTCCTGCTAGAAATACTGTTCTGAACTTTGCTTTTTTTTTACAGAAAATGAAAATCAGCTTTAGACTAAATAACTGGAACAATTCAGTCCTTTCGTTAATTCAGTGGTTACAAAAATTTTTCCATTCTGGACCTTTGTATGTGAAAACAGAGGACCTCCCATAATATGAATCCTGTCCAACAGGCACTGCAAGATCCCAGTGTGTAACCTCAACACACAGTGCTCCCCCTTTTCCCCACACTCCCACAGGACAGACCCAAGTTACATGTTATGCAATAGACCAAGGAGCATTTAGTCATGCATCACTACTATTGTGCTGACATTCCTGTAATGCAGAGCTGCTTTATATGACTTGTGCTTTATAAAAGTGTAAGTTGTCTTGCATAAACAAGTCAAATAATTCAATTCCATTTGCTGTGTATTTGAGTGCAAGCTGTTCTCCGTTACCAGTCATTCACGGTATACTGAGAGAATCTCATTGTGTGCCCTACATTAGACTTAAACACACAAAGGGGCTGATCCAATTCACCGCTATGGGCCGCCAGGCATTGCCACGTTGCCCGGATGCGCATGTTGGCCATATCCGGTAGTGCCAACATTACAAGTTTTATTTAGCACCTCCATGGGGTGCGAAGGATGCTGGCGGGTGCCATGGGCAATTCCGGAATGGCACATCGTGCCCATTGAGTTGAATTGAATTGCCCCCAAACTTTCCTAAGTGCATAGGAAAGTGAAGTGTCAATAATTGCCTTGTATTAATAAGTTTCTATATCATTTCACATATATTTGTAAATGTTATTTCAATTCTTTAACGTAAGGATACCTGAAGTCTGGTTTATAGTGGTCATCTAAGATTGCAGAATTTTCTGCGTCCCAGTTATATTTAATGAGTTTTGGATTTGTCCTAGTTGGCAACAAAATTGTATTTGGTTTTCAGGCAGAGGAGTTCGCCTATACTACATTGGGGGAGAGGTGTTTGCCGAATGCCTCAGCGACAGCGCGATATTTGTACAGTCCCCGAATTGCAACCAGCGCTATGGCTGGCACCCCGCTACAGTCTGCAAGATACCTCCAGGTAAAGGGATAATAGCACACAGGAAAAAATGTGCATTATTTTCTTAACACTATTAGGAAAATGTTATTTAGAAGGTGGCTGTCTGCTATGGCCAGCGCAAATCTCTTTCTTTACACCAGTTTTGCTAAAAGTTTCCTTGATCGGTTACATTTAGGATCTTGGCTTAAAGTGTCACTTTTTGCTGTAATGCACACTAGTCCTCATTATGCCACCTGACTACTTTTTATTAGCAAAGAACAATCACTGCTGCAATTGTTAGTCGTACAATATATGTCGGCTTCTACCTAAATGAACGTAGTAACAATCAATCTGTGCAGCTTGTGGCGATTCTTTTCTCTAGGCGGTGTAATGGCGTCACACGAAAAGCAGTTGGTATAGATTTAGTTGCTGTATTTGCAGAATTTAAAATGAGTGACTTGATTATGAATTATCTGCAGATCTTGTTTCGTCTTTCTCTCCCAGGGTGTAATCTGAAGATCTTTAACAACCAGGAGTTTGCTGCTCTCCTGGCCCAGTCAGTGAACCAGGGATTCGAGGCTGTTTACCAACTGACCAGGATGTGTACTATACGGATGAGCTTTGTCAAGGGTTGGGGAGCTGAATACAGGTTGGTGAGATAGGATATCAGGTGGTTCTGCTGTTCCATACAAACCTAGCAATCTTACTGTGGAAGAGTTTTCCAAAAGGACTCTGGTAAAAAATCCATCATGCAGGGTTACATTGAACAATATATTATTAGTAGGAACAGTGGCATGCCTCCAGATTTCCAGGTATATATGAGAAGGTGATGAGTGAGGCAGGTTTGAAGGCCCCGTGACTGCGCTCCTTCACTTTCCACCCTTTAGTCTATTATGTTCATTGATTATAGGGAGTGACATTTATTTCTGGGATCTCCCATATGAATTTGGTTGCGGCTACCCAGAGTCCAACCGCAGTGTCCAGGGAGGTGACGAGGCTGCTGGGGCAGATGTCATTACGTGGAGGGTGTAACACACACTGGCTGCCAGGGAGCAACATTCTGCTATTGTGGGAGCAGCAGACACCCGGAGCAGATCCCAGCTTTGTCTGCTGGGTTCCAGATGTTCAGTGACCATTTATGTTGTTAACTCTTTTGCGCCAGTGGCGGATTGTAGCGTGCCGTGGCAAAATGAAGCCTATGATTTTGGGTGTGCTTGGTGCCGAATGGGTTAAATCTCATCTTCCACACTTGACAGCCAGTTTCAGCCCTGGCCCCGAGCCAGGGGAGTTAATGGAACCCAGATGTGCCTCTGTTTGGCAGCCTCATTACTGAGCCTGAGATTTCTCGCTCACATTTCACTAACTTCTTCCTTTCTTAACCCACTCAAGCCCAAAGCTTCAAAAGTCTGTATAGTTTGCTGTTCTAAGCAGGCAAAACTGGCAACTTTTGTCTCTGCACTCCCATGTAATTATATTTACGTGAAATAATCCCATTTTATCAGAGATGTTTTTTTATGATCTCTTTGTTAAAACATGGAAATGCAGTCACCATTTTAAAATCTGTTTTTTAAGCTATTGTAGAATGGATGTCACTTGGAAGAAGTTACTAATATGAAAAGCTCTCTAGTAATCATTTCAATAGGTATTACTATTGGTAAAAGCTGACCTATAAGCCTACATGACAACACACCAGGAAATATCTGACAAACAGGCTCCTTGCAAAATAGTTTCAGATAGTGTAACCACTCTTGTGTCTCTGTGTCCACAGGCGCCAGACTGTGACCAGCACACCCTGCTGGATTGAGCTACATCTGAATGGCCCCCTGCAGTGGCTGGATAAAGTTCTTACTCAGATGGGTTCTCCAAATATTCATTGCTCTAGTGTCTCATAGAGCAATGTGGCCCTGTCACGGAACCTCATAGACTTGGAAAACGGCCACACAGAGAAACATCCCATGGCAAGTGGTTACTGCCAATCACATGAGAGAGTGTGATGCTTTACCACAGATCTACTGTGTGGAACTATGTATTGACTTCTCATTGATCTGGAACCCATAACCCATGTACTTGGTGCATTACCTGCCTCGGTGCCCAGCATTATTGGAGCAAAAGCTGCTGCTGCTGCTGTTCTCTGCTCTTGATGCAGGGAACCCGATGACATTAAGGACATTAAAAAGGCAACACTGCTAAACTTTCATACAGACTTGACTTGCAGTTACAGATGATAATTAAGTCGACGATAAAGCACAGGTTTTGTGATACAGGGTACAGTTTGTTTTTTTAACTACAGATATCAAACAGAATGTCTCAAGTATTAGGTCCTCTCTCTGATCTCCTCATATAGATGTGTGACTGTGCCTTCAACATAGATTCTCTACCGCATTGGTGACCTGTCCCATTCATAACTTTGACTAATTTGTTGGAGCAGATCTCTCTCTTAAATGTGGGTAAGGTCTACAAATGGGACCATTATGTCACACAGCATTTGTAGTAGGTCCTCAGCTGGAAAGCAGGTTAAACTTATATTACATTTCTAAGAAATAGCAACTGGAGGAAAGCATTTCATTGTGACGTGTTCATATGTCTTTTGTGTCACCGCCTAAGAGCCGTATTCAATTTGATTCGCACCCGCGATACAATTTCGCCTCCCGGACTTTCCGCCTACTTCGCCTGTTTTGCAGGCAGAAAAGTATGTGCGCGTGCCTGCGTATCCCCGTATTCATTTTGAAAGTAGGCGAAAATAGGACCCAGCGAAACTGAAACAAGCGGAAAGTACTGTCAGATTTGGGGAAATCAGCCTGACACCTCCCCAAAAGATGCTCTGACATGGGGGTTAGCTATGGTTACCCCTGATTTGGCTTGCTGAAGGTATTTGGTGTTTTTAAACGGGCTCAATAGCTGCTAAATAGCGTTTTTGCATAAGTGGTGAAGAATAGTATTCAGGAGTTTTTGCAGAAAATAACTTATCCCAGCAAATTTGGGGTACTTGATAATGGGGGACAGCATATTTTAAAGTTGCTAAAGTTAAGTTTAAAAATTTGTGAAAAATCCACCTGCCGTAAGCACCTGCAATGAAACCTGGGGCATACTTGGGGACCCCCCCGGAGTGTAGTTCGCTAGTTTTTAACTTTGTCCCCCAATTTTTATTTTTTTTCACCCCCAAATGAAAGTGATTTTTTTGGGGTGTTCTTAAAGTGTTTTTTTATTTTTTATTTTTGATACTGTTTACCTTTGGGGGACTGTCTGAAAGCTGCACGGGGGTTCCCGCAATGTTGCACCCCAAAACCCCAATTCTGCACTTTTTTCCGCCTGCTATTCATAGTCAAAACTTTTTCGCCTATTACATTGCATTGACTTTCCGCCTAGGCGGAAAGTCTTTCAAATTGAATACGGCGAAATAACATCATCGGTGAAACTTTTTCGCCGATTCCGGCTTTTCGCCCCAACTTGAATACGGGCCTGAGTGTGAAGTCTGCTGTTCTACAGGTACATCTCACTAAATCCAGATTGTGAGGTGGGAGAGTTAATCCCATCACAAGTGGGTGAGAATCATTCCAGCTCTTCTGGATAGCACTTTGTGTAATGTTTAACCCCTCCTTGCCTGCACAGTTAGGGATGTGCTTTGATTTCTAAGACTAGGTTTATGTAAATAAGCAGCGTCTAGACCAGTGACCCATGGATCTTTGTTGTGGATCTACAGCTGGTAGGTATCCAGAAACGTGGAGCTCTCACAACCATGGAGTGGAATGTTGCTGGCCCATGGACCAGTGAGCACACAATCCTATGGGTTCTCATTTATGTGGACTTGCAAAGATCTCTGGGCCTGATTCTGAGTTGCCTGTAGTGCGATCGCAAGTCCTTATGTGACTGTACTCCATGATTTGTACGCATATTCCTGATCGCACCGCCCCCAGTCCTCCGGCCGCAAGAACAGCCGTCATCGCTACCACTGGCACTTACCCCACACTAGGGGCCTGACTCAGAGTTGTACGCTATTGCATTGACAGCTTGCAATTTATGTGTGAAAATATGCTAATGCCTGCTAACAGTCTCCCCACCTGAAATAGTGGGCGACGGACCCACTTCCCCTATCTGCTACACCAGATGCACATCAACGCCTCAACTACATCCTGTGCTACTCCAGGTCAACTCTCTCTAAAAATGGCCTCAGACTGTGGTCCTGCAATTGTGAATGCAGCCGCGGGCACAGACACACCCATGGAACTCCCATAGCACGGAACAGCCTCCTTTTGAACTCCATTCAGGAACGCCCATGGATCACAGTGGTTTGCTCAGGACCTTGAGATTGCAGAGACCTTGCGGATGCCGTGTAAAACTGCAGCTCGCGTGTGCGCTGTAAGTCTAACCTCTGCGTTTCGCACTTGCGCAGTAGCAAATACATCGCTCAACTGCGCGGACATCGGCATAGTGTACAACTCTGAATCAGGCCCTAAGTGAACTGAGATTGGCGTGCACCGAGCATATGCACAGACTCAGAATGGGATACAACTGTAGCTACACCGCAATGACACGCACACGGGACGTTTCTGTTACGTACGAACGACTCATTGCCGCCCAGCTGTCACCCAGTAACCCCCAGAGAAAAGGCTGAGATGTGCACCAGCCAGAATCGCTGCTAAGTACTATAAGGTGTACGTATATAGCCACAAACGCATGTGCAGTTTGATAAGAAGAAAAACAAAACACAGTAGTTGCGTCTGAATTCGGACTTGAGTGCGACTCAGAATCAGGACCTCTGTCTATTCTTTTTTTTTTCTTTAAAGAAGCGAACTTTAATATTCCCTGCTCTCTATATGTATTTACAGAAAATATCAGTGAAGCTCACAGGTAACTGATAACAGTGCAGATGTAAAGCTGGCTGCTCCCAGAAGTGTTTGGAGCTGCTATAACGCAGTGTTACACACACTCATAATACTGTGTGTAGTTGAAGTTGACTATAGTCCAAAGTATTTGTAGCATGTGCTGGGGGTATTTAGCCCCCACCTATTTGTAGCATGAAAGAACAGGTTTTCTCACAACCGGAAGAAATTATTTCTTTTTTTCCCTCCTTTTTCTAATTCAATTGCAGTTTCTTCTTTGTACAGTATGTGGTCTTGTGTGAATGGATAATGAATTTTTTTCTATGTATTTTCTGGGAAATTCTGAGTTTTGGTTACTTTCTTATATTGACTGTTTGTGTGATTTATGTACTTTTGAGTTATTGTTTAGCTATATCTACAATATATGTCCCCAAAATACCCTGCTGGCTATGATTAACTGAGGTTTATCTGCCTCAAGAAATCATGGTCACAAAAAAGGTTAAGAAAACAATATTCAATATATCAGCTGTATAATTCAAAATGAGTAATTATTGTCACCATCTTACCCTGCCCATATTTTGGTTTTCATTGCTTGTATAAAGTATTGATTGTGAATGTAAATAAATCCTTTCCACGATTGCCTTGTTCACCTGACGTTAAAGTGAATAATATTCATAAACTCTTATTTTCTAGCTGTAATTCCATGAACAAAATGTTTACATACATCACTCTGGTTTTATTTTAGGAAGATACATGATGGTGTCATATGAGGTAATATGCAGAGTGTGAAATAGGCCTCAATATGAAACCAGATTAATACATCGGATATGTTACGTTTTAATTAGCTTCCTGAAAACCGATGGGGAAAGCACCCTAAAATTAGCAAATAGCTCCTGTCATAGGCATGTGTATTGTTTGTAGTAATATTGAGCAGTAACCAAGTGCCTGAGGAATGTAGGAATGTATTGCAGGATGCTGATAACCTACAATAATTTTGGTGGAGCACATGAAAATGCAGCCAGACTCCCATTTAAGGGACAACTATTGTAAAATCTGGAAGAGTGTAAATGAGGGGGAAGTGTGAAACCACCTGAAACTTAAAATAACAGAGGAAAAATGAAGTGTAGAAGACAATTTGCTATTGACCACATTGGAAATTTAAGGTAACAGTTTGTTCAGGCATGTCCGTACGGGTTTCTTTGCTGGCTTTTTACATTTGGACATTGCAATTCTCACCATTTTGTCTTTGCAATGTAGCTTGAGCTTCACCAGATGTCATGGGGGCCAGTGGCAAAGTATAATTTTCACAAAACTACAGATTCTCAATGCGATTGGAGTCCACTAATATTGTTTATTTTATGTAATCCTCTCTAATGTATGTGTTTTTTTGCTATATGATCATTTGGGTCATTGTCCTAATGGAAACATTTTTCTTTTTAATATCCTAGATGTATATGTTAATGACACTTTTATTAGGCAAGTTCTTTGTAAATAGGGTTTTAATAACAGGCCCTAAAGTTAAACAATACACACTATGGGCCTGATTCTAAATCAGACATAAGTCCAAATGCGGATGAATCATTCAGAGATCTTTGTACAGCACGTGGTGTAGGAAGAGACCGAAGACTGCACATGCTCCGTACTATGCCTACTAGGGCTCAACTCAGTGAAGTGTCTGGGGACACGGCTCTTTAGAGCCGTAGGAAGCAGAGGTGCCAGCGGCTCTGAGTGAGTCGCTGACAGCTCCGCCCCCCGCAGCCCAGCACTGCAGATCAAGGTTCTGCTCTGACTGTCCTGAGTCAGTGCACTCCCCGAGCCCCGGCAGTAGCAGCGCAACTCAGAGTGAGGCCCGTATTCAATTTGAGGCGAAAAGCCGGAATCCACGGGAAAAATAAAAGTTTCGCCGATTACGTCATTTCGCCAGGCGGAAAAGTATCACCGTATTCAATTTGAAAGACTTTCCGCCTAGGTCAGAAAGTCAATGCAATGTAATGGGTGGAAAAGTTTCGCCTATGAATAGCAGGTGGAAAAAAGTGCAGAATTGGGGTTTTGGGGTGCAATGTTGCGGGAACCCCCGTGCAGCATTCAGACAGTCCCCCAAAGGTAAACTGCAGCAAAAATTTTAAAAAAAAACACCCCCAAAAAAATCACTTTGCATTTGGGGGCGAAAAAAAAAATGTTGGGGGACAAAGTTAAAAACTAGCGAACTAAATTCTGGGGGGGGGGGGTCCCCAAGTATGCCCCATGTGTTTTTTTCATTGCAGGGGCTTGCGGCAGGTGGATTTTTCACGATTTTTTAAACTTAACTTTAGCAACTTTAAAATATGCTGGCCCCCATTTTCAAGTACCCCAAATTTGCTGGGATAAGTTATTTTCTGCAAAAAATACTCCTGAATACTATTCTGCACCACTTATACAAAAATGCTATTTAGCAGCTATTGAGCCCGTTTAAAAACAACAAATACCTTCAGCAAGCCAAATCGGGGGTAACCATAGCTAACCCCCATGTCAGAGCATCTTTTAGGGGGTGTCAGGCTGATTTCCCCAAATCTGACAGTACTTTCCGCTTGTTTCAGTTTTGCCTATTGTCAAATTGAATATGGGGATACGCAGGCACGCGCGCGATACTTTTCCGCCTGCAAAACATGCGATGTATGTGAAAAGTCCGGGAGGCGGAAAAGTATCGCGGGTCCGCTCAAATTGAATACGGCTCAGAGTCGCTGACAGCTCCGCCCCCTACACTGCTGAACCATCTGACCTGATCACGCTGCTGCACACTGACTCAGTGCAGAAGTATGATCAGGTGGGACGGATCAGCAGTGAAGGGGGCGGAGCTGCCACTGACTCAGGCTCCCACTGACAGAGAGGCTAGAGAGGTGGGTGTCTCGACACACCAAACAGTGAATGACTCGAATCATTCGAACATCTGAATGATTTGAGTCATTGTGTTGAGACTCACTAGCCATCTCTAATGCCTACACATACAGATGGAGACTGAAAAAGCAGACCAATAGATCTGTCAGCTGACAGACCACTCTAGCCATGAAATTGGCATTTCTGGGTGGCGATCATGCGGTAACGCGGAACTGATCCGTGTAGTATTGTGGGTTTGTAGGCAGACTTACGCTCTCATTTGTAGCCTGTGGATGTGCTCCTGTTTCTGGTAGATTTTTGCACTTTGTATGGGTGAGTGTAAGCCCTGATACTAAATGACGATGATAGCAGACAGAAATAGTGTGTGGTGCAGCCTTCCATGTGAAGACGGGCATAGGTAGGAAGGTAGTAAGCTGGCTTCAGCAGCCGTACGGAGAAGCCTCCGCAGGTTCAGGCCCAATATTTATGGTGGTCCATCTGCACCACATTTTTCTAATCTATAATCTAGTCTTGCAGACAGCAGTGGGTTTTCCTCCATCTTTTGTCTATATCTTTCCCTATCCATTTTATCCTCCACTTTGACAAGTGTTCCAGTTTGTGAAGCAGAGAATCCACCCAGCATTGTGCTGACACCTCCACGTCTCAGGGTAGGGATGGTGTTCTTGGGAAATTTATTAAGGTGCCTACACACTTGGCGATGTGCTCACGATCCGACGATGTGTCAGATTTCCCCTTGAACTCTCCCCAGCTTCTCCCCGGCAGTCGTGGGCATGATTTGGTGTTAAAAACTGTCCAATGTGACAAACTATCTATCGTGCCTCCTAACTATTCAAGTGCATCGTGACTGAGATTGGCAAATCTGCCCTACAGCATGGCAGATCTGAAGATGTGATGTACGACCTGCGAGGACGCATGTCGGCATGGTGATCGTGAGTGGAAACTCACGATTTGGGCATATTTTACACGATTTGTTGTTACGATTCGTCAGAATCGGGCAAGACACGTCATTTATTCTGGACTCAGGGGCGTTTCTAGAGAGGAGGGGGCCCGTGTGCAGTTTCCGACACGGGCCCCCTCCTCTCCGCCCGGCAGCGCACTGAGCTGTGCGCGGCCAGCGCCGGAGTTATAGACTCTGGGCACTAGAGTGTGCTCAGAGTCTATAGTGTCTGCACAAGTCACCGGGAAAATGGCCGCGGCGGCCATTTTCCCTGTACTGTGCATGCGCAAACGACAGGAAAATGGCCGCCGCGGCCATTTTCCTGTCGTTTTACAGCACTGGACCCCCGCGCTGACGTGGGACTCTGGAGAGGTTAGTAAGATTATGGGTGTAGGGTGTGCGGTGCGGGGCCCCCCTGGACCCAGGGGCCCGTGTTCCCCGCACACACCCCTGCCTGGACTGTAATGGCAGAGTTCGGGAACCTCTACACTAAAGGGATGAAAAATAACACCAGTTAGCGCTTTCTAGACACTTGTAGAAAATGTGTTATTATTTTAAGTTCTGAGTAACCCCATGGCTCCCTGGAATGGCTGTTGGAAGTGAGATGCCGGAGCCTTCGCAACTGTGTGCAGGCTGAGAGACCCTTGAAAATGGTCTTGTCGTGCCTGCATTTGAGTCCAAGGCCCCCCCCCCCCCCCCGCTGCCCACAAATGGTCCCTGCCTGTCAATCACTTAGTTAATAAATCCTCACTGCAACCACTGTAGCAGGTCCATCGCGGCACATGCGTAGTATGATTTATTCCCACTACGGCCCTAATTGTGTGGAGTTTGTATATTCTCCCTGTGTTTGCGTGGGTTATCTCCCACACTCCAAAAATATACTGGTGGGTTAATTGGCTCCCAACAAAAAATGAACACTAGTGTGTATGTATGTGATCATGTGGTAGGGAATATAGATTGTAAGCTCCACTGGGGCAGGGATTGATGTGAATGGCCTAATATTCTCTGTAAAGCGCTGCAGAATATGTGTGCGCTATATAAATAACTGGTAATAAATAAGCATAAGCATGCGCAGTAGAAATAAATCAGGCATTTGCTAACCACTTATTGCGACAGTCTCTTAATCAAGTCCTATGTACGCCACACCTCATTAGTCCTCTTATGATGTGTAAGGAGCCTTTATGGGGCCACAAAGGCTGATAACAGAGGGAGTGTGATCAGCTACCTATAAAAGTTACAAACATGTGAAAATATATTTTATTCTCAGCTATATGGCAATTTTTACACACCTCTATCTTATGAAGGTTTTATTTTACAAATGGTGTCGCTTTAAAAGGGACCCACCCCAGTCAGGTCATTTACACTGTTATTTGGGGAGTTAACATCTAAAAACAATTGCTATCTGTATCCTGCTTGCAACCCCAATGAAAACAGATTGGATCCATTCAAGAGGCTTCCAAAGGAAACCAGTTACAATAAGATGTGCTGTCAGAGAATGTATCTCACCAGCCATTGGCAGGTATAATTTATATATATATATATATAAACAGTCACTGTGGGCGGCACTCTGGGCGACTACTAAATGAAACACACAGACCGCAGGTTAAGCAGATCTGCTCAACCTGAGGTCTGTGTGTGTTCATGTAGTAGTCGCCCAGAGTGCCGCCCACAGTGACTGTTTATATATTTCTCTCCCACTTGCTTGGGAGTTCAAACGGAGGGCACCGGGCACAATTTAATGGCTTTTTAGGACGGGAGTACCGGCCTCGTGGTTCTATATATATATATATATATATATATATATACACACACACACACACACATATACATACACAGAAATATAATGGACCGGCACTCAACACAGTGATAAAACAGCGTGCCCAGGTGCCTCTCCAAGTGGAACTCATATACAGCAAACAGTGGTGCCGTCCACCACTGTTTGCTGTATATATACTGTTTATATATATTTCTACTGCAGGGTCCATAGGGTATCCACAGGATACCTTGGGGTATAGGTGATGACTTCAGGCATTGGGCACCACAGAGTTAAAGTTTTTCATCCTCCCAGGGTGCACTGGGGTCCCTTTCCTATACCCCACCCCCGAGCCTCAGGCACTCCGTTTTCGTTGGTGCCCGGCTCGGAGTCGGCGCACCTCTAACAGAGGGGAGCTGTTTTGGCCTCTGAAGTTGTCGGGTAGCTGTGGCTGCACATCTGAGTATTGATGTTCATGTAGTCTCTCCTCCACCCCGCTGATACCAGAACACCGGTACCGATCCGGGGATACTGGTAGGTAGCTGGGGTCACAGCTAGCGGTGACCCCGGTTACCTGGACTGTGGCCGGATTTACGGGGGACAAGGTAAGTGGTGGGTCCCCGCTGGAATACACAGTCCTAAGTCCCCAGGCAGGGGGTTAATTGCAGACCAGGGGAGCGCACCTTCCCTGCACAGCAGCCGGCGCCTCCCCCGTTGCACATGGCCTCTCCACAGCGGTCTGAGCCATGTGTGCAGCCACTCCTTCCCCGGACCCACCTCCTCTCTGCTCCTCGGCGGCCATCTTTTTTTGCAAAGTGTGGCAGATGCTGCTGGACGCTGAACACTGGCATCGTTGTCCGGGTCCCCCCTGCATACCTCTCCTCCGCAGTGCAAGGTCAAAGTATGTAGCGCTGTTTCCTACCAGACTCTGTCTGTGTAGTTGAGCTCAGCGCTGATAGTGCAGGTTTTATTCTGCATTGTATGTGACTTCATGCTAGCGCTGCTGCCTGTACTTTATTTCTGACTGTCAGCCATTTTACCTATCCCTGTTCTTCTCTGCTAAAGCCCTTGCGGTGCGGTGTTGCAGGGTGTTTATTACCTCACTATACATTTATTGTCTGTGAGGTGTGTCACATACAGCTCCGTGTCATTCATCATGTCTGACAGTGAACGTGATTTTCCCATGCATCCAAAATGTACCATATGTCATGTACAATTGGTGAAGGGTGATGGGCACTCTGAGGGGATATGTAAGGCGTGTTTTCTGCTCTCACGCCCTATTGCTGTCTCTGCGCCTGTGCAGGGACCTCTCTGGGCTTGTTTTGCTAAGGCATTTACAACCCTGGTGGGCCAGTTAGTGACGCCCCCTGCGTTTCCCCAGATGGGGTTTTCACAGCAGTCAGTGGTGTCGTCTCCTATACAGGGGCTCCCCAGACAGTTAGTGGTACCCCAGAGTCTCCCTCTGTCGCCCCCTCAGGTCGCACAAGAGCCTGCGTGGGTTAGTTCCCTGTCCACTATGGTGCAACACCTGTCGGACGTGTTACAGGGGGAGTCGTCATTGCAGCCGCATAAGCGACCTTTGCAGTCTCAGGCCGATGAGTATGATCAGGATGATGTATCGTCTGATGACGGTGAAATTTTTGACCTTTCTGACCAGGAACCTTTCCGTACTAAGGAGACGGAGTCTAAGTCTAAGGTCTATATCCTGGGCCTTATACGTGCAGTCCGTATGGCCTTGGTTATTGAGGATGACGATCCTCCCGTGGCCAAATCAAAATATGCCTTCTTTAAGGATATTAAATGTGACGCCACTGTATTTCTCCTATCTGGTCAGCTAGTGGATCATCTGGAGGAAGCGTGGAAAACTCTGGGTAAGTGTTACCAGCCTCAAAAGCATTTGGCTGTGGCGTACCCCTTTGCGGACAATTATTTCTCCAAGTGGGAAACCCCTTCACAAGTGGATTCGCATGTCACACGTCTAGTGAAGAGTGCTACATTAGCTATGCCCTCCATGTCCTCCTTAAAAGATCCTACGGATCGCAAGGTTGAAATATGTCTGAAATCCATGTATTCCCTTACTGGGGGGGCGGCCAGAGGTTACTGGGCTCCATGGTGTCGATGTTCGACATGGAGGAGTTTGCCCAGTTCCACTCCAGACATCTGCAGAAGTTGATCCTCTCCAAATGGAATGGGTTGCCCCATTGGATAAAGACACAGACAATGGTGCTTTCCCCTGAGGTACGTCTGTCTCTGGCCTGGTGGCTGCAGACTGCTCACCTGAACAGGGGGTGCCCCTTTTGGATTGAAGACTGGGTCCTGCTGACAACGGACGCCAGTCTCCAAGGCTGGGGAGCAGTGACGGGTCCACACTTCTTCCAGGGAAGGTGGACGCCAGCAGAATCTGCTATTCCGATAATCAGTATTCAGAGCTCTCCAGCAAGAAAGACAGGTCCTGCATGGAAGACCCGTGCAGGTACAGTCAGACAATGCTACCACGGTGGCTTACATAAACCACCAAGGAGGGACGGAAGGCAATCTCTCTGCCATATCGGCAGTGTTCATACCAGGAGTCCTCAACTGGGAAGCAGACTTTCTCAGCCATCAAGATGTGCATCCAGGAGAGTGTTCTCTTCACCAGGAGGTGTTTCAGCTGCTGGTGAACAGGTGGGGCCTTCCAGAAACAGATCTCATGGCCTCCCGAAACAACAACAAACTGCCATTGTTCAGGTCAACAACAAGAGACGCAAAGGCTTTTCTAGAGGATGCCCTGTTGGTCAGGTGGACCTTCCAGTATACGTACCTCTTCCCTCCATTCTCCCTTCTTCCTCGAGTGATACGCAAATTCAAGCAAGAAGGCAGCACGCTCCTGCTAATAGCTCCAGCGTGGCCCAGACGGCACTGGTACTCAGATCTTCAGAGTCACTCAGTAGACACTCTGATGCTGTTGCCTCAACGTCCGGACCTGTTATCTCAGGGTCCTTGTCATCATCCGGACCTGGGTCGGCTGTCTTTGACGGCGTGGCTATTGAGACTGCCCTCTTGAGGTCTAGAGGTTCTTCCAGCTCTGTAGTTAACACCATGCTACGAGCTCGGAAGTCTTCATCTGCCAGTATTTACCATCGGGTATGGCGTACTTTCTTTCAGTGGTGTCGCCCTAGAGGCTATGCCCCTCGGGTGTTCCGGTTATCCAGGGTGTTAGCTTTCCTACAGGCAGGCTAGGATCACGGTATTCACCTTGCTTCTCTGAAGGTGCAGGTGTCTGCCCTGTCAGTATGGTTCCATCGTAGTATTGCTACGCTTCCTGATGTCCACACGTTTATGCAAGGTGTGCTACATATTCAGCCTCCCTTTGTTCCACCTGTGGCGCCTTGGGATGTGGCTGTGATCCTAAGGGCTCTTCAAGGGACCACCATTTGAACCACTGGGTTCAGAGGATTTGAAATGGCTTACATTTAAGACTGTATTCCTTCTGGCCATTGCTTCAGCCAGAATCGTCGACTCTCTCATGTCGACCTCCATTTCTCATATTTCATAGAAACAGGGCAGTGCTTCGGAACTCAACCTGGGTTTCTTCCGAAGGTGGTATCTAGTTTCCACATCAACGAGGAAATTATTGTGCTGGCCTTTAAATCACCAGACCTTTTGGTTGGGGAGGCCACCCTGGATGTGGTGCGGGCTTTAAAAATTTATGTTGACCGCACTGCTTCTTTTAGGAAGTCGGACTCTTTGTTTGTCCTTTATGGCTTCCGGAAGAAGGATTGGCCTGCCACTAAGCAAACGTTGGCACGATGGATACGCCTGGCTATTTCTGAAGCTTATGTTCATTAAGGACTTCCTGTTCCATCTTCTGTTAGGGCTCATTCCACTAGGTCTGTTGGTCCTTCGTGGGCGGCTCGACGTGGCGCCTCAGCAGTTCAGCTTTGCAAGGCAAGTCATGTGGTCATCTGTCCATACTTTTGTACGGTATTATGCATTTGATACCTACGCCTCTCAGGATGCTTCCTTCGGATGGCGGATTTCCTTTCAGCACAGGAGCGTCCCCACCCTTAAAGGATACTGCTTTGGGACATCCCAAGGTATCCTGTGGATACCCTATGGACCCTGCAGTAGAAAATAAGAGATATGGTAAGAACTTACCCTTGTTATCTCTATTTCTACGAAGTCGTTAAGGTTCCACAGGACTCCCTCCCTGTCGCACCTGTACTGCAGTTGGGCTTTGTTCTGGTCACCGGTTTTTCCATCTCCTTCTGGTGAGAATGTGATTTCTTGTGTGTTCCAGACTTTCTTCTCTCTTTTTCTCCTCCTCCGGCCTATGACTTGTGATGTAACTGAGTGCCTGAGGCTCGGGGGCGGGGAGAGGGACCCCAGTGCATCCTGGGAGGATGAAAAACTTTAACTCTGTGGTGCCCGATGCCTGACGTCATCACCTATACCCCAAGGTATCCTGTGGAACCCTATGGACTTCGTAGAATTAGAGATAACAAGGGTAATCTCTCTCTCTCTCTCTCTCTCTATCTATATATATATATATATATACACATACATACATACATACATACATACATGCATGCATGCACACACACACACATTTCTCCCATTTTAGCCAGTAACTTTAAGCTGCATACACATGTAAAGATTTTCTGTCCAACCATTAAATGAGTTGATTGGTTGGAATGAAAATCTGGTAAGGTATGAAAGCAAATGACAATCAGCAATTTGCTCCCAAATGCCGGAAAATGGACAAGGACCGTTGTTTGAACAAATTATTTAGAACAAACATTTAACAAACTTGTCTGACGACCATTTTCATCTGTTTTCTGGCATTTAGGAGCAAATTGCTGATCATCGGTTACTCCCATACGTTACCAGATTTTCATTCCAACCAATCAACTAGTTGGATGGTTGGACAGAAAATCTTTACGTGTGTGCAGCTTTATACTTTAACACCTATTTCCATATTAGCCAGGATGTGTAATTAAACCATTTGGTCTGATTACAAAAAATGCAGTATGGCGTGACTAAAACATTTACCTTTCTACATGTTTTTGCACCATGCTTTCCATGGGACAGGCTTGGTCTGTACCTAGAGACTGAAAAGACGGTTACTCATTCATTGAAGGGAAAATTGCATGATTGCAATTCCTATCGTGTCCAACAAACCTCGCTCGCAATTTACCCTTTGAGCTTGAGATTTCATTTTTTCCATGTCCCATTTCCAAGCCCATAGTAATAAAAGTGTAGAATTCAGACCTGGTGAGTGCACGTGCCAGCAAAAGACTGAGGCACATCGAACTGAAAGCTGTCTTCATCATCAGCGAATGTTCCTATTTCCAGTGACCTCATACTATGAGTAACACTTTAAAATAAAACAAAACCCTAAATTGAGATTCCGATTGTGGAAAATTTTTTGGGATCCTTCCCCAAGAAGGATTATCAGACATTGATGGCTCCGATGTGGTGGGGGTGCGAGGGCCATGGGGGAGTCAAACGCTCATAAATAAAGTGCTGATCTCTGTGGATTTACTAATGAAATACACAGTGGTGATATCATTCTTTCCAATAGCTCATTTTTGGAGTAATAGATAACAGATTCAATTTATGGAGTTATAATTTGCAAATGTTTCCCTTATTAAAAGATATATTTTTTTTATATTTCATTACTGCCCTATGCACTCCTAATATTTATTTTAGTGTTACATCCTCATAGTCTATTGTTTCTAAAAGCCATAGTTGAACAATGAACAGTCAAAATACTGTAGTTATAAAACATAAAAAAAATGACGTCCATCCAAGTATTAACTCACAACTAGTCAGCTCAGCTACAATTTATACTTTAATAATTATATATCTATTAGGATGACATCATTACATAATGACATAATTGACATGAGAATTAGCAATGGTTTCAGGTGTGTTGCCAAATGCTAGAATCACCTTTGTGCTGACCCAATAAAAGCTTATTTACAACCTGCAAAATATGTCGGAGAAGGGCGCATTTCATTTTCTGAGAAAGTGTCCATCATCTGCACACATAATGAAGGGCATTTCCATGAACTGTACCCAGAAAACATATCTGTGACATTTTGCATGTCTGGCTGGAAATTTACATTGTAAAAAAACAATAAAAGAATAAAGCCATCAATACAAAGTCCAGCCCTGCAGTAAACGGCTTTCCTAATGACAGTGCTCAGCTTCGTCAATAGGGTAGGTTTGTTAAAAAGTCTACAAGGGAAGAGTGAAGCGGTTATCTATATCAACCAATGAGTTTCTAGCCATCATCTAATAGTACATGACAGCTAGAATCGGTTTGGTTGCTATGGAGAACATGCACCTCCAGGGGACACTGGTGACATGTGCCACTTTGGTACAATTATTATTTATTTTTTAAATTACATAGGCCGAAATGCAGGTGTAAATGTGATCTCCTGTATACGGTGAGACTGGGAGGACAAACAAGTCTTTTGAAAGCTCACAAACAAGGGAATGGCTCCTTCAAGAAGGTGTATGCGGGGAGACTGAAGGAGAGACTCCCTGTGTGATGGGACGTGCCGTATGTTAGGAGTCCTCCATGAGGCTTGTAATCAGGTGTAATGTACTTCAAACCTTGAGTCCCTTTTATGTTGTATGTTGTATTTGACAGACTGACATGCTGTAGAAACACTGTGCCCAGTAACACCGGGTATGTGCTGCCATTTCACTGCTGTGTCATTTGCGCAAGACTGTGCTGGAGCAGCTTGTGCAGAGTGGAAATTGTAACTATTCTTTTGCAACCGTCAAGCTTAAAATATATAATTATTGCGCTGCAGGAAGTTGGCGAAGTAGAGCCTGTAACCATTACGCTTATTGGGGTAGATGTATGATAGCGGCACTTACCGTGTCGCTATAACGCTTCGCCTCTTTACCGAGGCGAAGCAGGAATCACTACCTATGAGATATAAGAACATCTCATCGGCCGGAGAGGGGGAGCGTTAGCTCCCCCCTCCGGCACTACCCGCTAGAGACCACAGTGCATCAGCCTAGTGCTGATGCGCTCTGTCTCTGTCCCGGCCGGCTCCACTGAGCATGCGCAGGATCTCGCAAGTATCGCGAGATCCCCGCGTGCAGCCTGGAGCCGGCAGCCGCCACAGCAGGGACAGCGCTGTCCCTGCTGTGGAGATAGGGCAGCTCCAGGCTGTAGCTGTCGATAACGACCGCTACAGCGGGCCAAACGGTCAGGTGATCTGACCGTTCGTACATGGCCCAGGCTATCAGCGCTGCTATCTTGTAGATAGCAGCGCCGATAATGACAGGGGCGCATATCACCCCTGTCATTTACCGCCCAGACTCCCGATCATACATTGGGGAGAAGTGGTATCAGCGCACATAACGTGCGCTTATACCGCTTCTGGGCTTCTTACATCTCCCCCATTGTGCTAGAGGACCAGGAGGAGTGTAAATCTAGTTTTCCATTCATCACGAGATGCTGTGGCGCCCAGCATTGTTTACTACACTGCACCTGCTGTCTATGTGTGTCCCCTCCATCAGGTACTTTCTGCTAAGTACCCGTGGATTCCGGTGCCCCGATGTTCGCAGATACCATACCCACGCCAGAGCCGAAGCAGAGGAGAGCCACCACAAGGAGGTGACACACACATTTGGGACTCCAAGAAAGTGTACCACACCACCAGTATGGTTACACACGTGTGTGTGTATTTAGACGGTAAGCTTTAATGATGCAAGGACTAAAATGAATGGACTAGTATTCTCTGTACAGTGCTGTAAATTGGTGGCATTATGTAAACAACAATAATAACTAGCTGTTCACCCACGATGAAATCGCTTCGGACAACATTTTTTCTTTATTTAAGGTGTTCTAGTTGTATTGCTTTGCATAGGGGCCCACATGAGCAGCAGCTTCACCCACCACTCACACCAATTTCACTGTGTGCCCTGTGCACAAACTGCTATGTAGCCTATACTATTCACCCACCACTCACCTCAATGTCACTGTGTGCCCTGTGCACAGACTGCTATGTAGCCTATACTATTCACCCAGCACTCACACCAATGTCACTGTGTGCCCTGTGCACAGACTGCTATGTAGCCATTCCTATTCACCCAGCACTCACACCAATGTCACTGTGTGCCCTGTGCACAGACTGCTATGTGGCCTATCCTATTCACCCACCACTCACACCAATGTCACTGTGTGCCCTGTGCACAGACTGCTATGTGGCCTATCCTATTCACCCACCACTCACACCAATGTCACTGTGTGCCCTGTGCACAGACTGCTATGTGGCCTATACTATTCACCCACCATTCACACCAATGTCACTGTGTACCCTGTGCACAGACTGCTATGTAGCCAATCCTATTCACCCACCACTCACACCAATGTCACTGTGTGCCCTGTGCACAGACTGTTATGTAGCCTATCCTATTCACCCACCACTCACACCAATGTCACTGTGTGCCCTGTGCACAGACTGCTATGTAGCCTATCCTATTCACCCACCACTCACACCAATGTCACTGTGTGCCCTGTGTAGACTGCTATGTAGCCTATCCTATTCACTCACCAATGTCACTGTGTGCCCTGTGCACAGACTGCTATGTGGCCTATCCTATTCACCCACCACTCACACCAATGTCACTGTGTGCCCTGTGCACAGACTGCTATGTAGCCTATCCTATTCACCCACCACTCACACCAATGTCACTGTGTGCCCTGTGTACAGACTGCTATGTAGCCTATCCTATTCACCCACCACTCACCAATGTCACTGTGTGCCCTGTGCACAGACTGCTATGTGGCCTATCCTATTCACCCACCACTCACACCAATGTCACTGTGTGCCCTGTGCACAGACTGCTATGTAGCCTATCCTATTCACCCAGCACTCACACCAATGTCACTGTGTGCCCTGTGTACAGACTGCTATGTAGCCTATCCTACTCACCCACCACTCACACCAATGTCACTGTGTGCCCTGTGCACAGACTGCTATGTAGCCTATACTATTCACCCACCACTCACCAATGTCACTGTGTGCCCTGTGCACAGACTGCTATGTGGCCTATCCTATTCACCCACCACTCACACCAATGTCACTGTGTGCCCTGTGCACAGACTGCTATGTAGCCTATCCTATTCATCCAGCACTCACACCAATGTCACTGTGTGCCCTGTGCACAGACTGCTATGTAGCCTATCCTACTCACCCACCACTCACACCAATGTCACTGTGTGCCCTGTGCACAGACTGCTATGTAGCCTATACTATTTAGGTGAACGCGGCCCAAAGCACCTGTCCCCCCCCAACCATTACCGGCCGGCGCATGGTGCCACACCTATCTCTTGCATTGATGATGTGAATACATTTTGCTTTGATTATTGCTCAGCTTTAGCTTTCCACTATAAAATTACGCACTTTTCATTAAAATTGGTTCAGTAGTGTTTGCGCCAACTTGGAACAGATAGACAGACACCACGTTCTTATAATATTAGTTTAGTTAATAATATTGAATGTCAACAATCCGTGAAAGCCATAATTCTTCATAACACTTCTAGTAGCCAAGATATTGGAAATCTTAAATATACCAGAGTGCTGAACCAGTATTCAGCAAAAATGTGGCTCATCAGGCCACAGTGATGGATTCCTGGTGAAATGAGAAGTCACATGTTGGTGAATACAGGTAGAGGAAGTTAATGACTTGACTCCAGGTGCTATTATGAATGTGGATAATACAGAGCCCAGATACCATGATGAAATGAACAAAAACACAAAATACAATCCTTTGTAATGGGATAGTTACAAAAGCAGAGTAGCACTCTGTTACACCAATGTAAATGCACCAAATACAGATTACGAATTACAAGAGATTACTAATAAAATGAAAAATATGTTTAATACTAGAAAGAGAAAATATACTCCCATAAACAAATGTTAATCAAGTAAATATTGACAAGTGCATGCAAAATAAACAATTAAACGGCTATGGTGTCCACAAGAGAAGATTGCTAACTGTTGCATCAATGAAATAATATGCTGTGTTCTGGTGCTTGCTGTATAGAAAGATATCATTTAATTGTGCTTGGTGGTATTGATGCCCAAAAGGAGAGAGGGTTGGGAGAGGTAAGAAATAATTCCTTTGTACTGCAGAGGATTTGGACAAACCTCTGATGAAATCGCCAGGTGCGAAGAAACGCGTTAGCAAGCCCATCCTGTGCTCTACTGTGAAAGTGTTCATCCCGCAGGTGCAGTGATTTCTTATGCAGCGGCACCGCTATGAATACCCCAATACCGCTAAACATGAAATAATTGCTTTCCAGACTTGGATTGTGGTTCAAAAGCAAAGTTCTTATTGCATAAAAAGAAATTTACATGCTTTGATCTATCACAATTAGTGCAAAGACAATTAAATACAAAAGATACAGCCAATACATACGCAAGCGCTCTGAATCCAGATTCCCGGCATCAAACGTGAAGCCTCCTGACTACAGGACTGAGAGCGCTTGAATATATAGTGGACAACACAATAGGAACGAGCTGGCATAATTCCATTGGTTCTTGTTCTTGTCATTCTGGAACAATGCAGGTCATAGGACAGTTCATATGGTGACAACAGGGATATGGTCCATCCCTCCAGACGAGATAACACTACATACAAAGTACATATTCTAATTTCTAACCAATAATTCCCTATAATCCATAACCACCGAACGCAAGAGGCGACTCCTTCGCCGATAGATTTAGATATCTGGAATTAAACAGGGTGTCAGTATGATACCAAACATGATATGTCTACTAAGTTCTATACCTTACATATCATATATGTACATTTTACACCATAACGATTAACTAACAAAAACCTCTATTATTACGCTCAATGCTAGGGAACCTTTTATATGTGTGCTTGCATAAATGAATGTTAGATATTTACAGGAATTCATCAGTGTGCTTTGTACGTCTGAACGCAACGCAAACGTGCGCTGCGTGTATATGTCGTGTATCATGCAAATATGTGCTGCATGTGAGTTTATATTTTATTCGCTAATCTGCGTCTGTATATGTGTCGTGGATTAATATATATATATATATATATATTATATATAGCTTTATCCAGTAACTGGTATTTTTGATATTATATCCGTCTGAATATAATTACAAAAGGTCATATAAAATGAAGTTTATCCTGCTCACAGGTGGGGCAAGCCTTGACCATAGTCAAGAAGTCTGATCATTTTAACAAAGGCTTTCTTATGCTTATTTAGAATACAATTGTCAGTACTTCTTAACCACATCAGCATTGGACACAAGGCATACAATTGCTAATGGTAATAAAACTTCTGACAATTGTTTCTAACTTTACATTCAGAACACTTCCTCTGGGCATATCAGTGTCTGTGTTACACTTCAATTGCCACAGACATACTGTATCTGTATGCGGAGCTTCTCAATATATATATGCAAACACTCACAGTATCTTTGTGTATTTTTAATTACTTGTCACAGACATAGTCCTGCTTCTCACACACTTGACTAAACCTTGAATGACATTATATATATATATATTATATATATAGACAAATTTGTGCGCATCAGCTTGCTTCTGATGCAGAGTAGCGTCCAATTTACTCTATCAGCCCATAAACGACTAGATTGTCAGATAATAATTATAAACGATCATAACCAATTATTTGAATTCGACACCGCAGACACAACTGTTTATGCAGCAGCAGAGACCTCCATCAGACCAGCTACTGTATTTCAGAATCTGAAGCTTTCACATGTTTCATCTAAAACCAGCATTCTACACCGTGAAGTGACCGCATCTCCGCAAGCAGCAGCCACTCAACAGATGAGAGCCGGCTTCGGAGTCTAAACATCATACCAAGGTGCCATCTACTGTGTATTTTTGCTGGCCACTTGCCTAGGTTATTTGACAGCAACCTCTCATTACAGGACGTTAATCTATCGGCTTTACATTGCACCAAGACGGCAGGCTTTGAAACACCGACAATTAACATCGTCATCATCATCGGTGGGGAGTTTTCACATGTTTCCTAAACACGCAGAAGTTTTGGATATCGGATATTGTTTTGGGATGAGAGTACTCCCATATCTTTGTGATTAATAATTACCTATTCTCAAAATCACTCCAGTTATGTTTAACTGGAGTCCAAAGGAATTTATTTCTTACCTCTCCCAACACTCCCTCCTTTTGGACATCAATACCATCAAGCACAATTGTATGTTATTTATTTCTATACAGCAAGCACCAGACTAAGGATTTTGGAACACTACATCTTATGCAGTGTACACACTAGACAATAGGTTGTCCGATCCAGCCAGATTGGACAACATAACGAGCACATCGTCTAGTCTGTACCCAAAATGTCACTGATGATGCGCACTGCCGCGCGTCGCTAGTGACATCACCCGTCGGGCCTGCATGCATGGGCAACATCGTTAGCGAGAGCCATGTTGCCAGATGCAACATGGTCCCCGGATTCGCTGCCGGCAAGTGTGTATGCCAGGTGCAGCCACTTACGAGGTCGGTACACACTAGACATCATCTAGTGTGTACTGGCCTTTAGAGTGCAATATTTAATTGATGCAGCAGTTAGCAACAGTTGTTGCAATCTGCTGTTATGAACACCGTAACAGTTTAATTGTTAATGTATTTCCTATGCTGCACTTGTCAATATAAACTTGATTAACATTTGTTTACATGAGTATATATTCTCTTTTAGTATTAAACATATTTTTTACTTAATTAGTAATCTCTTGTAATTAGCAATCTGTATTCAGCAGTGGCGTAAATTCATCCCAGATGCCCGGAGGCAAGTTATAATTTGGTGCACCTCCCCCCCTAAAAAAAGGAAAAATAAATACCTATTATCTATCTATATCTATCCATACGCACAAACACACTAATATAGAATATGTGAATTTGTTTCTAATAGGTATATTTTTTTAAGTAAATTTGCAGGATATCCCCCCTCTTTTTTGGGAGGGGTTATATTCAGCTATGCGTTAGTCACAGATAAGATTAAGATTGTGACCTGTATAGTGCAATTAGCATGAGGCTCAGAGTCCTCCTGATGGAGGCAAAAGCCATCTGATGTGGGTGGGGAGCCCTCCTGATACCCCAGATAGAGGGGAAAACCACCTGATGTGGGGGCTTTGAGGACTGAGTATGAGACAAGATACTGTAAAACTGCTACTGTAGTGGAACTACAAATCACAAACTGCCCAGTCTACTGCCGAGTGCTTCACATGCAGGTAAGTTGCTCCACCAAAGATCTGCCCCCAGACTCAGTCGCTGGTGCCCCAGGCCCCCGCCTCCCATGCCCTCTTACCCGCAGCTCTGTCTGGTGCATCCTTGTTGATATCCAGCTCTTGGAAGATCTGCAGCCACGCTTATGCTCAGGCCCGCCACACAGGTCCGCGGCTAGAGCTGCCACCAGGGAGGAGCTGGACGGGGAGTTGTGGGTGAGGGGAGGTGCCAGAGTCACACTGGCATGAGAAGCTGCTGAGGAGTAGCTACATCAATGAGCAGGGACAGGCTATAGATAGATGGAAGCAGCATCTGATAGTGTGACACGGAGCTCTCCACTAATATATGGCTATGGTAGCTTCTCAGGTGCCGGGAAGGGGTACCATGTATTGGGCGGCCGTGACAGTACACTCCGGGTACATAGTTACAGCCCTAAGTGGGGTGAATATATTGTGAGCAATGAAGGAGATGCCCCTTCAGTGCTGGCGCCCGGAGGCAGGCGCCTCCATTGTCTCCCATAGTTCTGCCCCTGGTATTCAGTGCATCTACATTGTTTGGAGTAACAGAGCGCTGCAGTCCCATTTTTGTTCTAGCTTTTTTAGATAGGGGCAGCAACCTCCTCACAGCAGCTGCTTGTTACAACCATTTATTGCCCCATTTCCCACCCACCTTACCTCCCCCTTTTTTCCAACTTTAGCTTTTTTTTGTCAAGCCCAAGATACATAAATATTTTACTAGTTAAAAGTACTGTATTAAAAATGGAAACCTACTGTATAACAGAAAAGCTAATTGAAGTGATATAAGATAAGATGCTATGGACCTCATTTATCAACGAGTCTTATCACTCAAAAAGAGTGATAAAACTCATTGTGTATGATAAATGGTGCTCCAGCCAATCAGCTCCCAACTGTCATTTTTCAAACAGATGACAGTCGGGAGCGGATTGGCTGGAGCATCATTATCATACAGAACGAGTTTTATCACTCGTGAGTGATAAAACTCATTGAAAAATGAGGCCTATATTTGAAAGATAAATATATTACAGGGAATTACCAGCATTGTGTATACACTATGGACATTGGATACCTCAGTGGTGGAAGACCGACATATTAGATAGGTAATTGGGGGAGAATGTATAATAGTCAAACTACAGAGCTGGGATACCCTTAAAGGGATCCTCCACTCCTCAAAAGCATTTGGATATGCTGCAGAGCAATGCTCCTCTACATATTTTATTTCTGCAAACGTGTAAAAAGGATCACAAGTTATACCGACTCTTCCATTACATCTGCAAAGGTTTACTATACAGTATACCCCTGTTTTTACAGGTTTTCTAACTTCATTCTTTACCAATTGACTTTTTTAGTTATAAAAAGTTGATGTTCACCTTGACTAATCAGATACTCCACTGAGTACATGAAATTTAGTATTGACTCCTTACGTGAGGACATCATATCCCATCGGACTCTCAGCACTCCTCCCCTTCTGCCTCACCAACTCAGACATCCTTCTCCCCTGTTTCTGGAGAGGAAGTCAAGGCCCTCATCCAGTCCTCCCCTCTTGACCCAATCCCTTCCCATCTCCTCTCCTACCTGTTCCCATCTTGCTCATCTCCTTAATCTCTCCCTATCATCTGGCACTGTCCCTTCTGCATTCAAACATGCCCTTGTCTCCCCCATTCTTAAAAAACCTACCCTTGATCCTAACATACTTTCCAACTACCGACCCATCTCTCTTCTCCCTTTTGCTTCCAAACTCCTTGAGCGTATGGTTTACAACCGCCTAACCACCTTTCTTTCCTCCCACTCTCTCCTTGACTTATTTCAATCTGGCTTCCGTTCTCTCCACTCCACTGAAACTGCCCTCACAAAAGTCAGCAATGACCTCCTTGCTGCCAATTCCAAAGGCCACTACTCTCTGCTCTTTCTCCTTGCTGCTTTTGACACTGTAGATCACCCTCTCCTCCTGCAAATCCTTCAGTCTCTTGGTTTATGTGGCACTGCCCTCTGCTGGCTGTCCTCCTACCTCTCTGATCATTCCTTCTCTGTCTCCTCTCATGACTCCTCTTCCCCCCCCATTTCCACTAACAGTAGGAGTTCCCCAAGGCTTTGTTCCTGGACCTCTCCTTTTCTCCCTATATACGTCGTCTTTAGGTGAACTCAAACTCCTTTGACCTCCAATATCATCTCTATGCTGATGATACTCAAATTTACCTTTGCACCCCTGAGCTCTCCACTTTGCTCCTCACCCATATCTCCAGCTGTCTCTCTGCTGTCTCTCTATGGATGTCCCAGCGCTTTCTTAAACTCAACATGTCTAATGGGGCACATCCACTAGACTATCTACTCCCTGTCCAAACTCTAAACGATTTTCCCTTGATTTTTTCCCTTGAAATTTAATCTTTCAGTCTGAACGATTTGCAAACTATCTTTAATAGATCAATGGAAATTGACCTGCATGTTCAGTCGACTGACGAGACGATCAAACGACCAGCGGGAGCGCGCATCGTTGATCGTTAACGACCAAACACTTCAAAAATTGCTAAACGATTTTTAAACGATTGAACGATAACGATGTCGTTATCGTTCAATCATCTGCTAAAATCTTGTAGTGGATGCCCCCCTTAAGACTGAGATGATCTTCTTCCCACTCTCTTCCACTACCTCACTTCCCACAATTTCATTATCTATTGATGGCACAACTATCTCCTCTAGCCCTGTCTTGGAGTTATCCTAGACTCCTCCCTCTCCTTTAAACCACACATTCAGCACCTCTCGCAGTCCTGCCGTTTCCACCTAAAAAATATCTCCAGGATTAGACCCTTCCTCACCCAGGACGCCACTAAAACACCCATCCACTCGCTGGTCATTTCCAGATTGGACTACTGTAACCTCCTCCTAGTTGGCCTCCCAGTCTCTCACTACAGTCGGTTCTCAATGCTGCTGCTCGGCTCATCTTCCTCTCCAGACATTCTACATCTGCTTCTCCTCTCCTTCAAGCCCTACACAGGCTCCCCTTCCCCAGATGCCAATTCAAGGTTCTTGCACTCGCCTGCAAAGCCCACACCAAATGCTCTCCCTTCACACTCCCGCCCGCTTCGCTCAACAAATGGATGTGGGAGTGGGAGGAAGTAATCAGTTGGCAAGAGAGGCGGCATGCAAGATTTTGCCGTGCTACTCCCTACCTTTGGAATGCTCTCCCTCTCCACAAATCTTTAAACGGGCTCTCAAGACCCACTCCTTTATCAAGGCCTTCCAGCTCTCATCCTAACCCTCTTCATGCTCTTTCCTCCCTATCTTCCCCTTCTGTGTCATGCCTGTCTGTCTGCCCCTCCCCTTTAGAATGTAAGCTCTCACAAGCTGGGACCTCTTCCCTCATGTGCTTCTCCTTACACTTTCTTCTACTCTTTACTCCTCATAAGGGCACCTAACACTTGACTGCCAACTCCCTGCCGCTTATTGTGAGTGCTTTAATCGCTGTTGCAGCAATGTATATAAGTCATGTCCTTGTCCTGCACTGTAATGTACTCTAAGTTAATTGTTTCTTGTTCACTTACTAGTTTTATGTACTATGTAAGGCGCTGCGGAACACTTGTGACGCTATATAAATAAAAGATAATAATAATAGTAACAGGCACAAAGGGAGAAATACTCCGGGAGCTATGCTTACGTTAAAAGCTGACTGACTATGGTAGTACATGAAGGCAGCAGCCTTGTGTCAGAAGAGGAGGCTAATATTGAGATCTCATAAAACATGTTCGCGGTCTCCTACAGCATCGTTCAGACCCCATATGTCATTCTTTTCTTATTAGAATATGCAGCCCCCACATGAAAAACTGACTACACAGTGGTGATCTGAATAAATGTGCTTCTTGCCCTCACTTAGAAAATCATTCTAGTCATTACATTAAAGAACACTTTCAGAATGAATAATTTTTAGCACAGATCTTATTTTGTCCACATATTTTGGCTAGAATATTTATACATCCTGATTATTAGATCACGGATGGGACCTTTATCTGTGCCTTGTAGAAGAGATCTTTGGCCCTCACTGTAAACAATTACTAACATAGAAACATAGAATTTGACTGCAGATAAGAACCACTTGGCCCATCTAGTCTGCCCCATTTTGAAACATATTATTACCTCAATCCTTATTAATCCTTACTTCTTCTGAAGGATGTCCTTATGTCTATCCCATGCATGTTTAAATTGATGTACTGTCTTAGTCTCTACCACCTCTGATGGGAGGCTATTCCACTTGTCCACTACCCTTTCTGTGAAGTCATTTTTCCTCAAATTTCCCCTGAACCTACCACCCTCCAGTTTTAGAACATGTCCTCTTGTTCTAATACTTCTCTTTCTTTGAAGAATATCTCCTTCCTTTACCTTGTTAAAACCCTTTATATATTTGAATGTTTCTATCATGTCCCCCTATCCCTTCTCTGCTCCAAACTATACATATTAAGATCTTTTAGTCTTTCCTGGTACATTTTGTGGTGTAGACCTTGCACCATTTTAGTTGCCCTTCTTTGTACAGTCTCTAATGTATTAATATTCTTCTGGAAATATGGCCTCCAGAACTGAACACAGTATTCGAGATGAGGACGTACCAATGACCTGTACAGTGGTATTATCATGTCTTTCTTTCTGCTACTGATTCCTCTCCCTATGTACCAAGCATCTGACTTGCCTTCCTCATTGCTTTGTTACAATGTTTGCTTGCCTGTAAGTCACCTGAAATAGTGACTCCTAGATCCCTTTCCTCTTCAATAGATTCCAGTATAGTGCCATTAATACTATATTTAACCTTTGGATTTTTGAGACCCAAGATCTTGCATTTTTTGGCATTAAACTGCAGTTGCCACGTTCTTGACCATTCCTCTAGTCTACCTAGATCATCAATCATTTGTTTTACCCCTCCTGGTGTGTCTACCCTGTTGCATACCTTTGTGTCATCTGCAAAAAGGCATAGTTTTCCTTCAATACCATTTGCAATGTCACAAATAGAGATATTAAAAAGCACTGGTCCAAGTACAGATCCCTGAGGTACTCCACTGGTTACATTTCCCTCTTGAGACTGCACTCAGGGCCTGATTCAGACCCGCTCGCAAGCGGGTCGATGGTGCCCTAGGCAGCTCCGTCGTGCGCAGGGGAAGCCGTCGCTCCAGGTCTCGCACCAAAGGGGGCGTGCTGTCGATGTTGATTGACAGCACGCCCCCTTTGTTAGGCGTGCCGGGGGCATAGCTGCCAGACGGAGGCGTTCCCATGGGAACGCCTACCGTCTGGGTCCGGCCCCACGTGATGTCAGTGGGAGTGATTTTGGCTCTGATAGAGCCAAAATCACTCCAGGGCTTGCGGTCACTGAGACCCTACCGCAGCGTCTCGTCGCAAGCCCGATGGTCTTGACCATCGCGACCATCATCATGGACGCTCGCATAAGCTGTGGGTGGTAACCCACAGCTATGCGAGCGTACAAGAGGCCGCTCCAAGTTTAGGTAGGAGGGCCCTGATTCAGAGCGAGCCCTCTGGTCAGAGCGTCCGGCTCTGAGTCAGGCCCTCAGTTTACTACAACTCTCTGTCTCCTATCCTGCAGCCATGATCTTATCCATTCAACTATCTTTGTATTTAATCCCACATTCCAGTTTATTTAACAGTGTGCAATGTGGAACAGTGTCAAAAGCCTTACTAAAGTCTAGATATGCTATATCTATGCCCCCCCCTTTATCCATTTCCTTAAGTCACCCAGTCAAAAAAGTTAATAAGATTTGTTTGACATGATCTCCCCACAGTAAATCCATGCTGTTTGGGATCCTGCAAGTTGTTGGATTTGAGATAATCTACGACTCTTTCTTTTAAGAGTGTTTCCATCAATTTCCCTACTACTGATGTAAGGCTCACTGGTCGGTAGTTGCTTGCCTCTTCCATGCTTCCACTTTTGTGCAGTGGGACAATGGCCCTGATTCAGAGCCGGACGCAAGTGGCTGCTCGTTCGCTCCGAGCGATGTTTGCCCAACTGCGGATCGTAATACGCATGCGCGAACCAGTCAGTGCGGCCGAAATTCATGTGCTCGCAAAATAGCGAATGCCTGCTAATTTGAGTGACAGGATGAGGCGTATGTGGGTGGTAACAGGGGAAGGTGCTTGAAAACGGGGAGTGGAGATCCGATCGCAGGCGTGCTTAAAGGTCAAAACGGGCGTTTTATGGGTGTGCATATTTAAAACAGCAGCGTCATTGACCACGTCACTGGGTTATTTTATAGCCAGAACTGCTCGCAAAATTGTGGTAGCAAAACCCAACCACAAGAATAGCGAGCAGTTCATACCCTGGTCGATGTACTCGATTAATCTAATAAATAGCGGACATGACGTAGGATGCGAGCGGCCAGGGGGCGTATTTTTCCAAAAAACGAACGCAAGTTTTGTTCGCTCGTTCAGACCTAGAGGCGGGAACAGACCGCAAACAGCGAACGGTTCATTTGAATAGCCACCCCTTGTTTTAGAACGAACGACCGCAAATAGCGAGTGGCTCTGAATGAGGGCCAATGTTTGCTCTTTTCCAGTCCTTTAAGCTCATTTAGTATCCTTGGATGTATCCCATCTGGCCCCATTGATTTATCCACTTTCAGTTTTGAGAGTTCTGTTAGGATCGTCTCCTCTGTAAATGTGCTTGTACTGTAGTAGTGAAAATGGTTTAAATTGGTTCCTTGTGACTCAATCATGAGTACTGTCCAACATCACAAGTAGCTTCCCAGGATAGCACAAAGCCTTGTGTGAAGCAGGGGTGACCCTCCTGTCTCCCCAGTATATCAACACCAATAGATCATGGGTTAACCGTATGTATTTGTATGACTTGTTTCAATTTACACTAACTATATTCAGAACAAAATGTCTCCCTTGGTTAAAGTAAACCAAAAAATTAAAATAAATAACACAAACAGAGAATAATAATAAAAAGTAAAAAATATTCAAAGTGAAAACTAAAAACCTGGGCATTAGGGCCCTAGAATGACATTAGAGAGAGTAAAGCACACATAAAGCAGGGATGATCACTCACATTTATATACCAGCACATAAAGAGTTATTTCCTAATTATTCCCCAATTAACCAGAACTACTCTGACCTGTACTGAAAAGAGACAACAGATTACCCTGTTCTACTTATGTAACATTATTTTTTCCTTTTTTTTTTTTTATTTAGTTCCACTTCAAAACTCAGACAGCTTTACTGTAGAAGACTTATAGAGTGACCGAGACACATGAGGCCCTATTAGAACATAGAATCTATATCACTTTCCATATTGACTGGGTCGGGATCCAGGAATGATTATTTCTGCAACGATTCCATGGAAAAAACACAGAATCCCTGTGAGCGGAAAAATTATTTTTTATAGAACAAGTTTCGGCATTCTCTAAGCAATATAGACAAGCGATGTGGATGATGAAATTAATATAAAATAGTTTATTTCAATTTGTTTCTTTCTAATAAATACACAAGTAATATCACTGACAAACATACATAGAGTTCTAGATGGAGCTGCGCTATCTGGTTCCCCATGAAGGAACTGTAGGCATAGGACATGGGGAAGTAGCACTGTTATACGCCAGGCGGATGTGTGCAGTGTACCCCCAGCCCTGCACATACTGGACACACAGCCATCAGTTCTCCTCATCAGAGGAAATGCCTTCAATTTCGTCACGATCTCCTCCAATGGCCATCCAGAAAGCTTTGGCAACCTGAAACGATGAAAGCCATAAGGCATATGCAGTAATACAGACTAAATGACCTGCTTCACCGCCTCTAATAATTATAGCGCAATACACTGTGGCTGATCAGGCATAACCCCTGCATGTGTGTGATCATTTACCTTCTCTGCGTGCAGCTTTCTTTGCTCGTGTGGCAACGTGGCAGCTTTATCTGATGAGAAAAGGAAACATTATGGATAGTACTTATACTTATAGAATGAATAAACAATGAGGGACAGTTATAAAAACTGTTACAGCAATATGTGCAGAAAAACTGGTGTTGTCCATAGCGTCCAATCAGATGTTTGCTTTCATTTTCTACACTGTACTAGAAAAACACGACAGCTGGAATTTGATTGGTTCCTATGAGCAGCATCACTTTTTCTACAGTATCTTTTAGAACCATTTTCATGAATGTCCCTAGAATAGATTACAAATGTTAAATTGCATTTTCTTATTTACAGGTGGACGAAAAGGAAAACAAATCCTAATAAAAGGGGGATAATTATTCCGGTATTACTGTACTTGGATATAAGCTCGTTGTTATCATAGAGTAGTGTGCCCTTCACTGCAATTGCTCACCTATGGCCTGAAATGGGTAATGGTGAAAAAAGCCAATGGGTAATGGTGAAAAAAGCCATCTTCCTATGTAGAACTTATGGAATGCAGATGATTTTGCAAGAGAATTGAATCTCTGCCAAATTGGTGTTTTTGTATCGTCATGAACGTCTGTCATATTACAGAGTCACTCCAAGTGATAGGCACAAAACACCCATTGTACAGCCTAATCCTGTGCTTAATTCCAATAGGGCCCATCTGCAGTGCAAGCATGTGCAACAATGCCGACCAGGGTATTTGCCGGAGAAGACCAAGGCTCACACAAGGCAAACTAGTAAAGGTTTTTTTCTACTGCACGAAGACAGGTTTATTTAATGCAGTTGTGAAGGGATCACTGCCATGATACCACACAACCTGCGAGACGCAGTATAGAAAACAGTCTGATGCAATATCTCACCTTTCATTTCCTGAAGTTTGGAGAAAAGTCGGCCATAATTCTCCAGGTCTCCTTCTCCTGAAGTTAGGCTGGCCAGCTCCCGAATGTCTAAGTCTAGCATCGGGTCTGAAGATGACAACAGGGAGTGTGAGTTTGTATTACGGTGTTGGGTTTTTGTAGGCAATTTATTATTACAACGGTGAAATTGAAGACAATATTTTAATAGATGAACAATGACCTAAGAAACAAAACTCAACATCAATATATGATGTGTGTGCCGGACTCGGAGGTACTGTATTATTAAATATTGAATTCCAACAGGTTTATTCATGCAAAGCACAACAAATATACACACACAAAAAGGACCATTATCTGATTTGGCATTTTAGCGAGCAAAGCCTAGAATTAAACTGAATACATAACTAATCTGACCAATAGAAATCTGTGCATGTGTAAGGCCTGCGCAGGAAACACAAACCTATCCATTTAATAGTGACGCCAAAAACTTACATTCCCAGACACACAATGGTTAAATAGAACAACAGACACAGCAAACGTGTATTCTCTAATAGACAGCTAGGCTCTCCCATCCCATTGTGTAATACTGTTGGAACACTTCTATACGAGTTTCATAGTTTGTAGTGGGATATTAGAAGGAAAGTCTCCGGATCATTAGGAGTGGAAGATAAAAATGTCCTGCACATTCTACATACGGATGATCTTTAGATATGCGTCATGTCATGCTGGATACCCTGAATCCACCCTTACAGCCATCTAGCAGTATGTTTGAGGGATATTTGCTTTTTGGGAAACTGATGATAGCACTTTTCACCCCATCACTGCAAAGTTACCCCAGAGAGTGTAGATTATCCAATGCTCCCTAAATTATTTTTATAACTGGAGATTTTACAGCCCGTGAGAGGGCAGAGGGTGTGTTGTTGGAGTTCTATTGTATGCAGAATATTACAAGTAACTTGCAGAGAATGGTCACAGTATCTACCAGCTAGGAAGGGACGATAATTAGGAAACAATCAACTCTACTTTTATTGCTCATTACCTCATTTTACTAGCAGATAATATGTATTTTGAACCAGTGGCCACTATGGTAAACGCGAGATGGAGCACAGACTTTTCCTGAAAAACCAAAATACTAAAGGACTAAATAAATATTGTGCCCTTGTGAGGTCTTACATGGCGCCACTAAAGAGATTTCAGGGAGCAGAGATCTATCTTGTGTCTGGAACTGGGGGCAGCATATAAATGGGGGGGGGGGGGGGGTGCTGCTTCTCGATAGGTCCATCACAAATTTCTGGACAGTATTTTGAGTATTAATTTTTGTTTTACTTTTCATTACTTAATGTTGCAATGTTTAATTAGTTTGTACATGTGTTCTGTACGCTCATGAACTGCGTTGACAATGACTGTGTACTTAATGCCTTAAATGCCATAATGCTGCATCATTAACCATTGTGTATATTGCATGGAAAGATATCCTGTGGTTTCACTATTAGTGATATAGAAATTAAATTTTACAAATTAAAAAAGTAAAATAAAAATAATATCACCTTCTATTATTATTATTAGAGATTTATGCCGATAACGCTGACAATGTGTTTATTGCACGAAGAATAACGGAATATTATCCTGCATGTAGACTCACCTACAATAGTATCGATCTGAGAACCACAATGGCTGCCAGAGCCCCCAACTCGTCCCTGTTCCGCAGATTCCCCACTGGACACGGAGACCTGAGAGAAAGCGGTTCATGGTTTAGTTGGAGACTTTGCCAATGACAGAAATATCTCATGACTAAAACGTCTGTAAGAGCATGGCAGTCATGTGCGACGTAAGGAATAACCACATTTGTTCCTACTGGTTATTAATGGCACTGTAGACACCCATTCTTTTCTCTTACGTAAGGCAACATAATATTAAATGGTCACTAACCTCTCATTTTTAGGTTAACTAAGTCAGATGTACAGTATAATACCTACTGTCTCTGCTGATCTGCACATAGAAATCTGACAGCGATATGATATGAACGACCTACCAGCAGGGACATGTGGACCTTCTACAAATAACAAAACATTAATGTCAATCTTGCTGTTCAAATCAGTCTACGATCAAGAGTGTTAGCTCCCTAACCAGGGGTTAGTTGCAAAGAGGTTTTGGGCCAGCACAGAAAGTAGCATATAGGTGCACAGCCTGTGGCACTCTAACCCTGTGCCATAATGTACTAACTAGCTTCCTCCTTACCTAGTTCCACCCCTATATCCTCTTTTGCAGAAACACTGGCTGACATCTAACAAAATAGATAAATACTTTTAATATAAAAGTTGACTATTGTAGTAACTATACAAGAATATCTTCTACTAGAGGAAGGGAACCAGTGTCTCTATATTACGAGTGGAATTACAGAAGCTGGAACTTGCAGCTGGAGAACCAGGGACAAGATAAATAGACAGGTTACTCTTATGTCCCATCTGCCCTACATAATCCCTGACAGATGCAGGACGCCCACTTACATTATCCTGTGCATCTCCGCTGCTTTCTGGGTTGTGGTTCATGGCCGTCAATGAGCTGAAGATCCCAAAGGATTGCTCTGGAACAACATGGACATGCAGTTACCACTCACAGTATATCCTGCAAGTTGAATACACATCTGGAATGCAAACACATGGAGAACCTGAGGGTACTGGAACACAGTTCAATGGTGTTACACAATTATAATAACTTTAAAATTAAATTAAAATATTCAATGCCTTTATAGCAACATTGTTACAGTGCCGATTGTCCTTTCCAGTTCATTATCAGCACCCAAAGCTGCTCCTATGCAGGACAATATATCTGCGGGTAATATCTGTTACAAGGCAGCATGCTTATGGTCATTGGGTGTCATACTGGTGTTGCTGGGTAAAGTTTTAAAGTTTGGGATGACATGTAATTGGCACTGTGCCTTCTGGCTGCACCGGCCATACTTATGGAGTAGTCATTGTCGCTGCCACTCACCACTCTTCATTTCCACATTTGACCACACATTGGCGTTTAGAGCTTGGATTACACGGGTGACACCAGTGGATTCTGGGAAATCATCTGCACAGAGGGAGAGCATTTTAGAAAAATTTTTTATTAAACAGTTCCAAAATATATAAGGTAAGGTAGGGGGCCAGAAAAAAGAAAGGGGAAAACAGGGGAGGGAAGTGGAATACATAAAGATATGGTGACACATATCCATTACATTTACAATAAACGTGTACGTAGTCCAAAGCAGGACCCATTCAATCAGGAGTAATTACTAGGACATTCACCGTAGAGAAAACAGAGAAGGAGAACAAATTATGAAGAAGTTTCACTAGGGGATTCGTTACGATTAAGAGGGAGAGCGAGAGGAAGGAGGCCCATCTGTAATGTATAGATGTCATGGAAACCATTTCATGATCGGTGAGGAGGCAGAGGTGGAATATGGGGCTCCTAAAGTCTCCATTTCAAAATTAAGCTGGATTTTAGATACCATCTTGTTAATAAAGGGGTGCTAGGCAATTTCCAGTTTTGGACTATTGCCGCAACGGTTCCATTTTGGAATAGAAAATGGGTACCGATGTAAAAATAAACAATGCAAGGTCAAGGGATACCAGACTCTATGGCTGGGTACACACTTGAACAACGGTGCGACACTGCGACATAGCGATGCAATGTAATGATATTTGCCATCACCGTACATACTGCACGATCTGTCGTCCGTGGAATCGTCCCATTAGACAAGCAGAACATCAAACGGGAAAATGCAATGAACGACAGGTGAAAACAATGAACTGGGGGTATACGCTATACGATGGTCTTGGATATTGGCTGAAAGTTCTGAGATTGTACGATACATCATATAGTGTTTACCCAGGAATTAAAACAAAATCCTCTATCCATAGCTGGCAAATAAAGAGGAGAGCCCAAAATATGTAGAATATGTCCCCTACTTTCAGGAAACATTTCTGAGGTTGACAGCATATTGCCCGTTTCAATTCTAAACTTACCGTCTTCATCTGGCAGCTCCTCAGGGTTCAACTCTACCAACTCAAACCCATGTTGGATACACCACTCCTGTGCCGTCTGTCGGCTCACACCTAAAAAGAGGGCATTATTTTAATGAATCCGGCTCCTGGACACTTACACTGTGATTGCCCTAACCCTATTTGCAGACGTAGAAATGTTCAATACACCCTAGCAGAAATATTTTAAGAGCACAGAAGGATTAAAAACTGGACTCGCTTCATTACAATAACAAAAAAAGTTATAAAATCAAGACGAAAAACAAAACAAAACAAAAAAAAAAGCAATTTGGAGAAGAAACCGGTCATTAATGTACACGTGAAGTTGCTAGTGCTTAGTGATGAAGAAGCCAGGATCTCTGTCGGCTGACAGAGATTTCCTTGCCAATGCCTCTAAACTGCAGCGGCTGACTGCGGGACCCCATGGGTCACCGCAGCCAGCTGATGATACGCAGATTATCCGATGCTGCATTGGACAACGCAGCTCGGATAAGTAATGCACAGGGGGCGTGATGCCTCCTGCTGCATTACCATATCTGCAAGAATCGCAATTGCAAAGCTGCCTGCGTGCATAAATCATATATCTATAGCCTCTATAGCCTGTTTGCATACATCACATATCTATAGCCTGTGTGCAGCTTTGCAATTACGATCCTTACAGAATCAGGCCCTGAGATCGGCAGGTCGCCCATACACACCAGCAGATGTCCGATATATCTTTCAGATATATTGGGCATCTGCTGTGCTGAACAGCAGATCGGGTATGTCTGTGAACGACATCGTTCACAGACATATCTGCTGTACACACGGCGATTACCTTTAGAAATAATGCCCATTCAATGGAACGGGCGATATATCCATCAATGTGTACCCAGCTTTAGAAAATCAGTTTTTAGAAATTAAATAATGGCAAGATTAAGCGTTAAAAAGAAAATATGCTCCACCTGAATAGTGGGGATTACATTATTGAGAGCATGTAGATTACAATGAATCTCAAAAATGAATCCCTTCCAGCAGACAAAAAAAAAAAAAAAAAAAGAAATTAGCAGCTATTAGAACAAGTGAAGGTCTACTTGTGCCCCTCTAAAAGTGAATCCCCAGGACAAAGGCGAACTCTGCCCTATATCTGTACCAGCAACCCTCTAGAGAAGGAGTGGGCAATAAGTGGCCCTCTAGGTGCTGTTGAACTACACATCCCAGCATGCCCTGCAACAGTTTTCGCATTGGCAAGTAGCAAACCGTGGCACGGCATGCTGGAATGTGTAGTTCTACAGCAGCTGGAGGGCAGCTTATTGCCCACTCCAGCTCTAGAGGCTACAATGAAACACTGCATTATCAGCAAAGACTACAGATGGTAACGCAGTCTCCTACAGATAGAGATATAAATTATATAGCATAAGCATTATAACAAGTAAAAAGATTATAAAAAGCCAAACCACTAAAATCAACATGGACCAGCTTCTCACCGTTATCAGACGCCCGGTCACACACCAGGATCATGACGTCCAGCAGCCAGTCTTCCAGCAGCGGGAGCCAGGGCGCCACCTTCTCTAGGCCAGACTTCTGCCATGACATGTGGGTGTTAGTGAAGACAACATTCAGGAATGCTGACACAAAAAGTAAAGAGTTTTATTTTTAAAGTGGCCTCATCTTCATCAATTCACATTCATATCACACGGGACAATGACCATGGCAGTTTTGCTAGCATCATCGAATGTCAGACATTTATCATAGAGATCATTATCATCCACAATTTCTCTTCTGGTGATATTCTACTAATAAACAGAATGACCCCCTTTGTGGATTTTGACCCCTTAAATCTAACCTCAACAGCTTTATAAACATACAGCACTATGACGTATGGGTGTGACTGTACGATATATGTTCCCTGGAGACAAATAGACGAATTCCTGGAGACCAATGTAAAATAGGTGCATCAAGTCACTGAAGGCAGCTGTGAGCCCAATTAGACGGATTGGCGTCAATTTTGTGTGACCTCATTTTATTGGTTCCTAGGCTTTTATGCCTTAAAAAGCAATTGGTTCCGATACTGGTAAGCGGATGCTGATCTACTAGTTGGGAGACGGATAAATTAATTGAATTTTCAATTTGCCTGGATTTTGGCACAAAGTCATAAAGGGTCAATTCGGAATGTGCAAAAGAACGGCGCAGATTACGGTTTGTGACATCATGCCTGCTTTTGTTGAAGTTACTTAATTTTACATTTGCAGATCCAAGAGCTTGTACAGTCTCATTGGAGCAGTTGGGATGACCTCTGTAGTTTCTTGTTGGTTGTGAAATGAAGTGGAAAACAAGATTTCATGTTACAGGACATGACTATATGAACTAGCTGGTGGGCGGAGATTGCACACTTAGGAAGGAACCCCCTGTTTTGCCGATAGGTCCAGAGAATCTTCCTCCCCATATAAGGACAAGAATTCCGCAAGTGGTCAGAGGCACCGGTAACATGACCTCATCCGTATACTTTAGATGGGATAAATTTTGTACTTTCAGAAAAGTGCACTCTGAAAATATATAGTAATAAGTTCTACACTGCATGTTAGGTTGGATTTTGGATGATGAATGTGGTGGAGAGAGATCGATCATCATACAGGGTAACAGTGCCCTTTTTACAGAGGTGTTTCCAAAGACCCAAAAGGGGCATCATGAAAAGGTGCCATGCAGACAGCTACATCCACTAGCATAAATAATGAGAGGGTGCAACAAGTATGCTTTCCAGAACATAAAGGATCACAATAAACTATGAAGTATGATTCGGCACAGGAAAACATTTTTATAGCAAATATGTTCCCATCTATTGAAATAGGCTCTAATGTACATTTATTTGAACACACTTGTGTTGTATGTGACATCAGAGCCACTTACCACCATGCTGTCAAAGTAGACGATGAAGGCCTGGACGGACTCGGCCATCTGAGCAGTAACATGGCTCGTGCTGGGTACAACGCAAATATTCACAGTGGCTGAGTAATATTTGTTGTCTATCCTCCATGGGTACTGTCTCACTCCCTCCACTTCTTGTACGGGGGCAGGAAGCTGCTCTGCCCCAATGATCTCTGCAAGGAACAGACAGTACATGGGTCTCCTTTCACAGGCAAGTAATAATAAGACAAATCTGTTTACGTGGACAAACGTATGAGAATCAAAATTAGCATGATGAAGGCTGGAGCGCACTACTATAACTATTACAAAGAGAAATAAAACGGTTGTCAGAAAATCCTATGATATAGTGTCTGATACAAAGCTAGTGCAATTATCTGTGCAACTCCATGTGTATGGTCGCACCGCCCACTGCTTTGCTGTCCGCAGCCGCAAAGGTCATCATTAGTATAAGCACTTACACGTACCCCAAGCTGGGTGCAAAGATCAGTTGTAAACAGGTGTAACTTCTCTGTACGAACACCTCAAACTAGCATGGAAATTTGGCTACATGCCTACGACACACCCACAAGACCGATCTTTTCCGGGCGTTCACAAGTTAGCCGCTCAGATGCATCAAACTTCATTGACACAGCGCATCCCACAGGCTACCTCAGGCGCAACACATCCCACAGGCTACCTCATTGACTCAATGCATCCCACAGGCTACCTCACTGACGCAACGCATCTCACAGGCTGCCTCACTGACACAATGCATCCCACAGGCTACCTCACTGACACAACGCATCCCACAGGCTACCTCACTGACACAACGCATCCCACAGGCTACCTCACTGACACAACGCATCCCACAGGCTACCTCACTGACACAATGCATCCCACAGGCTACCTCACTGACACAATGCATCCCACAGGCTACCTCACTGACACAACGCATCCCACAGGCTACCTCACTGACGCAATGCATCCCACAGGCTACCTCACTGACACAATGGACGACCGGCGTCCACCGATGTTCGGCGATCTGTCAGAGGATTGGTGAAATTGTACATGTTAAATTTCACAGATTTGCAAATCACGATCATATTTTGATTATGATTGGCAAATCTGTGAAACCCAACATGTTGGATTTCACCGATCCTCTGACCTGGCATAGCAGGAACGCAGGATCACGGCGATCCGTTGCAGGTGTATGGGGGCCTCACGTATGCTCAAGTGAGTTCTGAAGTTATTGAGTGTTTAGAGATTAGAATCGGGGCCGTGACACCTTTGATTTCATATTATCTGTGAACAATATTCTGTTTTATTGCCTGTTATGAGATTGTTGAGCTAGGACATTCCCGTCACACAGTCTGTATTACTGCGGCTCAAAACGCTATGCAAAAGGGGGAAAAACTGGTCTATTAAAGCCGGCCTTACACAGTGCGATTCGACCTTGCGACACGACAGGGAATCCGATGGCCGACATATTGGGAGGTCCCCACACACGCTGCAAACGGGTGGCCGACCGCCCGATATGCCAGCACCCCCCTCCCCCACCCGCATAGGATCGCACATCACAACCCCAGATCAACTGAACCTGCAGTAAGATCTGGAGGTGCGATGTACGACCATACGGGTGCGCACACTATCATGCCCAAACACGGTACGATATAGCAGTGATAATCGTACCAATCCATCGGATCGGCTGCTTTATAGCACAGTGTATGGGCACCTAAGATTGCTTATGAAATACTGGTATCTGAACAGTGGCATTTTAGACAGCTCTCTACAACTGAAGGAGTCAGACTTATTTATAGGAGATGTGGCACCTGCACATTAGGGGTTAGACACACACAAATGCTGTGCACACACATACTGTGCACAAAAGTACTTAGGACATCCATACTAAAGAGCCATGCGCTCTCTCAGACAGTCATAAAACACAGTGCGCCCTTCTCAGACAGGCTGCTCCTCCAAAACAAATGTTATCCCAGGAATGTGCTTTGAACATGTGCCTTCCAAGCCTGGCTCCAGAGTGGAACCCAATGAGAGTAAGCAATAAGCAGACAAAATAAAGTTTGTATCAGTTTCTTCCCCACAACATGCTGGCTGTCATCCCTTTTGTTGACTAAAGTCATCTCTTTCACACCCTACACTTCTATTCTTAATTAGAGGATAAGCCTAATGGTGCATACACACGGTCACATTTGATGAACGATTTCTGACAGTATTAAAATGAATGAAATCGTCAAAATCTGACTTCAAACACAGTCGATGTCAGAGATCGTTATCTGACATGCGGGAACGCGCATCATTCGTCGATGCATGCCCTACATGTCAAAGATATGAACGATTTTTACAATCGTTATCGTTCATATCTGATAAGAAATCTCACCGTGTGTATGCACCATATCAGAGAGAGCTCTGGATTTATAGGATCACTACAAATAAATTAGCAGCTGCCTTTAATGAAAAACATTGAGAAACATATCTAAAAAGTTCAGCAGATGTTTCCAATGGGGTGAACATCATCGATGCACATTGTACTTCCTGTATTAGCTCCTGCAAGTCAAAATAATTACAGTCACATTAAAGGCACCTTATAGACGAAAAAAATACTTAATAAAACAAAACTGCCAGTTGTCATTATACTTTACTACTATAATTCAGAGCTTGAATATGACCTTTTGAAGGGCATATTAAACACCTAGAAGATATGATGCCTAGTCTGTGAAGTGTGGCTATTAAATAACGAGACTATACTTGTAAAAAATAAACCATACTGCGCGAGTTAAAAGTAAGTCGGGGAACATTGACCTTGGACTATACCAAAATGGTTTTGTAAGTTTCACCTCTCTAGCACAGATAGTTTGCTGCCTGACGGCATTTGAAGAGGTTGCGTTTTTCCCGGGCGTTGTAAAAATGCTTAGTTCAAAAGTAGAGCGACGTGTTAACTTAATTTGTAGTTGGATTGAACAAAAAGCCCACCGAATCTTTCCATGTGCTAACCGAGGCTTACGGGGCAGATTGTATGTCACGTGCACGTGTGTTTGATTTAGTGACGGTTGTGAGGATGTCGAAAATGGTGAATGTCCAGGAAGGCCTTGCACATCAAAAACAAATTAAAATGTGAAATAAAAATTGAGAAAATTGTCCGAATTGACTATCGACAAAGAAACTGTAATGCTGCCCATCCACTACTAGATGCGGGGACGACAACACGATTACGACATCAGTGCCGTCGTCCCCCTAGGGGTGAAGTGCATACACTGAACGTTCAGACGTTCAGTGTATGCAGATCAATCATCCCCGAACATGGCAAACTGACGGCGGTCGTTATGTTGACCGTAATTTTCGGGCAATGATAGATGTTAAAAACGACCAGCGGGCGCATCGCTGGTAATTTTTAACATTTTATTGCCCGATTGCGGGTGATTACCAAGCGATCACGACGTCTGTTATCGCTCAATCGCTAGGTTTAATCACCTAGTGGATGGGCAGCATTAGGTAAGTTTTGTATCAAGATCTTAACATGACAATAGTTTGTGCGGAGAGGGTTCCAAGGCTTCGCACTGCAGAGCAGAAAGCAAATTTGTAACTTTTGGAGCAAATTCAAGCAGATTTGCATTTTTTAGATAAAGTTATTATCTGTGAGGAAACATGGATCTTCTAGTAGGATCCTGAGACAAAACGCCAGTCCATGCACTGGAAAACACCATCATCATCATCAAGAATGAAGAAAGCACTTCAAAAAACAAATCCAAATTCAAAGCCATGTTAATGGTTTTCTTTGATATCATGGTGTTATTTTGGAAATCTGGGTATCAGAAGGTGCAATAGTGAATCAACAATACTACAAAAATGTTCTAGAAACTTTGAGGGAAAGAATCAGAAGAAAGAGGGCAGATTTGTGGAAAAATGGCTTCATTCTCCATCAGGGCAACGCACCAGCCCACACAGCTCTCTTTTTGAAGCCATTTTTAGCCGAGAAACAGATTGCAGTGCTAGAACACCCTCCATACTCATCAGACCTAGAACCATGTGACTTCTTTCTTTTCCCTAGAGTAAAATCTGTACTCAAGGGAACCCATTTTGCATCAGTTACTGAGGTAAAGAAGAAAACGACGGAGCTGTTGAGACAGCTGACAGATAATGAGCTACAGCACGGCTTTGACCAATGTAAAATAAGAATGCAGTGGTGTGTGTATGCAGAAGGGGAGTACATAGAAGGGGAATGCAGCTAAATTATAGAAGGGGATGCTGGCGATTAGAATACCGGCGCCGGAATTCCAACACCTCTCAGAATCCTGGCGCTGGCATCCCAAAGGTAAGTAGGGGTCAGGCACTAGGAGTGATTAGGTTCAGGCAACAGGAAGAGAGGGTTAGGATAGGGGGAGGGTTAGGATACCTACCTACACTTATCGGTATCCTAACCCTGTGGGGATGATGGAGTCAGGATTTTGACCGCAGGCATCCCGAACCCATCCCATATTGAGATTGTGCAGCAACAACGAAAAAAGATAAATATATAACTAAACAATAGTATATTGCAATAATAAAGTCATTTATATATTTGTCTGTATAAATTATTTCATGATGTTTTCATACAGGCTAATTAGACAAATATAGTATATGTAGGATTAAGGTTTGCATCATCTTTAAACTAAAACACTTAAAACCGAGATTTACGCTAATGCAATCACAGCTGCGATCTCTTACTGACTGCTTAGTTAAGCCTTTGGAGACATCAGCATATTGTCACTGAGCATAGGGACGTAGTGTTCCCGCTAGGCTGACCTTTTAGCGGAGCCCAGCTAAAAACAGCCAACCCTGTGCCTTCCCCACCCGCGAGCCGCAGTGTCCCGTGGGTAGGAAAAGTTGCGGTGACCAATTACCGCTGGGTGAATAGACGCAGAGCACGTGCGTATAGCATCTATTCACCATGAGGGGAGAGCTTGGGGGAAGCCCAGCACCTCCGTAAGTGTTGGGCTGGCCCCCAAGTGTAACAAATTGGGGGCCTTTGGTGTGCGCAGAGGATGCCCTACCTGCGAGTCTGCGCCCTTTACCCACATTCTAGTGGGAACACTAGGGAGGCCCACTGCTGCCTTCTCATATCCGTCCGAAGACGTGGAACAGCGTAAACATAGATAACACAGATCGGCCAGCTGCGCAGCTTGTAAGTCAAGTCTGACCTGCCTCACACACTGCGGCTCTCCTGACATACTGAGAGCTCTCATACTGCGAAGGGGATCGCAATAGCTAATTTATGCACGCCAAGGAAATGGCATTTAAATGGTCAGACACGCTTACATTTTTCTAACCCCCCCCATTACCTACCCCGAATGCTGACTACATGTCACTCACTTTGAGTGAATCCTCTGTATGATCGTAATCACAATACAATTGATGCAAGTGCGCAGTGCGGCATACACTCAATCTGCGGAAATATCGACATTGCGTAAATCTCCAAATCAGGTCCTAAGAGTCTAATTTTATACCAATGTTTTTATATGAGGTTATATGTGAATGCATTTACATATTAAAAGTATTACACTATATACATATTTTCCTCTGTTTTGGGCATGCACATATGACAATTGAGTCGCTGACTCCCCCAGCTGACCCAGGAGGATGTGGCGCTGGCAGACTAACTTTGGAGGATATCACATTGAAAGAAGGAGGAGGTTATATCTATTGACATTTCTACTTGCCGACATTCTGGTTGCCCCCACTGTCAAGTCGGCACAGCAGACGGGGGCCACAATAACGCGATTCACCGCAAACTGCGTCATCGGCTCCCCCCAGGCTGACCATTGGTTTCTATAAGTGGGAGGCTGCAGGGGGAATCGGAAGGAAGCTGTGTGGGGGAGGGGTGGGGTTTATGGATTGGAGGCAGGTGGTGGCCAGGACACTTGCCCACTCTTCCAGCAACTGGGAGCACCACCTGATTTTCGGGAGCCTCACGCCCGTTCCGGTATAGTAGGTGTGTATGAAGTAGCTAAAGTTATAACCCTGAACTTCAAAATACTTGATAGCATATATTAATAAGAAATCCACAATAAAGGTACTCTTATCTGGCCTCCCTATCTTTCACCTCTTATCTGTCCTCAAAGCTGCTGCCCGACTCATCTTCCTCTCCAAACAAACTACATCCGATTCCCCTCTCCTACAGCCCCTACACTGGCTCCCATCCCCCTTCAGAACCCAATTCAAACTTTACACACTGTGGGCCTGATTAAGACCTGCTCGCGAGTGCTATGCGCTCGCAAGCGAGTCGATGGTGGTACAGTGTGCATGCGCACGACGGAGCCGGCTCAGTCATGCGCATGCGTGAGACCCAGATAGCGATGTTGAGTGACAGCACGCCCCCTTTGGTGGGCAGGCTGGGGGCGTGGCTGCCCAGACGGAGGCATTCCCATGGGAACGCCTACCGTCTGGGGCCGGCCCCGCTGACATCACAAGTGATGTCAGTGGGAGTGTTTTCGGCTCCGTTTCAGCCAAAAGCACTCTTGGGCTTGCGGCAACGAGACCCTACCACAAGAGTCTCGTCGCAAACCCGATGGTTGCGATGGTCTTGACCATCATCATGGCCGCTCGCTATAGCTGTGGGGGGTGCTCTTCCTATCATTGTGAAGCAGAATTCACCAAGTGTTGGATTGTTCACTCACTAATAGGGAACATGAGCTGGGTTTACACCGTCGTGAGACAGGTTAGTTTTACCCTACTGATGAGGTGTTGTCGCCATAGTAATCTTGAATAAGAGGTCTTTCTCATAAGACCAATGACATTCACTGTGACTTTATTGGAAACTATTAGTGTCAGGGATCAAAGCTCTTCCTCTCATAGTTAGGATTCCTTTTTCTTTATGATTACCCACAGCTATGCGAGCGGCCAGGAGGCCGTTCTGAAAAACCCGAGGGCCGGCCCCGATTCAGAGCGAGCGCTCTGTCAGAGCATCCGGCTCTGAATCAGCCCCTCACTTACAAAGTTCTCACCTATTTACATCCCTGACCTTATCTCCTTGCACAATGCTGCCCGCCAACTCCACAAATTAATGCCGCCTCTACTCCCAGCTGATTACTTCCTCCCACTCATGCCTCCGAAACTTTGCCCATGCTGCTCTTTGTCTCTGGAACTCTCTTCCCTCTCAGGTTCTCCACCTCTCTACAAAACTTCAAAAGGGCTCTCAGGCCCCACTTCTTTATCAAAGCCACCCAGCTCTCATCCTAACCCACTGCTCCTTTTTCACCGTCTCTCCTTCTCCCCGTTAGATTGGAAACTGTCACAAGCACGGCCCTCTTCCCTCATCTAAATTATTATCTCCTCCCCACTGCGAAACACATCCCTTGGTTTCTGCCGCCCTGTGTGTATTTATTATGACAGAGCTTATAAACCATGTTCTGCAGTGTTCTGTGTCACTTGTTTTTCTTGTTTTGTTCATACTGTGTATGTTATGTGCTAAAGGTGCCTACACACTTGGCGATATTTACTGAGCGATTGCGACATCGTAATCGTGCAATCGCTCAGTAATCGTGCACTATAATGTCGGAAACTAAAGCAATGCGCGCTCCCGCTAGTCGTTTCCGAAATCAATCATCGCCTGAACATGCAGGCCAATCTGCCGATAACGACAGATTGGCCATGTTCAGGAATGATGGAGGGTGTCTGCACTGAACGACATATCGTTCAGTGTAGGCACTACAGGGCATCAGGAATGAATGTCGTAATCGTACTGTCTTTCCTAATCGCCTAGTGTGTACGCACCTTAAGACGCTGCAGAGCCCTTGTGGTGTCATAATATAGATTTTCTTAATTATAAAAAAATCCTTTAAGTGTAACTTTGAAAATAAACTTTATCGGTGTGATTAGGATAATTGGATAGGCCACTACACTGCATCTAAATAATGTGCATGATCTCATTACAGCCTACATTTCTGTTATGCTTAACATGTCACCTACACACAGCAGCTGTAGCATGGGTTGTGCTAGATCCATATCCAAGAGAATGTAGGCTATCCATTCACTAGCAATGAGCAACATGACAGATATAATAATGGTGACTGATGGGTATAAGTGACTGACAAACTAAAGTCACCTTATGATATTTCCTTTAATACAGGATCCACTAAATCAGGGGTGGGGAACCTTTTTTCTCCCGAGGGACATTTTGATATATATAACATTATTCGCAGGGCTGGTACAGGCCATGCCCCCTCTGTGTGATGTCACAAGGGACGATACCACAATCGCCGGTGACTACAGCAATGCACAGATCATCCAGAGGATGCTCCGGTGAGCTGTAAGGGCAGCAGTGTGACCGTCTTAAGGACGCTCCAGACGGCACTGCTGCATATATTCTGGCTGCAGGGTGAGATTCTAGGCACCTGCTAGTAGATGAGGCTGGTATTCAATCGGGAAACCGGCTGACGTAAGCCCGACAGCCAGCTTCCCGATTGCTTTATCCCGGCGAGGGTTAAATGACAGGCGTCTAAATCTAGACGCCTGTCATTTTTCCGACGCCGGGAGACCGGCATCCCGATGAAAGGGATACCGGGCGCCGCGAGCGGTCAGCCGCGGGATGGGGTGGGGGGAGAGGGTTAGGTTCAGGGCACCCGGGGGGGACTTAGGGTCAGGTACCCCCCCGGGAGGGTTAGGCACCCCCCCGGGGGGAGGTTAGGGTTAGGCACCTCCCCGGGGGACTTAGGCAGCGGGGTAGGGGGTGTTAGGTTTAGGCACTTAGAGGAGGGATTAGGGTTAGGCACAGGGGTGGAGGTTAGGGTTAGGCACCCCTAAGGAGGGTTAGGGTTATGGGGGTTATGTCAGGTTAGTTTGTACTTACCTAGGGACGATCGGGATTTCCAGCGCTGTCGGGCTGCCGCTGCCGGGATCTCTGCATCAGTTGGACTGATGCTGCCGGGAATCGAACTGACGGCCATGCGTCAGCCAGTATTTCATGCCGATTCCGATTAGGCTAGCAGAAAAAAGCTCTGAGGGCCAGACCAAATTATTCCGGGGGCCTTATGTTCCCCATCCCTGCACTTGGAGAAAACGTTGGCAGTGTATATATGCAGAGTAACAATAATAATATTAGTAATGCTAAACAGGAAACATGTTTCATTCTTAAGAGCGTAGAAAATAACAGCTGTGCTCTAACTGTATTATTGAGTAAATGCGGGGTAGCACAGTGGTTAGCATTGTTACCTCACAACACTGAAGTCATGGGCTCAATTCCAACTAGGGCCCTATCTGTGTGGTGTTTGTATGTTCTCCCAGTTTTTGTGTGGTTTCCTTTGGGTACTCAGGTGTCCTCCCACAATCCAAAGATATTCTAGTAGGTTAACAGTCTTCAGAACAAAAAAAAAAAGAACCCTAGTGTGTATGTGTGACTCCGAGCTGGATTCAATTAGCCGCATTTAAACGAGAAGTTTTCGCCCTATTCGGCAGTTTTGGTGCGATCTTTTTGCATATTTTCGCAATGCGTGCTCCCGTTTTACACCCCATCTCATTACAAAACACGCAAAAATGCATTTGTGCGATAATTGCGCATGGCGAAACTAGCGAAAACTACAGCACATTTTGGGGTTCTTAAATTGTGTGAAATGGTCGTTCTATGCATATTTGCATAAGTGTGGGAAATTGATAAAAAGCAATATTTTGGGGAGAAAATAAATACTGCAGTTAAATTGGGGGTACATTTAAATGGGTGCTAATATATTTAAGTCTTTAAAGTGCACTTTAACATTTTTTAAAATACACCTACTGCAGCCACTTGCAATGTTTAACATTTGACCCACAAGACTATTCTGGAGCACTCTTATAGCCTATATAAGTATGAATTATAAAACATAACTTTTATTATATCAAATAACTTAAAATAGACTTACAAAACAGATATAATAGAAAAAGGCGTGAAAAGTATATAGATAAGGGTGAAATGGAATAATGACGTTTAACATATAGATGACAATCACAAATACATACAATACAGAAACACCCAAGGGGAAAAAAAAATAAAAAATCTCATAAAAAACAATGTTACTGCTTTCATGTACAAAGGTGGAGACACTGAATTAATATCTCTCCAGTGATGTCAATCGCTGTAATTTATTCACAACAAAAGGCACTTATTAGATACGATTAGAAAAAAAGGATGTTTTTTCTAACAGTATCTAATAAATGCCTTGCGTTGCGAGGTACGCAACAATCGTCCAATTGCGATCCTTGCTGAATCAGGCCCCATGTCCTACATTTTTAGCCTAAATTAGGGATTTTGCACTTTTTTTTTCACCTACTCTCAGATGGTGTAAACTTCACCTGTTTCTGTCTATGGAGTATTCACACATGTGAACACTTAAGGAATTGGACAGTGCAATACGCACTTATGTGCGAAACGTTTGCATCTGCGAACACTTTTCGCCCGTAATTGAATTCCCCCCTATGTGATTGTAAGCTCCACTGGGGCAGGGACTGATGTGAATGACTAAATATTCTCTGTGAAGTACTGCAGAATGTGTGCGCACTATATCCAAACGAAACAAACAGTACATTTACAGTCATAAAGCTATCAGCATAATCAATGACGTACTCAGCAATGCAAGCTTTGACAGCCACCTGGTGGAATAAACTACAACCATAAAAAGAAACAAAGTTGTGTATTCCATGCAGGAGGAACCCATGGAATTACCTACAATACATTTATGCAAAGAGAACAGAAGGCTTTAAATCAATAAATTAAAACGGAGATGTCTTTGATTATTATGTAGAGGCTGAATACTATGCAGGCACACTGAAATGTAATTATTATGTATTAGTTAAGTGCATACAGTGCATCTGGAAAGTATTCACAGCACTTCACTTTTTCCACATTTTGTTATGTTACAGCCTTACTCCAAAATGGAATAAATTCATTTTTGTCCTCAAAATTCTACACACAATACCCCATAATGACAACGTGTAAAGTTTTTTTTTTTAGTTTTTTGCAAATTTCATTAAATAAAAAACCTAAGAAATCACATGTACATAAGTATTCACAGCCTTTGCTCAATACTTTCTTGATGCACCTTTGGCAGCAATTACAGCCTCAAGTCTATTTGAATATGATGCCACAAGCTTGGCACACCTATCTTTGGGCAGTTTCGCCCATTCCTATTTGCAGCACCTCTCAAGCTCCATCAGGTTGGATGGGAAGCGTCGGTGCACAGACAATATCAGATCTCTCCAGAGGTGTTCAATTAGATTCAAGCCTGGGCTCTGGCTGGGCCACACAAGGACATTCACAGAGTTGTCCTGAAGCCCCTCCTTTGATATCTTAGCTGTGTGCTTAGGGTCGTTGGCCTGCTGAAAGATGAACAGTCGCCCCAGTCTGAGGTCAAGAGCGCTCTGGAGCAGGTTTTCATCCAGGATGTGTCTGTGCATTGTTGCATTCATCTTTCCCTCTATCCTGACTAATCTCCCAGTTCCTGCCGCTGAAAAACATGCTACCACCACCATGCATCACTGTAGAGATGGTATTGGACTGGTGATGAGCGGTGCCTGGTTTCCTCCAAACATAACGCTTGGCATTCACGCCAAAGTGTTCAATCTTTGTCTCATCAGACCAGAGAATTTTGTTTCTCATGGTCTGAGAGTCCTTCAGGTGCATTTTGGCAAACTCCAGGCGGGCTGCCATGTGCTTTTTACTAAGGAGTGGCTTCCGTCTGGCCACTCTACCATACAAGCCTGATTGGTGGATTGCTGCAGAGATGGTTGTCCTTCTGGAAGGTTCTCCTCTCTCCACAGAGGAATGCTGTAGCTCTGACAGAGTGAGCATCGGGTTCTTGATCACCTACCTGACTAGGGCCCTTCTCCCCCGATCGCTCAGTTTAGACGGCCGGCCAACTCTAGGAAGAGTCCTGGTGGTTCCGAACTTCTTTCATTTATGGATGATGGAGGCCACTGTGCTCATTGGGACCTTCAAAGCAGCAGATATTTTTCTGTACCCTTCCCCAGATTTGTGCCTCGAGACAATCCTGTCTCGGAGGTCTACAGACAATTCCTTGGACTTCATGCTTGGTTTGTGCTCTGACATGCACTGTCAAGGTTGGGACCTTATATAGACAGGTGTATGATTTCAAAATCTTGTCCAATCAACTGAATTTACCACAGGTGGACTGCAATTAAGCTGTAGGAACATCTCAAGGATGATCAGTGGAAACAGGATGCACCTGAGCTCAATTTTGAGCTTCATGGCAAAGGCTGTGAATACTTATGTACATGTGGTTTCCTAGGTGTTTTTTTTTTTTTTTTTATTACATTTGCAAAAATTTCAAAAAAAACTTTTTACACGTTGGCATTATGGGGTATTGTGTGTAGAATTGTGAGGACAAAAATCAATTTATTCAATTCTGGAATAAGGCTGTAACATAACAAAATGTGGAAAAAGTGAAGCGCTGTGAATACTTTCTGGATGCACTGTATATAGGCAAAGCCACTAATGTACAAACACAGACCATATATAACCATGAGAGTTACAAAGGCAGGCATCAGATGAATGACTCATAGCATAGATTCAGCGATATGCACCATGCAACGTGACGGGGATCAGACATATCAGTCGGTCCCCACACACCGTGGGATCGGATGGCCGACCGCCGGATATGCCAGCTCCCCCCTCCCCCACCTGCACAGCGCTGCATGAGATCGCACATCGCATCCCCAGATCGACTGAACCTGCAGTAAGATTTTGGGGTGCGATGTATGACCCCACGGCTGCACTCACTGGCCAATATCATGCCCATACACGGTACGATATAGCAGCGATAGCGTACCAATCCGTCGGATCGGCTGCTTTATCGCACCGTGTATGGGCACCTTTAGTGGTCTAATGTCATTTCTGGCACTAAATAATTTTTATCCAGCATGTACTTACATTTTCCACAATTAATCAAGTATTGTTATATACTGATACACCCTAAAACTGATCACTTGATTTATATGTATTTACTAATAAGGATTTTTTTTTAATCAACAAATTGTCCATGTTTTGCTACAAATAACATTGATGTTCTTATAAACACTTTGATAAAATCCTTTATTCTCTAATTTATTTTATTTTTTTATTTCTAAAGCATGACTAGCACTATAGCAAAGGTAATATGGTGGGACTTATTCATTTTCTTGCTATAGTTTAATACCTTAAGAGCACCTATTACTTTAGGGTATATATCCTTGATGTGATGAGTGACACTGTGGTTGCACTGCCACCTCCCAGGGCAGAGGCTATGGGATCACGCATAATGCATTAGTTTGGAGAATTATCCTTGCCAAAACTACTCTTAGGTTTATTTTGGACACATATCTGGGACATGTATTCCCGCATTGCGTGCACGGAGAAACGTGTATGCTTGCCAGTATGCAGAGTTGTACGCATCATGCCATTTATCCAATACCAAGCGTGCATCATCGGTGCACACTTGTACCAGCCAGATACAAGGCAAAATAAAATAGTCGGAAAACTGATTGTGGCAATTCTGCAATCGATTGAAAATGGGAAAGATTTGTATACACAATCGATTGCAAATTGCACGATTGCTGCAATCAATCTCTGATGAATGGGGGCCTTTACATACAAAGCATCTGTTTTTGCTTGAAGCTGGCGGAAGCCAAATTTACCTGACGCTAATGCCAGTTTCCACAGGGCTAATGCAAGTTTCCATATGGCTTCATTCAGTAAGCTGCTCTGCCCACTGTTTTACCACTCACAGACGCAATAATCATCATTTGTATTAACTCTTGCATCTGCCCCATGCTAGGTGCAAGAGATCCGTCAGAAACAGGCTTCCCTTTTCCGCATGGTAGACTCGGATGAGAATAGCATGGAAATCTAGCTACACGTCCACGGCACACTCCCACGGACTTATTGAGGGCGTTTACATAGACGCTGCCCAGTAATGCCCATTTCATGCTATGCTAGATCTGCCTGAATCGCTCATACTGTATTTATGCAAAAATCTGTAAACTCATCCTGAGCCTGCGCTGTCTGGTAACACTCGCTATGTTCATCTATGAAAAGTGATGCGTCGGTCTCAGACTCAGGCCTGTTATCTCTAGCTATATAAATGAAACCGTATATTCCATTAATGGCCTTATTATATCAACCCACCTTACGGATTTATAAGGCAGTGCTAATTTTTTAGTAGCTTATACATAACTTCTATGGAGAATTACACCATCAATGGTAAAATTAAGAAGGTGCATACACACACAACGATTTGTTAAACGATATCATTTAACGATAATCGTTTGAAAAAAACGTTCACTTTCTGATTCAAACGATGAACGATTATTGTTCATGCGCGTTCACGTTTGTAGTTCAGTCAGACTTGTCAACTCAATGATTTTCATTAAGTTAATATGTAAAAATCGTTTGTAGTTCATAAAAATCGTTCATTACATTTAAATGAACATAGTAAATGAACAACTTTAGTAAACGATTTTAGTTCATTTTTTCAAGGTACAAAATTGTTTACTAAAATCATTCATTAACTCAATCGTTGTGTGTGTATGCAGCTTAATGGTGCGTACACACTACACGATATGCTCCCTGAGCGATATCGTATAGTGTGCCCCCGGCAGGCTATGCTCAATGTCGTTCATGACATTGAGCACAGCCGCTGAACGATATCATTAACGATATTGTTCAGCGCCGGGCTCTCTCCCCCATTCCCCAATATGCAGCAACCTGACGAGATCGTCAGGTTGGCCTGCATGTCAGCCCGATGAACGATAATGACGAACGACCCGCGGGAACGCGCGTCGTCGTTATCGTTCATCGTTTTGGGGTTAAAAATGGACGATAAAGTGGACGACTCAACGATAACAATATCGTTACCGTTCAGTCGTCCACTTTATCGCACCTTAAGACCATATATTCTACTTCCAGAAATTCCAACATCGATGATAGTACCTGCGCAGTACTACTCCTAATCATTTTTGGGATTATGATTGATGGTGTGGTGGCGCCATTGTTTGTACTTCTGCTGGTAGCCAGTCTCTTTGTGCAAGTGTGTTGGCATCTATAGACGCGCAGAAGGGGTATGTGGAAAATACTGTTTTATGTTGTCGGGGAGGAGGGGGATAAGTGGTGCGTGACTACAGCACATGCACTGGGGTAAACAGGGGCGGCACAGTGAAGTTTTACATACGGAGCCTAAAATCCTATCGCCGGCCCGGCACACCCTGCCACTCTAACCTACTGACTGCCCACCAGGATTAGCACATTTGGACGGGAAATACTGGGATGCCTATCACATCACTGATTTATTATATTGGGACTCCAATCATACATGTGACGCTACAACTCAGTTCCCCATGTTAGACTACGCAGGGAACCCGTACTTACGTGTAACCAGCCCTTCCTCTACGAATCCGGCCGCGCAGCTGGTTAGCAGCGCACAGGGAACAGAAGCCATTACTAGTCCGCTGCCTCTTCCGCCCTCTTTACCTGACCTACTTCCGCATGGCAACCACCCAACTTCCTCATGGCAACTGCCTTTCGGCTACGCTTCCGCCCGACGTCCTGTTCTGTGAGGCTGAATGGTAGACTCCACGCCCCCCTGATTTCAGTGGTGTAATCCTGTTCGCGTCCTGTTGCCATGGCGGCGGCGGCGGCGGCGGCGGCGACGGCGACAGGGAGTTGACTGGACCTTTTCGCCTAGAGGCTGGTGAGATGGCCGGTGTCACTGGCGGCCCAGACCCGGTGGGCCGCCTCCTAGTGCAGGTACCACGCTGGGCCCGGTGTGTGCATGCCATATATATATATGTATATCACCCTTACTTACCTACAAGTCACTAGTGTCTAACTATTCTCCACAAACATCTGCAGAATGAGTGCTCTCTAATATTTTTATGCCCCATTATCTCCTGTTAAATATTCCCATACATTTATGTATCAAAAATATATGTGAACAGCCAGTGTTACATTGTTAGATTCCCTTCTGTCTGTGTGCAAGCCACCTTATTGTAATGTATACCAAAGAGTCTGACACTCACTTTATCCATTATTATTAACAGTATATATAGATATGTATATATCCTTTAAATCCGGATACTTATGAATTATGCAGGTTTTGTGGCTAAGTAAAACCAGGTGAAATGCAGGCTTAAAGTCAGCCAGCCACAGAACCAATGTAATTCATGAGTGTTCCAGTTTAAAGAGATTGTCTTTGAAGCCTATATATAATGCAGCATGCAGCCACACACGCTTCAGCAATATAAGAAAGGGCGCTCGGTCACAAAGAGTTAATAGCACAACGTGTCTGCATCTCCATGAGGGCTAACAGAGACCAGCACCCCAATGTATTTGTAAAAGAAAAATATTTTATTTATATACAGTATATATATATATATATATATATATATATATTATATATATACATATATATAATATATATATATGTGTGTGTATGTGTATATATATATATATATATATATATATATATATATTTGTTTAATGTGATATTGAGTTACAAATGATTCATAACTAGAATGTTGTTTTTCTGTGGATCTGCAGGTGCAGAATGACCTGGAACACTTAAAGAAGAAACTTGTAGCTACAACCGAGAACGGGGCCTCTGTGGATATCCATGTGCTGGAGACAGCTATACAAAGGACAGAACTTGGACTGAGGGTGAGAATTTCACCTGTAAGGGTGTTTAGGCTGCCATAATCGTTTCACAACCAGAATGCATATGTTATCCATGTTTTCCTTTTAAAGGGTCTGAGAGACTTAGGGCAGAAGTGGGCAACCAGTGGTCTCCAACTGGTTGATCTACAAATCCCAACAGCCATGATATTACTATACATCCACTACAGCTTGAAAGCCAGAAATTGTCTAACCCAGTAGTTGCCAAATTTTCTTATATGACAACGCCCCATAGAGTATCAGTATCCGTTTCACGACACCCCTTGGCTAAAAGTTTGTTAATGAAATTTAAAAAAGAAAAAAAATTAAATGAAGTAAATGATGCTTACCTGTCACCCTTATGTTCAGTTATATGGTGGTGGACAGGGTTGTGCTTCTGTTTGTCCACATATTTTATGTTTGGCAGCTGCAAGCGCTGGTTTTGCCTATCACATTTACCATAAATAATTAGATTTCGTCCTGGACCACCGACCTGTGGCACCACTGCAAGTGCCCCGAGGCACACTGCTGTGACAAGACACCCAGTTTGGGAACCACTGGTCTAACCCTTATTTATTTAGGGTGATGAAATCTTGTATTAAAATGACTTTTGGAACATGAACTGCAGTAGCAGAAAAGTTTTCCATTTAGAGCCTCTTATTTAAACAATCAAACGGGAGTTATGTCTACCTATGCCATTATCCATAACCCTGAAAATGTGAACACGTTCCACTGTCAGAGATTAGAATAACCTTGGCAAAATTGTATTTCTAAGGAGACAAGGCTTAGGGTAGGATTTCTCTCATCGCTTGTTATATCAGAAAGAATGTTGAGTATTTTATAGCTTATGAAAAATGTTCAATTCCCGTCTTCTGGCTTTCTCTAAGACATTAGTCCTACAAGATACATATTTATGCTACTCATGTGTTCTGTAGTAGCAGAGTCCTCTCTTTGTTAGAGAAACGTGCATCTGAGGTTATAAATACACTATATTATATAATATATATATATATATATATATATATATATATATAAAACAGAAAAATGAGAGAGCACTCACCAGTCTTCTTGATGCAGACAAAAATAATATTTAATTTACCCACAGCATAATACAACAAAGTGTAGATGACATCTGCATTTTATTTCACTATGCTAAATAAAATATTATTTTTGTCTACATCAAGAAGACTGGTGAGTGCTCTCATTTGTCTGTTATATTACGGCTGACTATGGACTGACCCTATGGTGATGCCTGAGACTACGCACCCCAGCAATTTGAACAATTTAAATTTGTGCCATTTGGACTCTGCATTTATATAATAATCAATAGTCTGGCCTTGGTACAGATTATCTATTCCACATTACAGCGCAGTTCTACCCACGCCAGCATTTCAGCACATAGTCCCCATCCTTGTGTAAGCATTTATTCCAACAGTACACCAAGGCATCTTATCCGACATAGAAGAAATCAATGTCAAGCGCCTGAAGCCAGGGCATGACAGCTTGCTGAACTTCACTATCAGTTATGAGTCGCCTTCCATCCAGATGCTTCTTCAATGGTCAAAGAGATGGAAATCACACATATGTAGGGAGGATGGTCCAGTACCTCCAAAAGGTAGTGCCGCAACAACTCACGTGTGCGGTTGGCTGAGTGTGGCCTGGTTTTATTGTGCAGCAATACGACGCCTGTTTGCAGCAACCCAGGTAGTTTTTGACGAATTGCACGCCGCAAAGGACTCAGTGTGTCACAATAGCGGACAGCATTCACAGTATCTCCCTCGATGAGGGAATCAACAAGAAGCACACCATTGTGGTCCCAAAACACGGTCGCCATGACCTTCTTTGCTGATGGAGTTGTTTTTAATTCTTTAAAGGGGGGGACGATGCATGTTTCCAAGTCATGGATACTTGCTTAGTCTCTGGTGTCACATGATGCACACACATTTCATCTCCTGTAACAATACACTGCAGGAACTGCACTCCTTCCTCATGGCACCATGTCAAGTGCAGGAGAGACAATTCCATCCTATTGGTTTTGTGAACTTCTGTGAGTTGCTTCGGTACCCAGTGGTGGATGTACTTGGCCGGCTGGATCGTTGCTCATCTTGAACGTCTGTCCTGTCGGTATCAAAGGCAGTGCCCCAAACCCGTTTCCATGACATGAGGTTATCACCGCACACCTCAACAAGTTGGCGATGACTTTCAGCTGCTGATGTGCCCTATAGATGCAGAAATCTGATCACACTAAGCACCTCAATGTTTGACCATGTTTCCGCCAATCCGCCATCTTACAACTAATGTTAGGACAGTATGACTGATATGAGGAGCAGTGTAATGGCTGTTAGGGGAAGCAGTGGTCTACCTGCTCTGGCCTGTAGGGAAATTAGAATGTAATAGAGAACATTACGCATGAGAGAGGTCTTGTTACTTTACTTATTGAGCCTCCCCTGTATATATATGTATATATAATATACAGGGGTGGCTGAATTGTGTATGTATTTTGATATACCTGGGGTAATTCTCTTGGTAGAGGGATCAGTGTGCACAACAAGAGTCCACACACAGCTTTGCAGGTTAAAATAAAAATATATGGAGCTTACTGTCAGCATTTCAGGAACAAAATAATAAATGACCTAACCCCATGCAGGGCTCTACTTCACTTCTTGGCCCCTCTCTATAATGGCAGCTAGTCTGCAAACGTAAGACAGTCTCAGTCTTTCTAGTCCTGTTTCTTACAGGTTGATACATGGCCTCCTGGCCTTCACAGCTCCAAGGCCCACTGGTCTGGCTTGGCTGCCACCACTTCATAAACCACAGTCAGAGAGATTTGTGGTCCTCCCTATCACCTGCAGGTCTGGACATGGCCTCCCACTGTCTTCTTACTAGCCTTCAGGCACACTGGACTCCTGACTGCAATAGTCTCACCTGGACTCTCAGTGTTCTCCCCAGGCTGTTTTTTGCGGGTGCACCACCCGGCAAGAAACAGCCTACCACCCGGCACTTTGGGAGCCTGCAAGTGGGGACAGTATCTGGGAGCTGTATAAAAAGGACCAGATCATACAGACTTTGCAGCTTTTTCATTATCAGACGACTGGGCCTCTAATAAGAAGAGGAGAACTAATATATAAAATGTTATTTCAAGTTTAAATCATTATAATGTCAGGGTTCAAAACATTTTATTATTGCGAAGGTCCCCACCCGGCTACTTCTTGATGCCACCCGGCTGGAAAAAATTTCTGGGGAGAACACTGACTCTATACCAAGGCAGCACTTCTCTTGACCGCCCAGTCCTCCTTGAACTGACTCCACAGGGCAGCCATTAGGTCACATCTCCTTTTTCTTCCCTGTGTGACAGTGGCGTAACTTCATCCCAGGTGCCGGAGGCAAGATAAATGTTGGTGCCCCCCCCCCCCATTAAAATTCACCACCACCCCCCAGCACCTATGCCAGCCCCAGCTGCCACCGTCCCCCTATGCAGTTCCTTTTATACAGTGCCACCAGTAGTGGTCCCCCTATGTAGTGCCCCCAGTAGTGGTCCCCCTATGCAGTGCCCCCAGTAGTGGTCCCCCTATGCAGTGCCCCCAGTAGAGGTCCCTCTATGCAGTGCCCATTTTGCAGTGCCCCTTCTACAGTGCCCGCGTATGTAGTGCCCCCCAGCAGTGGTCCCCCTATGCAGTGCCTCCAGTAGTGCCCCCAGTAGTGGTCCTCCCTATGCAGTGCCCCCAGTAGTGCCCCTTATACAGTGCCCCCAGCAGTGGTCCCCCTATGCAGTGCCTCCAGTAGTGCCCCTTATACAGTGCCCCCAGTCATGGTCCCCCTATGCAGTGCCTCCAATAATGCACCTTATACAGTGCCCCCAGTAGTGGTCCGCCTATGCAGTGCCCCCAGTAGTTCCCTTTATACAGTGCCCTTAGTAGTGGTCCCCCTTATGAAGTGCCCCCAGTAGTGGCCACCCTATGCAGTGAACTCAGTAGTGGATCTTCCTATGCAGTGCCCCTTATACAGTGCCCCGTTATGTAATGCCCCCAGTAGTTGGTCCCCCCCATGGAGTGCCCCGTTATGTAGTGTCCCCAGTAGTGGTTCACTCTCTATGCATTGCCCCCAGTAGTAGTTCCCACTCTATGCAGTGCCCCGTTATGTAGTGCCCCCCTCCTATACAGTGCCCCCAGTAGTGGTCAAACTTATGCAGGCCCCCAGTAGTGATCCCCCCTATCCAGTGCCCCACAGATATAACACACACAGATTACTTAACGGAATCCCCGTTCCTGCGCCCGCCACATCTGCTCCTCTGTCCTCCCGCTCGGCACTATGGGAGAAACGTCATGATGTCACTCCCATCACTACTGCGGGAGCCGGAAGGTGGAGCTCATGAGTGAGCTCTGCCCGGCTCCCTCCGTTGATAAAGCAGCTAATAAGAGTCTATCTGACTCTCATTGGCTGATAAAACAAACACTTTGCCGGCGGCAATGTGTTTGTTACTGATCGGCGGGCAGGGGGGGTTTCTGTTTACTCAGAAACCCCCCCTGTGTGGCGTCGGGTGCTCAGGCGGTTCGCGGCGGTCACATGCTACGTGACGTTCACGACCATAGAGAACTCCAGCAGCAGAAGGTCATGGAGCTCCTCCATGCAGCTCCTCCTCAGCAGTGCCCGGAACAGTCGGGTGACAATGGAGCCAGGTGCCCCCTTCAGGGCTGGTGCCTGGCGGCAAATGACTCCATTGTCTCCGGGAATTCTGCTACTGCTGTGTGAGTCCCTCCAGCTCCACACAGAATCCATTGCTCACTATCACCACTTAGCTTTATCTTGCCACAAAACCATCAAAGTATTGTAGACAAAAGGATCAACACTCATCTCTTTTCTGAAAAGAAAAAGATCACATTTGTTGCTAAAGGTACATCATAATGATCAGCCCACTGGGTGTTTCAATCGAATGATTTTCTTCAGGTGCTCCTTCCAGGGTCTTTATTTATATATATATACATATATATGTTCATTGAGCAACATTAATATTAAAAAAAAAATGAGCAGAAGAGTACAACAGAGTCTATTTTTAATTGTCATTTTATGAAAGTTTGCTTAATATTTCCCTGGATAGCTAAATCTTGATCAAAGGTTTATTTGCAATAATAAAAGCCTGAAATGCGGGCGTGGGTGGAATGTGCTGTAATGTGCTTTATTATTATCGTTTTGCTCATAAAATGATCACAGGAGATCTGGGCAAAAATATATCTAGCGTTTGCCTAGCAGAAAAGTTGCACAATATTAAAACCAGGCTTGAATGTAGCAGTGTGCGTTTTTATCTTATGTATACATATTTATATAAAGACTTAGGGCTCTAGTTATTAACATTATTTTTACAAAAACAAAGTGAAAAAGGGTGTTTTCACACCTTTTTCACATTATTTTAGTATCACCTAAAGTTACTAAAGGGCAATTGGAGTAGAATTCGTAAAATTCTACTCCAAGCCCTAATTATCACTTATTTTTAGTAATCAGATCGCAGTTACCATAATTGTAATGGGAAATGCGATCTGTGTGCAAGTTACTAATAAATTGTGAAAAAATACCGGTGGAAGCCCTGTGATGATAACGCCACCTGAAGGTGACGTTATCCAGGGTCTCCCCAGGTTACCGGACTCCTGCTCTAACAGGCAGAGCAGAGCCAGGAGCCGGACTTCAGTGATCAGCTGTGTGGTCTAAACAGACCACAAGCTGATCACTGTTTAAAAAAAAAGAAAAAAACAATAGTAAAAAAAAAACTTACCAGGGACCGGAGATCGGGGCTCCGGTGTCTGGTGATGTCCTCCCTCCGGTCAGCTGGTCTCCCATCCTGCACTGGGACCCGGTCAGCTGACCGGGTCCCAATGCAGGATGGGAGATCAGCTGACAGGAGTCACGGAGGACATCACCGGAGTCCCGATCACCGGTTGTAAGTGTAATTAAGGAGTGGGGGTCGCGATCGTGGGGTGCAGGGCTTAACGGCGGCCAGTCAGCGCATACGCGGACACTTGTCATGGTATTTTTTGCGAAAATACCGTGATAAGTGTTCGATGGGGATTCGCAGAGGCAGAGCTTTATCGCAAGCTCTGTCCCTGCAAGGGATTTTTAGTAAATCCCTGTGATATTGGCTGAATTCACAATGTGAATTCAGTCGGTAATATCACACTACAATCTGCATTCAAAATGTGGATTGTAGTAAATAGAGCCCTTATTGAGTTGGGAATTTTGGGGGAACGAGAGGGTAAAGGGCGCTCAGTGCACTATTCTATGGGCGTTGAGAAAGATGGGAATACCTTAGTAACTGGAGCTTGTTGAGATAGTCTTTGTATTCCTGTGAATTCCTAATATTTTGCCAAGGCGCACACATCATGTGAAACGACAGGTGTTTATGTTGCCTGGTGCTGTACATGATAATGTCCATTTTACATATACAATTTAATATACTGTAAATGTTATCTGTTTGGCAGAAGCACACCCAGGATTACTTGAATTATATCAGCTGCAGCCCAATGACTATTCTCCAGGGCCATAAGGACAGGTATACACCGCAAGTACTGAAATGGTGAGCACTTAGCATTCTCGTTGATGCTAAACTACATCTCTCATAATACTTAGCCGACCACTGATGTCATGCTGCAAGATCTAAACGACTAACGACTGGCTGCACACCTGTAGCTAAATATGACGCCGTAAATCACTTACCATTGTCAACTTTCAGCTTATGATTACTCTACCCTCTATTATTGTAGTATTGACATATAGTAATTCTTCTAGTTTTAATTAACCTTTGGTTAAATTGAGTTGGTATATTTCCCCTGTATTTTGCCTGTTGAAACTTCCAAACTTGTGACAAGAGATAATAAATGACTGCAATATGTTATGTGACCTGGTAAAACACTTCTTACTACAGAATTGTGTTTCTTATGTAGGAGCCCTCAGCTGGAAGGTTCAAAAAAGACCCAGAAACCCTTTCCCTCAGATTGGCAAGATTCCAGCTCTCCACATCCAAGTCCAGCAAGTCACGTGTCTCCTGGCCAGCAGGTCAGTCTGTGGAGGTTTGCTAGCTTTTAGTTTAGGGGGCCAGTTTTTCAAGTGCATTTGGCTTGGGTCTCTGCACCTTATTGCATTCAGTCTTCATCTCATGCTCCACCCCTATGGCCTCAGTTTTTCTTCATCTCATGCTCCACCCCTATGGCCTCAGTTTTTCTTCATCTCATGCTCCACCCCTATGGCCTCAGTTTTAAAGAGTTCAGAGATCGAACAACTATCCAGTAAGCCAATCAAATAATCAGAATATTTAAAGTATAACGTTGTAGATCAGTGACTGTGTTACTCTTGTGTGACATTATTATAATTAACTTTCATGTGACAAAGTGTCCTCAGCGGTGTACAGTGTAACAACAAACATTAATAAACGCATCAGAGTATAGGTACAATACACAACGACTGACCATAACATAAATACATAGGAAATTACAAAACATTACAATAACACCACCGACTGGGAAAGAGAGATGACAGGGACAAGCTCAGAGTAATGATAAGAGACTATTAAGCTGCTGCAGAAAAACTGTGGTGTCTAACACATTTCTGTATGAATTGAAATTCATGCATCCAGCTTAAAGGCTGATTCAGATACGTGCCATGCTGAACGCAGATTCCTGATTATCGTGAACCGTGTGCAAGTGTGCAGAACGGTTCCTGCGTGATCGCACAGAGGGCCTGATTCAGAGCCGCTCGCTCTGATCAGGGCGGGGATTTTAATTTTTTTTTTTCTTCAGGCCGCTCGCTAAGCTGTGGGTGACCACCCACAGCTTTTGCGAGCAGCCTGGAGATGGTCGCGATTATCATGACCATCGGGCTGTGGTAGGGTCTCGGCTCCCGCAAGCCCGAGTGGATTTCATGCTCTAATAGAGCAGGAAGTCCGCTACTGACATCACTGGTGATGTCAGTGGGGCCGCCCACAAACGCCAGGCGTTCCTAAGGGAACGCCTGCGTTTGCCTAACCACTCCTCCCTTCCCCGCCTACAAAACGGGGTGAGCTGTCACTCACCATCAACAGCCGCCCCATCTTGTAGCGGGCCCCGGAGCGGCCGACCATGCAGAGTTGGGGCTCGCGCATGCGCACGCCGGAGGCGGCGAATGCGCATGAGGCAAACATTGACCCGCTTGCGAGCGGGTCTGAATCGGCCCCAGAGCCCCTTCTATGCCTCTGCCTGGTGTGTACAGCGGATATGTCTGTGAACAACGTTGTTCACAGACATATCCAATCCAATCGGGGGGGATTCAGACCCGGACGCAAAGCCGCGCACTTTCGCAGCCGTCAGGGGCAGGGTATGTCTTAGAGAGCAACCGCAGATCGAATGCACACCGGTCTAAAGACTCCCTCTTTTCCTTCGCCGCACACGTCATCTCCAGGAAGTATATGTAATATCAGTAACATCGAGCTGCTCGTAGCCCTTGAGGTAGACCCTACCCTGCCGCAAGCACTGCAATCACTTCAGGCTAAAATACAGCCAGGTGACGTGTACAATGACTCCTCCATGCTAATTATGCACGGCCATGAAACCCCGTTAGAACACACAGGCACGCCTGCGTTCGCACATCCACACCCCCGTTTTCAGAGACCATCCCCTGACACCACCCTCAAACGACACTATCTGTCACTAAAATTAGCGCTCAGTCTGTGTACTACGAGCACACGATTCACGATCGCAGTAACAGGCTTGCGCACTGCGATGCATGCGCAGACGGTCGACTATCGGCCATAGCGTACGTTCGCGGCTTATCATCCAGGTCTGGATCAGGCCCTCTGTTCCATATGGTGACAGATGAGCAGAATGGAGACAGATATTGAGATAATTGATCTCTTTGTAGTGACACTGGCCCAGTGCACCCACATGCTTTACCAAAGGGCATGATAGAGAATGGAAGTGGGAAATCAGAGCTTGTCCTGTTTTTCTCCATCCCTACTTGTGTGCACTGTACAGGTGTCTCTCCGCAGAGTGTTCCCTGTTTGCATCTGTTTCTCTTATGTTTTACCTGTCAAAAAATAATAAAAAATAAGAACGATGGATTACATAGACTCCATAGTACATATAGAAGAAGATCCAATTAACTGCATAAGCCACCAGAGCCCAATCCAGCTGCTTACACACTTTAACTACAGAAGGCAGATTCTGCTCACAGCCTATGGAGGTGAGGGCAGAATCTGCCCACGGTAATAGCTGGAAAAACACGGATCAAATCTACTCCATCGACTAACATTTCTCATATAGCAGTATAATTTACATGCATGCCAAGAGTGAGAATATCGTTGCCTGTAGTACCTTATATGCAGCATGAGCTATTAAGTACTGGTGTAACATTTAATTGACCATGTGGATGATATTGTCCCGTCACCATAATGTATCACATTTGAAATGTGAAACCTGCCATTTGTTACATGGTGTAGTGATGTTGCTGTAACCATGTAATACTGCAGAGAATGTTGGTAAGTGCATTTAAACAGTACTAATTATTGCACTATGAATATGCCAATGTATTGGCTACTAGATCTATATGTGAATCTAGATTGTAATACTGTCTATTATTATCTGACTTACTGGTATATCAAGATACCTATGCTTAAATGTGTTGGATGTACACACTCTGGGGGTCATTCAGAGTCGGTCGCAAGCGATGAGCTCTCGCAACCGACTCGATGTTGCCCCACTGGGAATGCGCACGACGGAGCCGGCTCCATCGCACGCATGTGCGAGACCCGGTTAGCGACGAACGCTCCGTCGCTAGGGGTCTCGCAGCAGACGGGGCGAGCTGTTGATGGTGAGTGACAGCTCGCCCCGTTTGGGAGACAGGCAGGGGGTGTGCCTGCCCAAACAGAGGTGTTTCCGCCGGAACGCTTTCCATTTGGGGGCAGCCCCACTGACCTCATTGCTGATGTCAGTGGGGAGCTTCCTGCTCGATCAGAGCAGGAAGCTCCCTGGGGCTTACGAGTGCCCAGACCCAACCTTAGGGTCTGGTCGTAAGCCCCGATGGTCTTGACCATCGCGACCATCACCCATGTCGGTCGCTAGAGCTGTGGGTGTTAACCCACAGCTTAGCGATCGACAAGGAGGCGGTCGTTCAGGATGCAAGCGGCCGCCCTGATTGAGGGCGACCGCTTGCAACTAACTACCGCCTCAGAATGAGGTCCTCTATGTATCCAATGTGCACATCTATTCATTTCATGTACTGTTTATTATGTAATAAAGTTCTTTTGGTAGATATAATATATGCAAATGCAGGATATAATTTTTGTGCAAATTAACTTATTTTTATCTATGGTCCAGCGTATGTGCAGTAACGCCTCAATTAGGCTCCAGTTCTGCCCATTCCAGTACACTTAGTATATGCAGATCTGGCACATGTGCTGGTAAGCCCCGTTTGCATGTGCCATACCCACACGTGTGATGATAAGAGTCCCCACTTCTCCGCTTCAAAAAAGAGAGCAGGGACTTCTAGAAGGTGACCCAACATTGCCAGGCCCCCTCCCTCCATTCCCTGTAATGGCACTGTTATTGTCTAAGGGCCTTAGGGCCTGATTCAGAGCCGCTCGCTATTTGCGGTCGTTCGTTCTAAAACAAGGGGTGGCTATTCAAATGAACCGTTCGCTAATTGCGGTCTGTTCACGCCTCTAAGTCTGAACGAGCGAGCAAAACTTGCGGTTGTAATTATGAAAAATACGCCCCCTGGCCGCTCGCATCCTACGTCATGTCCGCTATTTATTAGATTAATCGAGCACATCGAACAGCGTATGAACTGCTCGTTATTCTTGTGGCTGGTTTTTTCAACCGCTATTTTGCAAGCAGTTCGGGGTAAAAAAAAAACAAGTGACGTGGTCAATGACGCTGCTGTATTAATTATGCACTCCCTTAAAACGCCCGTTATAACCTTTAAGCACGCCTGCGATCTAATTCCACACCCCCGTTTTCAAGCACCTTCCCGTGTTACCACCCACATACGCCTCCTTCTGTCACTCAAAATAGCAGGCATTCGCTATATAGCGAACAAACGATTTTCGGCCGCACTGACTGGTTCGCGCATGCGTATTACAATCCGTACGCATGCGCAGATGTGCGAACATCGGTCAGAACGAACGAGCGGCCGCTTACGAGCGGCTCTGAATCAGGCCCTTATTCAGCAAGGATTGCAATATAGCGTATGCACGCAGTTTTACTACGGATATATGGTAATCCAAAGCCATAAGCAAAGCCGTCTGCCTGGAAACCCCCTCCCCAGTCACACATTACCACAGTAGAAATAGTAATATAATAGAAATTTGCTAATGTTGCATGTTCTTCTCAGTATCACAAATGAAATAATTTTAACATTTATCAGACTGTAACAAATAACCTGTGCACCAACTAGGAGATCTGGAAAACATGTACTATTAGGGATGCACTGCTATAGAACCCAATATGTACATATATGTCCAGGGCAGTGCTAGGTTCTTCTGCTGCTCCTCCAGACTCCCGGACTTGCTCCAATAGTCTGGAATGGTGCTCACATCTAAAATAAAAACATCCAGCTCAGGCAGGATGGCCTACTGCCGCATATAATGGCTTACTGTGATCTCTGGTCCTGTATATGCTGGAATTATGACACACAATACACTTTGTATGACACATAATAAAACTGGTTGAGTATTAATTCTGCCCTCTTCATGGACTGGCCACATTCGCTCTAAAATCAAGCATTTGGAAACCCCCCTCTAGAAATCCTGCGTTTGCCACTGAAAGCGATCGCAATGCCGCTGCACCACTACATAAGGATGCCCACTTCACCTACAAGCACATCCAGAATGTTTAGCAAGACTGCAAAAACATCGGTACAATCGAGTGCCATCGGACCCATACGCACAGTTAAGGCAGGTCAGACCTTACTCAGGAATTGCTCACTTCAGCGCACGCTATGAGGCCTCACCACCCACAAATGGTACTTCCTGTCAAGCACGCTGCGATGGGTCTGCGTAGTCACTGCGATCGCAAAGGCTGGCTCGCGCACACACTCTGAAATGCATGCGCAGAACACAACAATTGGCCAATTGCGTGTGTATAAGCAGCAGCGTTCCTTGCTGAATCAGGCCCTAAGTTAATTATTTTCTTGCAAAATTCCCACTTGCTTGCAGTGAATTGTTATGTAGTGGCATTGCGTTTGCATTAAAACCCACCAGTGCAAACTACATGTACAAATACACATAAAAGCTGCGCATTTGATAAGAGGGTCACATTTGCTCCAGCTTGCAGAAACCTCATTTAAATAAATCTATACTAATATTATAAGAACGTGGTGTCTGTCTGTTTGTTGTGGCACAAAAACTACAAAAAATAATTTTGTAGTGGAAACTCCTGGAAATAACCAGCACTTTGTTTCATCTTGAACCGTCGAGTTAAAACTGAGCAATAACAAAAACAAAATATATTGCCTCATCAATGCAAGATATACTGTAGGTGTGGCACCATGGGCGCGACCGGTAAGGGGTGGGGGGGACAGGTGCTTTGGGCCCACGTTCACTTTAATAGGATCAGGGCCGGATTAAGGACTGTGGGGGTCCCCGGGCAACACACATGTGTGGGCCCCTATTACGTGCCCTTTATGCAGTGCACCCAGTAGTAGTGCCTCCAGAAGTGTTGCCCCTTATGCAGTGCCCCCTATGCAATGCCTCCTGTAGTTATACCCCCAGTAGTAGTGTTCCCAATAGTAATGCCCCCTGTATAAATACCTCTGTAGTTGTGCCCCCAGTAGTCATGCCCCCTGTGTGTGCCCAGTAGTAATACCCCTGTAGTTGTGCCCCCTGTGGTAGTGGCACCAGTAGTAATGCCCCCTGTGGTAGTGGCACCAGTAGTAATGCCCCCCCCCCCGAGTAATGTCCCCTGTAGTAATGTCCCCTCCGAGTAATGTCCCCTGTAGTAATGTCCCCCTCGAGTAATGCCCCCAGTAGTAATGCCCCCTGTAGTAATGCCCCCCCCAAGTAATGTCCCCCTCGAGTAATGCCCCCAGTAGTAATGCCCCCCCCCGAGTAATGCCCCCAGTAGTAATGTCCCCCCCAAGTAATGTCCCCTGTAGTAATGTCCCCCTCGAGTAATGCCCCCAGTAGTAATGCCCTCCCCCCGAGTAATGCCCCCAGAAGTAATGACCCCCAAGTAATGCCTCCAGTAGTAATGTCCCCCCCCAGCAGTGGAAAAGCCGCTTGTGATAAAGAGAAAAAAAAAAATCATACTTACCTTAAGCCCCGCTCCCGCTGCCTTCTGATCCGCTCGGCTGGCGCTGCTCCTCTGCACTATGGGAGAGACGCATGACGTCACTCCCATAGTTCACTGCCTGAGCCAGAAGCCGGAGCTCACGAGTGAGCTCTAGTCTCCGGCTCTGGCTGCCACTGCGGGGAGGGAGCCGGGCGCCCGCTGGTTATAATCTCAGCGGACGCCTGGTGTCTCCGTGCGGCACAGGGGTTAGGTGTCCGGAGGAGGCGGAACTGGTTCCGTCTCCTCCGGTTCACTTTAACCCCGATGGCTGGGTGTGGGGGCCCGTCAGGTGTGGGGGCCCAGGAACGATCGCCCCTGTCGCCCCCCCTTTAATCCGGCCCTGAATAGGATAGGTTACATAGCAGTTTGTGCACAGGGCACACAGTGACATTGGTCTGAGTGGTGGGTGAAAGTGCTGCTACCACCAGTCTGTATAGCACTGCTGATCACATGGGCCACTCCTGTGACAGGGCCGCTATGCAAAGCAATACAACTACAACACCTTAAATAAAAAAATGTTGGCAGAAGCGATTTAATTGTGGGCGAAGCAGCGGGTAACAGCTAGTAGACTGTAGAAATGTGTAGGAAAAGCTCCGCTAGCAAATGCATTTAGATTTAAAAACAAAAAGAAATGTAAGTGCCATCGTCAAGCTCCCAAAATTCCATAAATGGCACCAGCACTATAGAATCTTGGCTCAAAACAAGAGGTCAACATGGATGGGGACCCTGATTAAGTAACCAACACCAGGCTAAGCAGGCTGGGCTGTTCACACTATCATACCGTAACCCAAAGTGTGCCGTCCTCCTGTCATTCTGAGAACCAGCACTTGTCTGGTCAGTGTAGGACTATGGCATCTGGGGATGGCAAAAAACCCTCACAACTATACCCAGTCCCAGAGACTGCCAACCTCACGCTGAAAGTGCTGGCATTCTTCCTGGCCTCCTTTGGATGTGACAACCAAACTAATGAAGGTGACTAGGACCACTATAGTCACAGTATAATGGATTGTGGTCTCTAAGATCTCTACAAGATTGCACCAACAAAGTAAAAAAAAAAGAAAGTTTAATAGAATAAATAAAATAATTATCTCCTTGTTCTTGTATTTCTTGTAATCCAGTGGGAAATTCTTCTATTTCTGTAATCTGTGTGGGAAAAAGACCCATAAAAGCTGATATAACTGCTGGCTACGAGAACCTGCCACTAAATGACTATGCAATTCATAGAGTGACCAAGAGTGCCAATCACAGGCAATTTCCCATTTTATTATATCTAATATTATTGTTTATTTATGCGGTGCCGCCAATTGTGTGTAGCACTGTAAAGAGAAAACACAATCAATTCAATATAAAAAATCCCCCCCCCCCCCAAAAAAAAAACAACAAAAACAAAAAAAACCAACATATAAGGGATGGACTAAACACGGAAATATGATAACTTTGTGAGTGACGACAAAATAATAAAACTCAGTGACTAAGGGGTGGAAGGAGGTAATTAATGCAGAGGCAAGACAACATTCAAAGGAAGAGTGGGAAGAGCAAAGGGGAGTGTGGACTGAGATGTAGGGAGATGAGGTCAGAGATGTAGGATGGAGAGGAGCAATGAAGTGCCTTGAAGGTTAGAGTGAGGAGTGTAAACTGGATTATATATAGAAAGGGGAGTCCGTCATGGAGTTGAAGGAGAGGAAGACTCAAAATGAAGGAATGGGAAAATAGGATGAGCTGCAGCATTGAGAATAGATGCAAGAAGGGAGAGTCCAGAGAGAAGAAGACCAGAAAGTAGGATGTCACAATAGTCCAGAGAGACAGCTGGGGATGAGAGAGAATGTGGAGGTGGAGAGGTCAGGGAAAGACAGGTAGATTTTAGTATCATCAACATAAAGGTGGTATTGTAGACCGAAGGATCTATTTAGTTAATCGAGGGAGGAGGTGTATAGAGAGAAGGGAAGGGGACCAATGATAGAGACTTGGAGAATAGGGAAAGATGGGGAATGTAGAGGCAGAGAAGGAGTGGTTAGAAAGACAGGAGGAGAACCAAGAGAGGGCATTGGAGAGGGGGTCAGTTGTGTTGAAGGAAGCCGATAGGTGGATTATAGTCTTCATTCTAGCACCCTGCACCTGTCACAACCTGTGCAGTTCCTCTATCCTGCCTGGGGTGTCGCTCTCTGCTCTGGTGCTTCTAACACACTCAGCTGATGCAACAAACTGCTAAAATACAGCAGTTTGTGTGCTAGAAGCACCAGAGCAGAGAGCGACGTCCCAGTCAGGATAGAGGAACTGCATGGGTTTTAACAGGTGCAGGGTGCTAGAATGAACACTAGATTAGAGTGTAAAAATGACCCTTGCCGTAAGTGGTGAATGGCGGAAACCCCGTAATAATGAGCATAAGCATTTCTGGGCGATGACCCCCAAAGCTAGGGCTAGAAAAAAATCCTCTGTATTGTGAACAGAAACAACTTTCATGTTTTTGCCTTATGATCAGATACAGCTGCAGCCTTTAGTAAATATACCCATAAGTGTAATATTAATTATTACTACACATCTGTTATATCATGAAGCTTCCTGCACTGACAATATTCATAATGTTGATATGGGATTAATGTATCCATGAGTGTCATAACCATTACTATTACCTTATTAATAATGATAGATATTCTTATTAATAAAGGAACGCAGTCAGTGCATAAGAACACTATTTAGTTGACCTGTTCCCACCACCTGTACCTACCTCTGGCACAATACTGTTAATCTCGACCCTCCAGCTGAAATTCGCAAACACCTGCTTAAAAATACATCTCCTACAACAGAGCCCTCATTTCTTACCCGAATGAAAGTGCTGCTTTACCAGCTGTTCCACTTGCATGGCACGCTGGCAGGAGCAGCCTCATTATTAACTAGTTGTGGGTTCCAGCTGGGAAATTGCTACCTATAATTTGCCACCTTCTATCCTTCAAACAAGGTAAACCTCAGTAAGCACAATAAAGCCGCAATCCGGATAGTGATATGACGTGACTCAGTGGGCCTGAAATGTGCTGTGCATGAAGACGGCTGTTCCTTATCATTTCACTGTTGTTTTATTTCTTTCTTTCTTTCTTTTTTTTCTAAACCCATTTGAAAGTTTGTGTTTCTCTTTTACTTTTTCATAAAAGCTGTACATTTATAGCACAAACCTAACACTTTAGTTTATTATGTTTACGTAACTTTTGAGCAAAATCACTGAAATTATTCTATTTCTTAGACTGTAAGTGTAAAACTGCATCCAAAAACAAAAAGATGCAGTTTGCCAGCCACAATGAGTGGGAAAGATGTGGCCAGCTCTACATCGGTAATATACATGCATTTCCAGATATGGTGGGCAATAGTCTGCATAATTTCGTACACCAGGTGTCGAGTACCCACAAGTCTTCCATCTATGGGCAGGCACATTTGCATCTGTGCCACAGTATTTATAGATCGCATTAGGGATGCTATCGGTGAGTTAACCATGGATGGTACCAATATGATTAACATTGATGATTAAACTATTGATGGTTTGCACCCATCATGGACATTCCTGCAGGGGTGAATGGCAGATTGTCCAATCACTAATGTGGGTGGGGACAAGCAGCGCAGACAAGGGCGTTGCTAAGCTTTGTGGTCCTCCGGCGCAGAGTGGGGGAAAAAACATTCCAGCCTCAGGATCATCGATGGTGGAAAACCTTCAGATCTCCGCCATCAGTGACAAAATCATCGACCATCAGTAACAACATAGAAAAAAGTACTTTGAGCCATTTTCAGAGTTAGTTGTAAGAGCAAAAATTAGGTAAACCCATGTTGCAGTGCAGATTTACAGTTGGGAAGGACATGGCCGAACTTGATTCTAAATGCCACTGTAAAAACAAAGCTCCCAGTATTTATTCGCTACATGCAAAAGCAGACCGTATTTGCCCTGCATGCTGCTTTCTTTATTATTACTAGTAATAAGGCCACAGCTAAAAACATATACCTTTTCAGATAGAAAAATACGGATAATGTCAGTTTTAAAGTTACTGCATACTTAGCTAAATCTCATTATATTTATATATTTATTCTGTTTACAAACCAAACTCATTATATCAGAAACTCAATCCTGAATTCTGATGTTTTCTTCAGGCAGTTTGCATATAATCCCGCAACTTTTCACCGCAATAAATGAAAATAGATAGCATTTATAATAACGCTCCCCACAGCTTATTATAAGATAACCTGGGGGACAATTCAGTGAAAAGCTGTATACAATATAAAAAGTAGCTCTGGTACCACAATTCAGGGCGATCTGCGTGGATGTGGGAGAGCTTCATCACAGATATTCCTGCAGACCGCTATCAGCTGCTAAAGAATAACTGATGTTTGTAGCCACATGATGTCGGAGAAATGATCCATATGCGTCCATCGCTTTTATTTCAATAAGCGTTATTTACTATCTGTAAAAATGTTTTTGTTTTTTTATTATTCTTTATTTAAGAATACTTATTTAAGAATACTTTAAGCAATCAGTAAAAAAACACAGAAAAAAAGACAAAATCAGTTACACTGTGGTACATGTAGAGGGAAGGTAAATAATACAAGCTTCAAACATCACAACGTATTCTGGTCCAATGTGAAGAGAACAGAAAGTGAAGAGGACACAAATATCATGGGACACAAACAGGTCACCGGATTTTTTTGAGTAAATGAGAAGTAAAGAAACATCTATTGAAATATCAATAGTTATAAGCAGCGGCGGCTTCTTACCTGTCTGGCCGGGGGTTCTGCACATCACCCCTCACCTCCCTTGTCATCCCGGTGATTGACAGCTGATGTCACTGGGAGGTGGGGCTTAAGTCTGGTGCCTGTGAGGGGCGTAGCCTAAATAAGGGTGGCGTGGCTTAAGCCCGATGCTTCCATGGGAAGCACTCTCTCTGCTATTGCAGTTCCAGGGAGAGAAAACACCTCTCCCTAGAACTGCCTGTCTGGCTGTGATCAGCAGGGAGTGCTTCCTTCCAATGACAAGTCACTACCACTGATAGCCTAGGCAGTACATGCAGTTGGTGGATTTCACTGGGGAGGCTAAATTCACCACTGGTTATAAGGAGAATGAAGGTTGGAAATAGAAAAAGGGTGGAGGGGGGAGGGATAACCATAAGGTAAGGCTGCGTGGGGAATTATAGACCAGTCTGTAGGTAGATTGACAGTGTCTGAGGAGGTAGCATTGGGAGGGAATTGTGCGCACTGCCCATGGGTACCTGCAGGTGGCTAACTTTCAGTGGTAGTGAGGGATGGGAGTATATGTTCTGCAGAGAGACAGGGAGCCCAGATTTGAATAAAGGTGTGTCCCCTGTTGTGAAGATAATAAGTTATCTCCTCCAAAGCAACAACATGCCAAATCTGTTGTGTAAGGGCAGAGAGAGACAGGGGGAGAGTATTTTTCCAGTTGAGAGCCACTAAGGGCTGGGCTACCAACAGGATATGCATGAGCAGTGGCGTAACTAGGGTATTTGGAGCCCAGGGCAAGATGAAAAATGGAGCCCCCCTATGTGTGCATGTCGGAAAAGTGGGCGTGGCCATATGCCACAAGACGCATGGTCAGTGAAAAATGGGGGCATGTCAACATGACACACCACCGTTTCTCGTCACTCTGGGAGCATTCCTTTCCATATGCACCTTAATGCCCCCAATTGTAGTGCCCCTTATACAGTGCCCTCTGTTGTAGTGCCCATTATGCAATGTCCGTAGTAGTAGTGCCCCTCATGCAATGCCCACTGTAGTACTGCCCCTTATGCAATGCCCCCTGTTTTAATGCACATTATGCAGTGCCCCCTGTAGTGCCCAATATATAGTGCCCCTTATACAGTGTCTCTTATAGTGCCCTTTATGCAGTGCCCAATATACAGTGTCCCAGTAGTGCCCCTTATGCAGTGCGCCCCATTAGTAGTGTCTATTACACATAAAACACGTAGACACACACAGAAAGAAAAAATTATACTTACCTGAAGCCCTGCTCCTGCGCCCACCGTCCGCTCCTCTGGTCCTGCTCGGCACTATGGGAGAGACGTCATGACATCTCTCCCTTCATCCAATGCGTTGGAAGGCGGAGCTCATGAGTGAGCTCCAGCCTGGCTCTGGCCATGGGTGCAGTAGCCAATGAGAGTCTGTCTAACTCTCATTGGCTGCTAAAACAAACATACCGCCACTGGGTAGTACGAATGTACGGCGGTGTTACTGTGTAGTGTGGACCGCACTAACCACTGACCTGGACCCAGGACACATACACTGCCCGACTTCCCTTAGTGACGCCACCGCACGTGAGTAATATCCTCAATAATTTATTAAGACCTGGGCAGTATAACAAGAAAGCCCAGGGATCCTTTGTTAATGGAGATTCTAAGAGGAAGTTCAATAAACTATTAACCGAATCCCAAAAAGTCATAATATTTGGGCATGTCCACCAGATGTGGAGCATAGGGCTGCTATGGCTGCACCCTCGTCAACAGGCAGGCGCTGAGGAGAGGAACATTTTGTTAGGTCAAACGAGTAAAATACTAACGTTAGTAAATTTTATGAGGTTTCTTTAATTTTAATAGGGATGGATCAATAAGCAATCTCCTGTTGCATATCTTCCCACATTTCCTCTACAGAGGTATTAAAAGGGTATAGGGTCCCTTAGTACAGAAGCAGGGGGTAAGGAGAGTAAGAAATTACACATTTGAAAGTACTCAAAGGGCTTGAGGACCTGGGATGGGGACTTTTGTTGAAGTTTCGGGTTTAAGAGTCTTGGCAGTTTGAGAAGGGACATGGAGCAGCATGGCCTCTGATCTTTAGTAATTGGAAACAGGTCTGTAGGACCGCAGAACCGCAAAGAGCTAGGTAAGTGAGGTCATCGGTTGAGTTAGGGAAAGCAGGACATCATCTGCAAAGAGGGAGGGTATTCAGGCGGTTCACCACGGATTTTAGCATATACTGTATCTTAAGGTGCATACACACACAACGATTTTTTGAACGATTATCGTTAACGATATTGTTTATTGTTCAATCGTTGAAAAAATTGTTCACTTTCTAAGTTAAAGCGATGAACGATTATCGTTCATGCGCGTTCACGTTTGTAGTTCAGTCAGACTGACAAACTCAACGATTTTCATTAAGGGAATATGCAAAAATCGTTTGTAGTTAAAAAAAAAACGTTCATTACATTTAGTAAATGAACGATTTTAGTAAACGATTTTCGTTAATTTTTCCCTTGAAAAAATGAACGAAAATTGTTTACTAAAATCGTTCATTTACTAAATCGTTGTGTGTGTATGCAGCTTTAAGGTTTAGGTTAAGGAGAGAGATGGGTCTATAGCTGGCACAGATGAGCGGGTCTTTGCCCTCTTTATGGATCACAACGGGATGTAGTTATGAGGCCGGCGGCCGCGATGCCACCGTTCTCAATACCGACAGTTGAATCCAGACAAGGGACTGAAGATAGACTTTGAAATACCGACACCTATCTTAATCCCAACACCGGAACGGCGAAGGATGCCAGCCCAAATGAGGTAAGTCTGGGGCGCCCTTAGCATTAGCTGCGGAGGGGGGAGGGTTAGGTTTAGGGAGCATAGTGGGTTAGTTTTTTTGGGGGAGAGGATAGGGTTAGGCACCCCTAGGGGGGAGGGTTAGAGTTACGCACCACTGGGGGGGGGTTAGGGTTAGGCACTAAGGAGGGAGCGTTATGTTTAGGCACTAATGGGGAGGGTTAGGGTGCGGGGTGGGGAGGGCTAGGGTTAGGCTACAAAAAGGGAGGGAAGGGAGGAGGGTAAGTATCGGGATGCCGCTGTCGGTATTCTGACAGGAGGCATCCCGACAACCGGCATTACATACCCATTCCCTCACAACAATCATGGCCTCCAGCATTTCAAGGGGGAAACATTATTAAATAGGGTATGCAGGTGAGAAAGGAGCAGGTCTGAGAACTACTTGTAGTATGCTGCCGTGAACCCATCAGGGCCAGGGGACTTGCCAGATTTCTGAGGAGTTTTCATGGCTTGCTTAATTTCATCAGATGAAATCTCACCATTAAAATGTGTAAGGGCGCTACTAGATAACTGAGGGAGTCTGGATTGAGCATCTTCTGCCAAGGCTGACTGATCAAATGATCGAAGGAATTTGTGGACTGTTTTTTACCGTTTTATTGGTGAAATGCCCATGCCTACACGTTATACGAGTTTGATATGAAATACCGGCGGCTCAATAGCCGCCAGTTCATATCCCGACAGCGGCATCCCGATGACTAAAGATCCCGACAGGGGAGGTAAGTATCCTCCTAACCCTCCCCCTCTCCCCTCCCCCCAACCGTAACCCTCTCTTAGTGGTGCCTAACCCTCCCCAGGGGATGCCTAACCCTATTCTCTTCCCCCTGGGGGTATCTAAACCTAGCCTCACTATCCCCGGGGACAGTGATACTTAACCGGCGTCCGTACGTTCGGGATTCCAGCGTTCGGGGTGCCGACGCCGCTATCCTGATCTCATTCGGGATAGCGGCATCTGCATTTTGCCGGTGGTCGGGATTCTGGCGTCTGTATATCGGCGGCCAGGATCTGTCCACCGGCTTTTTAACTACATCCCCACTATACAATAAATCAGGCCGATCATTGGCAAATCGGCACAATAATTGTATAGTGTGTACCTAGCTTGAGTGGATGCTGGGGTTATCATTGTATCAAGTGTCTTACATTCCTTATTTGCTGTGATTTGGTACGCCTGTTACTGCTTTAATGCTGTAAAATATACCTTATTTCCCATCTGATTATCGCATCTTCCACAGCTAAAAAGGCTATACAACCAGAACTTTTCCTAATATGCACAGTCTCCATCCCATTAAAAATATCTTGTTCTCTAAAACAAAATGTATTGTTTTCATGCATGCGTAAAAAAAATCAGGCATGTTACAAGATCTCAAATAACTTTCTTTGGAGGTTCCCTTACATCTCTGTCTGAACAACTTCAACCATACTTGAAATGAAAATGGGCAGAATTCCCTGATGATAACATAGAACATTGTAACATTGAAGCTTCTAAAGCCATCATGAGCAGCCAGATTATGTCATATGTTGCTAATGGAAATAAAAATATAGGGCCTGATTCGGAGTCAGAAGGATCCCTGTGCATGGGTGTAAAAGGCGACTTTTTGCATACAATCAGACGCAAATTAGTGTATTATTGCCTATGTCCTTTCTAATCTGAGTCGGACTTAACTTTGCCAGATCTGTCTTTCCGTACAATTGGCATTTTGGGGTGAGAACTGGGCGGCGACCATGCAATCGCATGGAACCACAAAGACTTGAGGGAGTGTCCTCAGAAGCTCTGTGCTATTCATTCATATGGGGAAGGGAAGCCTGTTCTCACGGATTTCCTGCACCTAACATGGGGATGGTGCAAGTGCCAATACTAATGTTGCATTGCTGTGACTGGCATAAAATAACACAAATTTCCGCTTGCAGACTCCCAGACAACCGCATAAGCCTACATATTCTCACATTAGCATAAGGTAGTAACTAAGTCGTCCGCGGCTGCCGGCACCTACAGCCACATTGTGTGCGAATCAGAATCAGCCCCATTAAGTGTAGACGTTCTGGGTTACAGCTGTCTCTCCACAATACGTTTCAAAACTATATTTATAACCCATGCAGTTATACTCCTGCTTCTTATCTGCAGTCCCGACGATTATTAGTTTCTTATTATTCACACAAGCTCAGTTGAGGCTGGACATTACTAAACATACGGGATCTGGGAAGCTAATGGCTAATATGACTAAAACGATTAAAAAACGTCATCATGTTACTGACATTCACATACTGATTCTCTTTACATGAAAAACCTCTGACATAGCATCGGAAGTTCAGGACTGTCTCTACCAAGCCTCTTTTCTGACTTGGCTTCTAGCCTCCCTCAACTCCCTTCAGCACAGAAAGCGGTTTTGGAGGCTGACATCACTGAAATTGAGATTGTTCAGGCTATATGAAATCTTCACTCTATTAAATCCCCAGGCCCTGATAGCTTTCCCACAGAGTGCTACAAACTTCTAAAACATGATAATGTGTCTGTTTTGCGAGAACTGTTTCATTTCATCCCTAGAGATGCCCCTTCATTCAATAGTTTATTGAGGCCTTTACCACACTTAAATATGAACGAAATAAAGATCTCTTCATGCCATTTCTTACCGCCCAATTACATTACTTAATGATGGTTTTATGAATACCTAATGATCTATATACCTTAATGTCGCTATTTTGCATTGTAAGTCGCACAAGAAATAATTGCTTTCCAGACTTTGAGTGTGGTTCCAAAGCTCAAAAAAGTTATTATTCACATAAAAGCATTTAGTTACACGCCTTGATCTAAATACAATTAGCGCAAAAGATTATACACTCACAAGGTACAGTCGATCCATACGCAGGCGCTCTGGATCCAGATTTCCCGGCATCAAAGGTGAAGCATCCGTCAAAAGAAAGAATATGATGACTGACTACTGGAAATAGAGCGCCTGAATATATAACCTTACAGAGAGTAGGCAATACAATGGAAACGAGTTGGCATAATCCCATTGGTTCTTCCTCTTGGTTCTTCTGTTACGATGCAGTTCATAGGTCAGTTTGTGCAGTGGTAGTTCAGCCCTCCAATGACTCTTTGTGTATCTTTTCCCGCTGAAGAACAAGTCTAAACTGGCAAATAAACATTACATTACAGTGTACATTTCAATACCTAACTCTCTATAATTCATAACTTGCAGACGTATGTTGCGATCTCCTTGATGATGGAACCGGAGATCTGCAAATAAACAGTGGTTTAGAATGGCACCAAACACGGTCTGCTTATCATGTACTAAACCCTAGATATCAAATACCTGCATTTCACAACATAATTGATAACAAGTAAAACCTCTAATATTAACATTAATGCTAAGGAACCCTTCAATGTAAGTATGCAGTGTGTCGGTGTGGAGATATTAAGAAAAGACGCTAGTATGCGTTGTGTGTCTACGTGTTTGTGAAGTACACCATGGTACGTGCTTTGCGGGGTTGTTCATAGCATGTGTATTAATAAATGTACGTATTTGTATGATGACGATTTTTAACAAAGGGCTGTGGCAGACGCTAATAATCATAACAGCACTGTACACGGATATTATGTGGGATTCGCAAAATGGCATTGTGCTAATATTATTGTTACAATTGATACAGTTTCAAATTGATGGCCATGTTAATGGCAGATAGGATACAGACCTTCCTGTCTTCCCTACTTTTACCCCTTTTACACCGGAGCTAAAACCCGGGTTTTTGAAGGGTTAACCCAGCAGCTCCCTGGTGTAGAAGGGGAGAGGGTTGGATTGCCGGGTCGAATGACCCGGCAATCCAACCCAGGTAACTAGCAGGGTTTAACACGGGCATAGCCCGTGAAACCCTGCTGTGAGAACAGCGCACTCTGGGTCACGATGACCTGGAGTGCGCTGCTAGCAGGCTGATTGGTCCGGCTTCAGTGGCGCTTGGAGATGACGTCATCTCCAAGCGACCACTTTCACTCCGGAAAAGCCGGGTCTATGCAGACCCGACTCCGGTGTGAGCGGCGCCGACTCGGGAATATCCCGAGTCGGCGCCGGCAAAATTCCGGGTCTGTTCCGGATATGAACTTTGTTCCAACTCCGGGTCAGACCCGGAATTTAGGTGGAAAAGGGGGTATTATTGAACACCAATTTGCCATAGGCAGACACATTGTCAGGGGCATCTGTACTGCTATTGCGGCTGTAGTTGCATCTAACTTGCATCCTGACTCTTCAAACATGTTATTGCGTCTTGACGCCAATGAGTCCTTAGATATAGTCTCCTGGCCTTATCTATATGAAATTCGATGTAGTCTGGCATTTGGTACAGGTTTTGTTAATCATGTTCAGTTTTTTTTATTCTCCTTCTGCATCTCTACTCAATGGCCTCACTGTTGATAGGCGCACCATGTTGTTCTGGGGGACAAGACAGGGTTGTCCGTTCTCATCTTTGCTCTTTAATTTGGCCTTAGATCCCATATCCTGCAGAGTTGGTCACAACTGAGAGGTATTTGGATTGGAGAAACTGTCGTAAAAATCGTAGCCTTTGCGGACGATATCCTGTTGTATATCAAACCCACGTGAGGTTCTTGGGCCTCATTTGTCATTTGGGTTGTAACTCTCCCTTCCATTCCTCCTTTTGTTTTGAATTCAGGTCTATTTCTAGTTTTGTCATTTGTGGGTTTTTTTTTATAGTTATGCCTAATATTGCTACACTTGCTCTACTTTAAGGTACACTTGATTTTTCATTTGGTTCAATAAAAAACAGTTTTTGAAAAACACAAAAATGTATAGGATGAGAATTGATCTTTACTGCCTCAGAGCTGGTATGACTCAAGTGTTTTTGTGGCATGGCAATGACAGTGTTCATTTCCAGATGGCAAGTTACACTCTAAAAATGCATCTGCCATGGGTGAATCTAAGCTTTCTGTCACCTGGGGCAAGGACTCAACTCATAGAAAGCATCAGTGACCGTCATTCAAAACAGAGAGTATTTCTGATCAACATATAATGCAGAGATCATCACTGACCACCATATAATACAGAGAGCATCAGTGACCGCCATATAATACAGAGAGCATCAGTGACCACCAAACAATATAAAGAGCATCTTAGTGACCGCAATGTAATACATGTTATAACTGCCACGTATTATCACCTCCTCATCATTAATGAACCCATCCTCAAAATCATTAAAGCAATCTGCTTCATCATAACAAGCCCATTCAACATCATTAACCACTTAATAATCATAATCTAATAATCCCCATTATCAATTAACCCTACATCATCAATACTTATTCAAAAACTCCATCATCACCTCCCTCCGGGTGGGATGTATCAATCATTGGAGAGATAAAGTACCAACCAATGAGCTCCTAACTGTCATGTTTCAGGCTTTGTTTGACAAATGACAATAGTAATTGAGAAATAGTAATTAACTACATTATGATTATTAACCTTTCATTTTCACAATCAACCCAATCTTCATAAACTATCCCCATTATTTCCATTAATATCTCCTTCGCCGACACGGGCCCCCTCATCTCTGCCTGGCGGCAGGCAGCGCACTGAGTTGTGCGCGGCCTGCGCCGGAGTTATAGACTCTGGGCACTAGAGTGTGCCCAGAGTCTATAGTGTATGCACAGGTCACTGGGAAAATGGCCGCCGCGTGGGACACCGGAGAGGTAAGTAATATTATTGGTGCATGGTGTGCGATGCGGGGCCCCTCTAGACCCAGGGGCCCGTGTTCCCCGCACACCCTGCACTCATTATAGATACACCCCTGTGTAAAAGTATCTGGGAAAGTGTCAGTGATCATGGAAAGATGCACATTTCACCCTGTCAACTCCTCAGCAAAAGAACACATATTAGATATCGGGTCTGGCACAAAGATGTGTCTAGCTGGAGGGTCTGTCATTCAGCAGGATGGTAACATGTGGCTGTGTGGTGCGCATGCTGTGTGTTGTATTTATGTGTGCGAGACATTTCTGTGCATGGCTATAATGTTTGCTTTTAGCGGGGGGTGCTGTATTAATCATGTGGATCCATCTCTGTTACAGCACAAGCTGAACCTGAGCACACGTGTCATGTGTAATCCTGAGAGCGTGGCCCACCGTGACCTCCTCAACCAGAGCTATGGGATCAGTCTGCCACTGATCAGCTGCAAACCCAGAACATCTGTAAGTCTGTCAGCTCCAATAGTCTGCAACTCTCTTCCTTATAATTAGAGTTTTTCTGTAATAATATGCAGCATGGCATCTAGTTACCTCTTGTAACACTAGCACACAGATCTGCTTGCACATCAGTGGAATTTTCAACAGAGAGCAGACAAATCGTCATTACTAGTCATAGTGCACAAGGCCTGAATTGCTTTCTATGGTACCATAGGGCACATGCTGTTATGTCCAGACAAAACAGAGAGAGCGTAAACCTTATGGACTAACTGTAATAGTTTGCAGGATTCTGAAAGTCAAGAGATTTCAACCAGTCAGCAGATAAATTTTAAGCGGCACTGTTCAGTAAGGCAAAATACGGTTAGTTTTGCCTTACTAAACATTGCCGCTTTAAATTTTATCTTCTCACTCACCGAACTCTCATTACTCTTAGAATCCCGCACCCCATAACTTTTGGCCCCATGGTTGCTTATTACAGTTAAGTTTTGGGTCATCAAATTAGTTTTAGATACTGTTTTGCATGCGGCTGTTTGTGGTAAAACACACCAATTTGTACTGCCATGCCCACAAAAAAATGGCGTTCACCTACCATACGCACGTCTGACATTTATGCTTCCTTACACTTGGGAAAACGGAATGGGGGATGGGAGGGGGTGGTGAATCACAGACCGAGTACTATAAGGATGTGTTGGTGTAGTTGCGACCAAGGCAGACATTTACGGAGTCGCAGCTACGCCTGTGAATAGTCGTATCACTTGCGGCGGGTGCTTGTGGACTGATGCAAATTGTACTAATTGTAACGGTAGTAAGCACTAGCGGCTCCTTATAATTGGTTGATAGTGAATTGACCACTGAAGCGGTTTGGTGTATTCTTTATTGATTGTTCCTACTTTATAATTTTGTGAGCGTATTCTAGAATTAATTTTTTTGCTACTTTCAAGTTCAACAGTGCACAAGAAGGAAGGATATATCTTCTGTGTTACAGAGGGTTTTTTATTTAAATTCATTTTTCAATTTCAAAAGAAATGATTCATTTTTCCTGGTGCTTTTGACCTAGTTGGGTGTTAGTGTATCTGACGTATGCCAGGCATAAACCTGGCACATACTCTACATGAGATGTATCCAATTCAGCAGATGAGTGTAAATACGCTTTTTATATTTACGGAGCTTTTCCTATTGGACGCATCCGTGACCAGTTCAGCATCAGTCCCTGTGAGAGGAACTCTATAAAGGACCAGAAGGAATGTTACTTAGCTCTATGGTGTCTTCCCAAGGTTTATGCTGAAATATTCTAAATAGGAATCTAGATCAACTATAATTGTTCTACAAAGTTCCCCTCTGAACTAATTAAATATTCATTATTAAGAATGCGCACTTAATGTTGCAGTTTTATACTATATGAAATTCATGAATTGCACTGATGTTAATGCAATGCCTGAAGAGTAACAATAATAATCTGCATTTCAGGCTCTTGTTTGAGGTTGCCATGGAGATTTGCTTTCATTGTAATCAAATTGATGTTTTCATTGGAATGTACTTACTAAATCAGTAATGGAAAGCGTGACAATCTCCCTGATCGGATGGCGAGGTAATTGTCTGTGTAGGGGGGGATATTATACAAGAGAGAGATAAACAAGCCCGGAACTAATTGCCGGAGAGTTGGAGCTGATTGGAGTCAGCGTTCCTTACACCTAGAATCTGGGGATGCTCGGATATGCTCCATCTGGGATGACAAGGAGGGGAGGATTCTGCTGGTAAACAAATTAATCTTTGGAAAGGTCACCATTTGTTGTAAGTTTTTATCCAGTGCTTGTCATGTGGAATGGAGATTGGCTGTCATTTCGCTATGCAGGGGCGCACGGTGAGCCTCCGACATTGCTTCTCCAACATACACAAATCCCTGGAAACAGCTCAGTGCCTGCTTGCAATGCCATGGACGGTTGCGTTACATCTGTCTCTGGACAGGAAGCGAGGGCCACCACTGAATTCCAATAAGATGGGCCCGCGCTTTTCTGCCTGGCCTTCTGCCCACGTGCAAAGCACCAGGCAGATTGAGCCAGCTCATATCTTTTCGTCTCAACCCCCCCCTTCCTACCATCCTCCTCTCGCTCCTTTCTGCACCATTGATGACACCCGCTTTGCGAAACAGATGTGGCGTTTGCAAAAGTTCTGCCTGCATTCCCTCCACCACACCTGCCGAATTACATCTTTGATAGGGTCCAGAGACTAAAAAATCCTCTGGAACTGCAAACAGAAGGGACACTTTTGGATTTTGTTTCCTGATAAGGACACCAAAACTTTAATGAAGTCTACCAAGGTTTAGTATCTGGCTATTTTCCAGGGAGCTCGTCTGCCTCTCAGTGACAGGCTGGATGCTCCCTTGGGTGTGAAGTAGTATAACACAATGATGCAGAAATAATGTATTTACAACATAAAAACATTCACTGGGTTAAATGCTTCTCTGTATAGGTGCCTATTGAGAAGATTACCAGAGGCCCCACTGTCAGTCATCTGTCGGTGTTACCAGCCTCTCATCGTATGGATGCCTCTCTACCCCCACCACCGGTGCATGAAAAAGACATGCAGAAAGGTTAGAGGTGCAGACGCAGACACCATAGACACTACACGGAGGGATAATTAGTTGTGACGAACACCTGTTTTCCCCTATGGTCTATGACAGCATTATATATATGTTAGAAATTCTCTACATAATCATTGTGAGATTACGACCTAATTTACTGCCTTAAAGTGGTGTTATCATTCATTTTTATGTGACCTAGGTATCACTTACGTGCAAACAGCTGCTTTGGCCTGTACATTAGCTGGAAGCTGACATTCATACATTTATATCATGGTATCTTTAGTTCTATGTGCATTAGGATGGTTGTGTTATTTATTTATTTTACATTTACAGTTTCTTGATTAGAAAACTTCCATCCCATTCATTTATTAAGAGACTGTTTTACTGTGTCTGTCAGTGGTTTTGGATTTTTCTGGGCGGTAAAAGCACCACAAATGTCCCAAAAATATGAAATTATAAGTTTCCATATTTTTACGTTAGTCACTGTTTTATAACATTTATATTCTTGTAGGAATTTTATTAAGAGAAAACAGATGAATATTCAATAGAAGGCATCTAGTGCCTTATATGAATGATTAGCCAGATGGGAAGGATCAGCATATAAAGTATACACATATCATAAATGTCATATACTAAATATACGTAAAATAAAAGTTCTTATTGTATGATTTGTAAGAATTTTGTTACATTTCCAGATGCACGTTCGCAAATACTTTACTAATGTACTAATGGTCATCCTTAGGAATCCTGAGTCTACTACAGAGAGGCCTGATTCCTCCAGCTGCTCGTCTCACGCTAGTTCCTCCTGCAATTCAACCCCAGGCTTTGCCCCTGCATAGCACCCCCTCTAGGAGAACAGCCTCAATTACACAAGGTAGAAAGAAAGCATTGTGTTGTCCAGAATAAAACAGCTAAAGTGCTTTTAGTCTCTATTACACATATTAGTTGGTTTGTATTTTCCTGTCTATTAAACGCGACATACTCTTATGGTGTGGTGGACACAGCTTCTGTGTAGGCAATTTAATATTTAGCGATGGCTGCAAGTTACTGGCATCAGTATCCCTGGCAACTTGTGGCCACAAACACGCAGATTTTCCATAGAGGTGTGCAGCAAAATCTGAGACGTTTCTCTACCATAATCCTTGGCAGTGTGTACATTCGCACATATTGTTGAGAATCTATTTGCCGGTAATTGTCCTAATTTATCCAGGACATTTCTAGGCTTTGGGACTGGAAATGTTATTTAGATCATTACATATGGGTCTTGTGTAAATAGGTCTATTTTGATTTAGTTTTATGGATTTTAGGTACATTATTTATTTTATTTATTACCAGTACATGTTTATGTCCAATGTTTGTACCAGTTTTATGTTTAATAAAAACAAATTCTGAATTAATTCTTGTCAATACAGCCACCACACACAAGGTGGTACCAAGAGTGAGATCAGTGAATCGTCTGTCGTGTGAGTGACCCAAAAAATGATCCCACTGCATGAGAGTCCAATCAATAGTGATCTGATCATTTTAGGGTATGCATATATACGTGATCGGAAAAGAACAGCTATTGGCTAGTATATGGTCGTCACCTATTTGGTAGTGTGTGGTCATCAGCTATAAAGTAGTGTATGGCAGACATTGGCTAGTGATCTAATCATGTAAAGTGGGGCAGATGTTTATGACTGCGGTAAAAAAAATCCAGCTATTGGCTCATCTGACGGCACGAATATGCGCAGTGTGATCTGAATGTGACTTGGCATATGGTCCTAGTCCTGTACGTACTGATCTTGTCTAATTTGGCCAACCACACATGTATCAAGTGGCATGATCAGCCTGTGCTTGACTAGTATATAATGAACCAGGAGTCCGATGTCTTTCTATAGCTCACTAGGAAACTTCAAGTTAAATAATAATCTCTCTTTTCGCTCCAAGTACATTTGTATAAAGACCACCAAATGCCTTTGGTAATCTCAAAGCGACCTTCCCCAGGAGCCACCAAGAAGAGCTTCACATTTCTCTCCCACTGACACATATTCCTCATTTATTCATGCACTACCTTACTGAGGGGAGTTGTTGTACGGTGGTATGTTATACACTGCACTCCATCATGCAGGCAGAGATTATTTCAAGATGGCAGGCCGTTCCCCAGAGGCTGCGGGAAGTTACACGGAGCAGTCTGACACCCAGCCACCAGAATATGGATTGGAGACACCTTTTCCTTCCACACATTATACTGTGTCAGACAAAACTACAAGGACATCTGGATATGTAACCGGGATGGAGCAGTACAGCTGTGTACCTCCAATAGCACAGGTACACTTAACTTTATTTCATCTTCTCCTTGGGTCACTTCACTTGTCCTATCCCACAGGACTGTAGCAGATGGGCAGGTGACGATGAAGGACAATCTTTAGGCTGGAGTACATAGCGTTCCAGAGACCTAAAGTGGTGTAAAATCTGCACTGGCAAGGTTGACTAGAAGAGCAGTGGCAAGGTTGGCCCATGAGCCAATCAACACAACTACCATGGTGATGCCGCTCTGTGGTGCGCTTTCAGTTCACCCCTGCAGTGAGCATGATAATAATTTACATTGTACTGTGCAGAAAAATTCTTTCCACCACTTTAATGTTTATGGCACAACATACTAATCGCACCACATAAATTTCCTCTCACATGGTACAATCAGTATAAGATGCCTTACTTAGAGCGGATTCATCGCGGATTGCTATTGCGGCTGCGCAATCTCGCAGTAGTGCTGCTAAAATATGCTTTATGTTTGAAACCGCAGAGATGCCCACTACCCCCTTCTCACACCCTTAAGACCTCGCAGCTGTGCGTATACATCGGTAACATCGAGTAACATCGAACCCTAAAACAGAATTACAGCAGGTCTGACCTGTCTCAGAAATTGCAAGTCTCGTGGCACGCAGTGAGTACTGAAGCTGCGTATGCCGTCGCAGTGACTAATTTATGCACGCCCATGTAATGGCGTTCATACGGACAGGCACATCTGCATTTCTCCGACCACTCCCCCGTCACCACCCCCAAACACTGACGTCCCGTCACTCTCTCTGCGATGGCTTTCTATCTGCATTCGTGATCGCAGTGCGATAGCAATGCTGTCGTGATCGCAGTGCGATAGCAATGCTGTCGTGATAGCAATGCTGTCGCTGTGCACGCGCACTGCGGTGCATGCGCAGTACACACCATCGTCCAATATGCTTACGCGGTTGCAATTGCGATCCGTGATGAATCAGGCCCATAGTCAGATTTCCCCCCCAAGGTTTATATATGCAGCAATGTATTATGGAATCTTTACCTTGAAATATTTTCAACACATTTCGTAATTAGAATTTTATAGAATTGTAATATGTTATTTTTATTGGTCGCTATACTTTTATTTGTGATACTGCTATCTTTCAACAGGGTCCTTGGGCATTGGATACTGTTACTGCTCCTACAGGTCACTGTTTCATCATCTACAATGGTCTTCTTGACCGACAGGCTGCAGACTTCTTGGCCTTTAAGCAGCATTACTGTCTCTGCTGGGGCAGTTTTATGACCTTTCTAGAGAGCTTGCAGAAGTTGCTTCAGGAATATGCGGTGCCTACTGCAGTGGTACAAGGAGACAGGCTGAGAGCAGCTACATTGGATCAGGAGCTGGGTAGGCCACCATCAGTATCACAACTTCTGTCTGTGTTAGAAAACAGGTCTTGGGTTCAGAAATTCTTGAGCCAGCCTGGACAGCGCTATAAGGGAAGAGATGGGAAGGAGGCGGCTGCACTGAAGATCCAGGCTACATGGCGAGGCTACAGACATAGGGTGACATACCTTGCCTATCGGCAGCAGAAATGGGCTGCAGGTGTCATTGCAATTGCCTGGCTCCTGCACGTGCAAAGATCACGTGTGCGGAAAATATTACAGGAGTCCAGAGAGCGCCATTTACAGAACTTCCGATCCAGAGCAAAGGTGAGTAAACGGGTGGGCACTGCCAGCTGCTTTACGGTGTAATTGTGCATTAGATACATTTTCTAATGCATGGTAGTGCATAGAGTTTAAAATGTTTTAGTTTCTATGGCAAAGTTCATATAATTGCAATGATGTATTCTTGCATAGGACTGTCATCTAGAATGCAGCCTGATACTTTATCTGCTGGTGGATTATTTAGGTATGTGATGTGTGCCAAAAAAGCTGTCTAAAACATGCCTATTAAAAAGTGTGTGTGTGGGGGGGGGTCATTCACAATACACTAAATGGCTGTATAATAGCACAAAATGCTTTTCGTTAGCGATACGCACCTTGATTTTCACAAGTTCAACTACATTTCTGTCCAATCACATGGGGTTGCAAAACAGTGGTGCATAACCAAGGAGGTTTTCTACTCTCAGCATTGCTCTTTGTAAATGAGGTCTGGTGATTGGCATCTTAGTCCCTGTATTGGACTTTCGTGCCGATTATACTCAAGTGACCGCCATTTGTCTGTGCACGGCCTGACGCGTTTATTCTGAGTTTACTGTGCTATTATGGCATGTTTGCCTCTGAATTATTCTAGATACATCGACTACTTTTGTTCTCTTCTGTCGGAAGTCATTTCAAAGGCAGGGGTGGACAAAGGAAGTGGGAAATTCTGTAGAATCGAAGAACCAACATGATCTCATGATAAGCCAGAATGTCTGTGCATCCATTGTCATCAATAGAAGTGAATCTGAAAAGTTAGGTGCCAGAGTAATATTTCAGGCACATTCTTGGACTGGTCCTGGGGTTTGTGCAGCCTGCCATAATGTATGTCATTTTTAATCGAAACTCATAAAATTATGAGAGTTTATGCCAAGTGCCTGTTATATCTGTAAATGTTTAAATACTCCATCTAATTTTTCTGTGTATTGTTTAATCGTGACATAGTATAAACAGTTAAGTGGCATACGTTTGCTGTATCCCTGTGGGGTCTACAGGCAGTTGGCACAAGTTTTATTTCTCTGGTCATTTTTTTGTTCTTCGACAAGATGTGGTAAGTTTGAAGGCAGCCATTTTGTGGTCTGAACCAAAATTCATCCTATAAATTCACTATGAACTAGTGACATCATGGAAACATAAATAAATTCCCTTTTTGATGTAATTGGTTCCTAATGCATTGATAGGCTGCATTGTCATATTGGTTGTGCCCACAAAATGGCTGCCTACAATGTGTGTTAGTGACATGTCCGCCTAAATATGTACTGTACACAACTAGTGAACAATATGAAGAATTGTCCTTATTACTTTCATTATTATTCTACATTAACAAAATCATCCTCCTTATATCATGCACATTCCTCCACACTGCCAGTTTCACCCACCCTAGAGGAACTGAACATTTATTGGTTCCCCTCTGCTGTGACCGATGCCCAACACTGCTTAATTAGTTCCTCTCTATTTAAATTTGGCACTCCAAAATGCCATTCCATGCCATGGACACAGCATTTTGTGGCATTATTATCCATATCAGCAGTCAGAGCGGAGAGCTCAATTTAGAGCACAGGGCAGGGTGTTGTGGCATCTATGGCTTTTCTTGTATTGATTCAAAGGGCTGACATTTAAATGGTATTACCCTAAAATATATTTCTTTTCTTGCCCGGTGCCTACAGTATAAATGTCCTTATGTTACCCTGATTTTGAATAGACAGTTGTATAGGGGGCGGCCTTGAGGGACTGATTCTCAGGGGTAGATTTACTAGAGTGCGGGTTTTTAGAAGTGGAGATGTTGCACATAGCAACCAATCAGAGTCCACTTATCATTTATCTACCACCTTCTAGAAGATAATAGCTAGAATCTGATTGGTTGCTAGGGGCAACATCTTCACCTCTAAAAACCCGCACTTTAGTAAATATATAGCTGTTAGAGTCAGTAACTCATCCAAATGTAGGAGGGACTGATTTGTAGTGTCATTATGTCACCTGGATGTAGGAGGGACTTATTCAGAGTGTCACTATGTCACCTGGACGTGAGATGGACTGACTTGTAGTGTCACTATGTCACCTGGACGTGAGATGGACTGACTTGTAGTGTCACTATGTCACCCGAATTTAGAATGGACTGATTTGTAGTGTCGCTATGTCACCTAGATGTGCGAGGGACTGACTTGTAGTGTCATTATGTTACCTAGATGTGGGAGGGACTGACTTGTAGTGTCATTATGTCACCTGGATGTGGGAGGGACTGACTTGTAGTGTCACTATGTCACCTGGATGTGGGAGGGACTGACTTGTAGTGTTATTATGTCACCTAGATGTGGGAGGGATAGACTTGTAGTGTCACTATGTCACCTGGACGTGAGATGGACTGACTTGTAGTGTCATTATGTCACCTAGATGTGGGAGGGACTGACTTGTTGTGCCACTATGTCACCTGGATGTGGGAGGGACTGACTTGTAGTGTCGCTATGTCACCTGGATGTGGGAGGGACTGACTTGTTGTGCCACTATGTCACCTGGATGTGGGAGGGACTGACTTGTTGTGCCACTATGTCACCTAGATGTGGGAGGGACTGACTTGTTGTGCCACTATGTCACCTGGATGTGGGAGGGACTGACTTGTAGTGTCGCTATGTCACCTGGATGTGGGAGGGACTGACTTGTTGTGCCACTATGTCACCTAGATGTGCGAGGGACTGACTTGTAGTGTCGCTATGTCACCTGGATGTGGGAGGGACTGACTTGTAGTGTCATTATGTCACCTGGATGTGGGAGGGACTGACTTGTAGTGTCACTATGTCACCTGGATGTAGGAGGGACTGACTTTTGTGCCACTATGTCACCTAGATGTGGGAGGGACAGACTTGTAGTGTTATTATGTCACCTAGATGTGGGAGGGACTGACTTGTAGTGTCACTATGTCACCTGGACGTGAGATGGACTGACTAGTAGTGTCACTATGTCACCCGAATGTAGAATGGACTGATTTGTAGTGTCGCTATGTCACCTAGATGTGCGAGGGACTGACTTGTAGTGTCATTATGTCACCTAGATGTGGAAGGGACTGACTTGTAGTGTCATTATGTCACCTGGATGTGGGAGGGACTGTCTTGTTGTGCCACTATGTCACCTGGATGTGGGAGGGACTGACTTGTAGTGTCATGTCACCTGGATGTGGGAGGGACTGACTTGTTGTGCCACTATGTCACCTGGATGTGGGAGGGACTGACTTGTAGTGTAATTATGTCACCTGGATGTGGGAGGGACTGACTTGTTGTGCCACTATGTCACCTGGATGTGGGAGGGACTGACTTGTAGTGTCGCTATGTCACCTGGACGTGAGATGGACTGACTTGTAGTGTCACTATGTCACCCGAATGTAGAATGGACTGATTTGTAGTGTCGTTAGGTCACCTAGATGTGCGAGGGACTGACTTGTAGTGTCATTATGTCACCTAGATGTGGGAGGGACTGACTTGTAGTGTCATTATGCCACCTGGATGTGGGAGGGACTGACTTGTTGTGCCACTATGTCACCTGGATGTGGGAGGGACTGACTTGTAGTGTCATTATGTCACCTGGATGTGGGAGGGACTGACTTGTTGTGCCACTATGTCACCTGGATGTGGGAGGGACTGACTTGTAGTGTCATTATGTCACATGGATGTAGGAGGGACTGATTCAGAGTGTCACTATGTCACCCGAATGTAGAATGGACTGATTTGTAGTGTCACTATGTCACCTAGATGTGCGAGGGATTGACTTGTAGTGTCATTATGTCACCTAGATGTGGGAGGGACTGACTTGTTGTGCCACTATGTCACCTGGATGTGGGAGGGACTGACTTGTAGTGTCGCTATTTCACCTGGACGTGAGATGGACTGACTTGTAGTGTCACTAGGTCACCCGAATGTAGAATGGACTGATTTGTAGTAGTGTCGCTATGTCACCTAGATGTGCGAGGGACTGACTTGTAGTGTCATTATGTCACCTAGATGTGGGAGGGACTGACTTGTAGTGTCATTATGTCACCTGGATGTGGGAGCGACTGACTTGTTGTGCCACTATGTCACCTGGATGTGGAGGGACTGACTTGTATTGTCATTATGTCACCTGGATGTGGGAGGGACTGACTTGTTGTGACACTATGTCACCCGAATGTAGAATGGACTAATTTGTAGTGTCGCTATGTCACCTAGATGTGCGAGGGACTGACTTGTAGTGTCATTATGTCATCTGGATGTGGGAGGGACTGACTTGTAGTGTCATTATGTCACCTGGATGTGGGAGGGACTGACTTGTAGTGTTATTATGTCACCTAATGTAAATGTGGGAGGGACAGACTTGTTGTGTCACTATGTCACCCGAATGTAGAATGGACTGATTTGTAGTGTCGTTAGGTCACCTAGATGTGCGAGGGACTGACTTGTAGTGTCATTATGTCACCTAGATGTGGGAGGGACTGACTTGTAGTGTCATTATGCCACCTGGATGTGGGAGGGACTGACTTGTTGTGCCACTATGTCACCTGGATGTGGGAGGGACTGACTTGTAGTGTCATTATGTCACCTGGATGTGGGAGGGACTGACTTGTTGTGCCACTATGTCACCTGGATGTGGGAGGGACTGACTTGTAGTGTCATTATGTCACATGGATGTAGGAGGGACTGATTCAGAGTGTCACTATGTCACCCGAATGTAGAATGGACTGATTTGTAGTGTCACTATGTCACCTAGATGTGCGAGGGATTGACTTGTAGTGTCATTATGTCACCTAGATGTGGGAGGGACTGACTTGTTGTGCCACTATGTCACCTGGATGTGGGAGGGACTGACTTGTAGTGTCGCTATTTCACCTGGACGTGAGATGGACTGACTTGTAGTGTCACTAGGTCACCCGAATGTAGAATGGACTGATTTGTAGTAGTGTCGCTATGTCACCTAGATGTGCGAGGGACTGACTTGTAGTGTCATTATGTCACCTAGATGTGGGAGGGACTGACTTGTAGTGTCATTATGTCACCTGGATGTGGGAGGGACTGACTTGTTGTGCCACTATGTCACCTGGATGTGGAGGGACTGACTTGTATTGTCATTATGTCACCTGGATGTGGGAGGGACTGACTTGTTGTGACACTATGTCACCCGAATGTAGAATGGACTAATTTGTAGTGTCGCTATGTCACCTAGATGTGCGAGGGACTGACTTGTAGTGTCATTATGTCATCTGGATGTGGGAGGGACTGACTTGTAGTGTCATTATGTCACCTGGATGTGGGAGGGACTGACTTGTAGTGTTATTATGTCACCTAATGTAAATGTGGGAGGGACAGACTTGTTGTGTCACTATGTCACCCGAATGTAGAATGGACTGATTTGTAGTGTCACTATGTCACCTAGATGTGCGAGGGATTGACTTGTAGTGTCATTATGTCACCTAGATGTGGGAGGGACTGACTTGTTGTGCCACTATGTCACCTGGATGTGGGAGGGACTGACTTGTAGTGTCGCTATTTCACCTGGACGTGAGATGGACTGACTTGTAGTGTCACTAGGTCACCCGAATGTAGAATGGACTGATTTGTAGTAGTGTCGCTATGTCACCTAGATGTGCGAGGGACTGACTTGTAGTGTCATTATGTCACCTAGATGTGGGAGGGACTGACTTGTAGTGTCATTATGTCACCTGGATGTGGGAGCGACTGACTTGTTGTGCCACTATGTCACCTGGATGTGGAGGGACTGACTTGTATTGTCATTATGTCACCTGGATGTGGGAGGGACTGACTTGTTGTGACACTATGTCACCCGAATGTAGAATGGACTAATTTGTAGTGTCGCTATGTCACCTAGATGTGCGAGGGACTGACTTGTAGTGTCATTATGTCATCTGGATGTGGGAGGGACTGACTTGTAGTGTCATTATGTCACCTGGATGTGGGAGGGACTGACTTGTAGTGTTATTATGTCACCTAATGTAAATGTGGGAGGGACAGACTTGTTGTGTCACTATGTCACCCGAATGTAGAATGGACTGATTTGTAGTGTCGTTAGGTCACCTAGATGTGCGAGGGACTGACTTGTAGTGTCATTATGTCACCTAGATGTGGGAGGGACTGACTTGTAGTGTCATTATGCCACCTGGATGTGGGAGGGACTGACTTGTTGTGCCACTATGTCACCTGGATGTGGGAGGGACTGACTTGTAGTGTCATTATGTCACCTGGATGTGGGAGGGACTGACTTGTTGTGCCACTATGTCACCTGGATGTGGGAGGGACTGACTTGTAGTGTCATTATGTCACATGGATGTAGGAGGGACTGATTCAGAGTGTCACTATGTCACCCGAATGTAGAATGGACTGATTTGTAGTGTCACTATGTCACCTAGATGTGCGAGGGATTGACTTGTAGTGTCATTATGTCACCTAGATGTGGGAGGGACTGACTTGTTGTGCCACTATGTCACCTGGATGTGGGAGGGACTGACTTGTAGTGTCGCTATTTCACCTGGACGTGAGATGGACTGACTTGTAGTGTCACTAGGTCACCCGAATGTAGAATGGACTGATTTGTAGTAGTGTCGCTATGTCACCTAGATGTGCGAGGGACTGACTTGTAGTGTCATTATGTCACCTAGATGTGGGAGGGACTGACTTGTAGTGTCATTATGTCACCTGGATGTGGGAGGGACTGACTTGTTGTGCCACTATGTCACCTGGATGTGGAGGGACTGACTTGTATTGTCATTATGTCACCTGGATGTGGGAGGGACTGACTTGTTGTGACACTATGTCACCCGAATGTAGAATGGACTAATTTGTAGTGTCGCTATGTCACCTAGATGTGCGAGGGACTGACTTGTAGTGTCATTATGTCATCTGGATGTGGGAGGGACTGACTTGTAGTGTCATTATGTCACCTGGATGTGGGAGGGACTGACTTGTAGTGTTATTATGTCACCTAATGTAAATGTGGGAGGGACAGACTTGTTGTGTCACTATGTCACCCGAATGTAGAATGGACTGATTTGTAGTGTCACTATGTCACCTAGATGTGCGAGGGACTGACTTGTAGTGTCATTATGTCACCTAGATGTGGGAGGGACTGACTTGTTGTGCCACTATGTCACCTGGATGTGGGAGGGACTGACTTGTAGTGTCGCTATGTCACCTGAACGTGAGATGGACAGACTTGTAGTGTAACTATGTCACCCGAATGTAGAATGGACTGATTTATAGTGTCGCTATGTCACCTAGATGTGGGAGGGACTGACTTGTAGTGTCATTATGTCACCTAGATGTGGGAGGGACTGACTTGTAGTGTCATGTCACCTGGATGTGGGAGGGACTGACTTGTTGTGCCACTATGTCACCTGGATGTGGGAGGGACTGACTTGTAGTGTAATTATGTCACCTGGATGTGGGAGGGACTGACTTGTTGTGCCACTATGTCACCTGGATGTGGGAGGGACTGACTTGTAGTGTCGCTATGTCACCTGGACGTGAGATGGACTGACTTGTAGTGTCACTATGTCACCTGGATGTGGGAGGGACTGACTTGTTGTGCCACTATGTCACCTGGATGTGGGAGGGACTGACTTGTAGTGTCATTATGTCACCTGGATGTGGGAGGGACTGACTTGTTGTGCCACTATGTCACCTGGATGTGGGAGGGACTGACTTGTAGTGTCATTATGTCACATGGATGTAGGAGGGACTGATTCAGAGTGTCACTATGTCACCCGAATGTAGAATGGACTGATTTGTAGTGTCACTATGTCACCTAGATGTGCGAGGGATTGACTTGTAGTGTCATTATGTCACCTAGATGTGGGAGGGACTGACTTGTTGTGCCACTATGTCACCTGGATGTGGGAGGGACTGACTTGTAGTGTCGCTATGTCACCTGGACGTGAGATGGACTGACTTGTAGTGTCACTAGGTCACCCGAATGTAGAATGGACTGATTTGTAGTAGTGTCGCTATGTCACCTAGATGTGCGAGGGACTGACTTGTAGTGTCATTATGTCACCTAGATGTGGGAGGGACTGACTTGTAGTGTCATTATGTCACCTGGATGTGGGAGGGACTGACTTGTTGTGCCACTATGTCACCTGGATGTGGAGGGACTGACTTGTAGTGTCATTATGTCACCTGGATGTGGGAGGGACTGACTTGTTGTGCCACTATGTCACCCGAATGTAGAATGGACTAATTTGTAGTGTCGCTATGTCACCTAGATGTGCGAGGGACTGACTTGTAGTGTCATTATGTCATCTGGATGTGGGAGGGACTGACTTGTAGTGTCATTATGTCACCTGGATGTGGGAGGGACTGACTTGTAGTGTTATTATGTCACCTAATGTAAATGTGGGAGGGACAGACTTGTTGTGCCACTATGTCACCTGGATGTGGGAGGGTTTGATTTGTAGTGTCGATGTGTCACCTGGATGTGGGAACAACTAATTTGTAGAGTCTCTATTCTCTGTATTGGTGCAGGGAGAGTGTAATATCACTACTCTAATAGGAGAAACAGATTGTATAACAATTCAGAATCAAATCTCGTCTCACTTATAGGGGGATTAAACACCTCTCTCCTGTCATTGCTCTGTCAAGAAGTATTTAACACGGCCTTTTAATTATTGCGCACCATTTCATTTATATTTGCTTTACCTCCCACCTACCCCCACCCCACACTTTCTGTGTTAATTCATATTCTTTTAATTAAAGCGAGTACGGCCTTAATCTCCCCTCACCAGCCGCATCATGCAGCCTCCTAATTAAATTAATTGGGGAGGGAGGGGTGGAGATGTTTTTAAAGCATATAATTAAATCAATTAATATAATTTAAGCTTGGATTAACCGTACGGCAGGATGAAGGAAGGAGGCTTAAGACCCCCCTCGCCCTCTCAGATAAGTGTGTTCCAGACTGCCTCTCTCACTCATTGCTCTTCCCTTGATTTTTTAGCATCTGGCATCCAACTGGAATCACATCAGGACGTGCAGGAGGAGCATTATCCATATCCCATCATTAGGTAAAGAGCTCTTAGCCTCCAGATCTATCAACCACCTCTATTACCCAGCACATTACGCTTCCCTGATTGAGTTCAGCGCGGGGACCTTCTCTTATTCAGATGGGTCTCTGCAGGAAAATGTTCTCGACATGATGAGAGTGATATTACCAGGCCCGCACTAGAAGCGGCGTTTAATTCGGGGAGTTAAACAAATAAACTCATTATGGGATGTGGGGGATAAGGAGGGAGATGAGCTGCCAAGGGGCCATTGCCTATAATTCGCTTTTCATCTGTGTGAAATGAGTTAAGAAACTTCTGTGTGAGTGTGACTGAACAGAGCTGTGTGACTGCATGTGCTTTGTCTGTCGTCAGTCCATATATAGAAGAATTATTTCACATTTATTTGTATTAGCCTTTTATTGTTCTAATACATCAATTTTGTTGCTGTGTGTTTTATGTTAGTTTTTTTTTTTTCTTTGCTCTTTTCATTTGTGTGTATTTGTGGATGTGCGGGGTTATACGCCTAAACAGCTTGTGTTTGTGATACTGTCTGCACGTGTGATATTCCAAACCTACGTCTAGTGTAACCCCTCGGGTCACGTCTGTATGGTACCCCCTCTATCCATCCTCATGCTCCCATCGCCGACTGGGATACCGCTTGTACACTGTTTTTAATCAAATGTGCAGTCAAAATGATAAGCTACATTGTCGGAAATTATTTAGTTCTAATTACTAGCAGATGGGCTGCTTTATCTGCACCTAGGGCGCGCGAGCAAAAGGAAATGCTGTGTGAACAAGAATAATTAAGAAGTTGAATAGTGTTTTTTGCGCTTAAATAATCTGCAGTTTCATGTTAATTAGCACTAATGTAATTATTTAATTACATTTATGAATTAGAGGAACTTAAAAAGAGGTTTCCTTGCAAAGTGCAGGCAAATAGGTGTGGAGGGTCCCCTAAGGAAAGCGCCCACACTGCTTAGTGGCTCTGAGAGGGAGGGCTGCATTATATGGGAATGCTGTCTGTGCAATGCTTTACTGTATCTGGGTTACAAAACTGGGTGATATCTTTTTCTGAATAGTAATCAAACCCGGATAGCAATATAATAATACTGAACGTTGCTAGTCTCATTTTAATAGAAAGAGGACTCATTTATTAATAGCAGGTATATTTGTATGTAATATGTACTTGTTTAGGAATTGTAACTAAGTACATTGTGCCCAGGGTTGGTATTCACATGAGACAGAGTACCATCTGTGCCGTCTGCTAGATCACAGGTTTACTAAGCCCAACTATATACACATAGATGAGTTAAAATATATACCTAGGGTATGTTCTGCATTAGTTTTCACACATTTACAGAAATTAATCAATTTAAAACCATCTTAAATGCAATTGTTTTTATCAAATGCTTACTACAAACATATCACACAGTGTACAAGGAAACATTTTTCACTCATTTAATTACACCTTTTACATGATTTTGTACATTTCATTGTGTGGAACACTCACTGGCAAAATGGATGTAATTATCCACGAACCGTGTTTGGCGAGGGTTAAAGAGGAGCTACAGATTAAATCAGCATTGTTACCAATAAGGTGAGTTATGTAACAAGCAGCTGGGGGCCCCTGTTGACTCTGTACCTTTATCACATGCCAGGCCTTCCTAGAGGACAGCTTAAATAAAACTGACCCCTTTTGTCCTGTGCACATCACATACAATAGTGCCTTACGCTTGTCTGTTGCAGGCTATACTGATGAACAAAGAGCTGGGACCTCAGACCTGCACATCCAGCAGAACCTGCAGATAGGACGACTATGCGACATAGCAGGTGACTTGCAATTGTTGCGGCCAAGATAGGAGGGGAGGTTTCCCACGTATGGAGAAGAAAGGCTGTTATTTATTTTACTTTAAAATGAGAAATGATCTGTGAAATAGTTTGCTGTGGGCAATTATATGGAGCAATAGGAGTAATTACAGGGCGCAGTTACAGAAAGCAGTGAGTAGACAGAGATATGGATTGTGTATATAGCATCAGAAGGAGATAGAGCGAGAAGGTATTGTAATTGAGCAAGAGAAAGCGTTATAGACAGTTAGATGTCTATAGAAAAATAGGAAACTTTGTGGCTATATGGAAAAATAAGCAAAAGTGAACCATAGTACTTCCGCCCTATAATTTCCACCCAATGTGCACAGAAGTAGAGTGATAGGACAAACAATCAATCACACATAAGCGACTATATATAATGACAAAATAACATTTTTTTTAAATATGCACTGGAATATATCTGTTCACAGTTTTGCCCATTCTCAGTAACTTATTAAATAATGAGGTGTAAATAAAATAAAAGTATTGTGCTACGGTGCCTGTAATAAATGCAGGACCTGGGCACTTCTAGTAAGAGCTTCTTACGGATCTCTACATAAGGCAAAATGAGCTTCCACACACAGTGCTCATACTAGAAGGCGAGCTCTGTAATCTACGCAAACATCAACGCATTTTATGCACATTATTAAAGGACAACTGTAGATAATAGTTCTATAAACCGAAACACACTCAGTGTAGAATGTATAAATCCTATATGACTCTTGGTGCCCTGTGTACTAATTTGCAAACTCCTCTCCTGCAGACCCCAACGTGGACGTCATCTATGTGTCCCCTGTGAAGCTGGATGAGGAGACAGAGCAGTATTACCGCAAGCTCTTGGGTCTGCATGCAGCGGTGTTATCTGGAAACCCCCAGGATGCAACCGAGCTGCTTGAGCGATTTACCATTCTCACCCCTGAGGCTGTGGACAGATTCCCTGTAAAGTTCAGCTAGCAAGGAACCTCATATAAAAGACAAATCACAGGCTTGGGATTGTCACTTTGCTTATTTGTATTTTTTATAGAGCCACAAGGTAGCCAACAAATACACTGTCTGGGTAATATGGGGAATAATCAAGTAGCAGATTATAGGAACATGGTCTGTGTATACACAGGAGTGTTTGCTGCCACGCCAACACATGGCTCCTCATACAGGGATATTACATGCAGTCTGGCCCCTTGCAGAAGCCCTTTCTGTCTCTTTATATCACCAATTGATTTTCTCTCAGCATAACTGCCTCAATATGAGCCAGGAGGGTGGCACGGGATGAGTTAGCGTTATACAAAAGGCTGGCAGCTTCCTCTCCGAGTGACAGAAGGATAATTCTGCGTGGATCAAATAAATACAGATGTGTAGTAATTAGTTCTATTCCCAGTGAGGCCATTTCTGAGGCACTAAAGATGTGAGCGATTATAGTATCACCTCAACAGCTTTTATCAATTTAAACAGCTCAACTACGGCAGAGGTCATAACCCAGCCACATATTAATCATGGTATTTTTTTGTTGGCTATGCAGAATGATGAACTAGCTTGTGATGATAGAGCAATTTATACTGGAAATTATAGATTTATTTTTTTCATGTTTTTACGATGATTTTTTTTTTGTGCTGCTAAGAACATACATATACGTAGGGCAACTAAAATGAATACAATTTTTTCTATTTATACCTTTTTATTCTATACAAAAAATTTTACAATTTTATTTAAAAAAAAAACAAAACATTTTTCAGTAGCTGTTTGCTCATTTTTAAACCTTCCCCCTAATAATTAGTTTTTTTTTTTATTTAATGGTTAACAATATTATGTAACATACATTTGCGTTCTGATTTTTTTAATGTATTTGTAGAGCTTTTGTTGCCTTACCAAATAATTTTCGTTTTATTTGCAAAAAAAAAAGAAAAAAATTCAAAAACAAATCTACATTCCACACAGGATCACATTGTGTGCATTCCCCCAAACACTATTTATCTGGTATGTGAGTACAGCACCCTGCTCACAGAAATATCACAGCGTAAAACGTACAGGTCTGCTGGAGAACTGGTTGTGGCTGGTGCCCACTAGTGGTGAACATGTGTGCAGCTGCTTCACTCTGATTTGATGGCACAAATAGGGTTTGTCAGGAATTGAAGCTGTGTTGTCCTTTTACATAGATACAGTAATGCTCACCCAGGTGGCTGCTTTTTCCTATTTTCTCCAGTCTGAATGGAGCGCCAGCAGGAGTCAGGCAATGGAGATCTTTGAACCACATGCTCCTATGAATGTACGACATGTCCTGCAGCATGGAAAAAATAAATGAAAATAATGCATGCACCAATTTTTTGTCACTGTCACATCTAACATAGCTGTCAGTGTAAACAACACATGCATACCATAATGGAAATCGGTGGTTCTGCACCTAAAGCATTTCACCAGAGCTTTGTTTACATTCCTATTCCTTACTTTAAGTGCGCAAAATCAGTTTTGAAGAGACCGATACTGGGCCTAATTTAGAGTCAGACCCAGCTGCTTCTTTTGCTCCAGTCGCATTTGTGTCTATATGCTATTGCCACTACAATCCTTTCTCAGCTGTAATTCCGAGTCCGAATGTGCAAGTACTGAGACACCCACTGTCAGTGTTCATAGACGATGAAATACCACTTGGCAGGTCTTTATACGCCAGCATCAGGTGCACCATCGAAACTTGCACAAGCCCTATAGCAGGTGCAGTTTCTTCCTCTTGAGTATTGCCTCCTATGTGAGCGGTTCACCGTCTTTGTACTCAACCACTTCCAGCGAGATTCCTGCGACACTCCCAATAAATGCAACATCTCTGTTTAGCCACGCCCTTGTCACCTCTCCATCATCGTCCCGGAAAGCCCCTTACGTTTCTGATATTGTGCATTTAAATTTGTGCTGTGACTCTGTAGGAACAAAATCAGAATGCATGCTCACTGTGTTTTATCACACCAGGTTACAAGTCACCTTTGTTAGCTATAATTTAATAAAACCAGTAATGACAGTATAAGGAAATACATTATCACAGATGTGTCCACATGTACCTGTCCTCCAATTGCGGCAAATGTAGCCCCATTGGTACGCCACAGATTTTGCCATTTAGCCGCGCCATGATTCTTAATCTGCTACTTTATACCAATTCTGTTGCAATGAAAATACTAATCCTATATCCAAAGTACACTATTAGCTACTTAGTACACTACAGTATTAGTGCATTAAGACGCAGGGAAAAGGCAAAAGACAGAGGTCCGTTTTGCTTAATCTGCTACTTTATATCAATTCCTTTTACAACAAAAAATACTAACCCTTAATCCAGTGGTTCCCAAACTTTTTTGACTCACGGCGCCCTAGAGTATCAGAATTTTTTCCGCGGCACCCCTGAGCCAAAAGTTTCTTATTGAGAAATTCAGAAAAAATAAAATGAAGTAAATTGTGCTTATCTGTTACCCTGAGGTTTTGTTATGTGGTGGTTGACAGGGCTGCACTTCTTTTTGTCCACACATTCTTTGATTGGCAGCCATTAGCACTGGTTTTGCCTATCACAGTGAATAAAATTAATTTTATTTGGTACTGGACCACCAACCCAAGGCACCCGTGCAAGTGCCCTGAGGCACCCCAGGGTGCCACGGCACACAGTTTGGGAACCACTGCCTTAATGCACTATTAGCTACTTAGTACACTGTTGGCTACTTAGTACACTATTAGCTACTTAGTACACTGTTGGCTACTTAGTACACTGTTGGCTACTTAGTACACTATTAGCTACTTAGTACACTGTTGGCTACTTAGTACTCTATTAGCTACTTAGTACACTGTTGGCTACTTAGTACACTATTAGCTACTTAGTACACTGTTGGCTACTTAGTACACTGTTGGCTACTTAGTACACTATTAGCTACTTAGTACACTGTTGGCTACTTAGTACACTGTTGGCTACTTAGTACACTATTAGCTACTTAGTACACTGTTGGCTACTTAGTACACTAGCTACTTAGTACACTGTTGGCTACTTAGTACACTGTTGGCTACTTAGTACACTATTAGCTACTTAGTACACTGTGCGCCACAGGCTGCTGTTGAGCGATCCAGAAATCTCTATGGTGAAAAAATGTAGGCTACAAAGGCTAACGCAATGGCGTCAGCTACCGATACTGATCTCTGAAAAGGGAAGATTTTCGACACTTGTCCAAATTGTCCATTTTCAGTCCCCAGGGAAAGCTTTGGGGGCGGCTTATGTGTCCGAAGATAGAGGAACCGTCGCTACATGTATGTTAAAAAGCCCTGATACTTTATAATGCGTCAAGCCTCTAAATGTCAGCTTTCAGACCATTGGCCACGATTACTACAGTAATAAAAAGGCCCCCGCATCTATATTCACATATTTGTAGTCAGAGCCGTGACTAGACTATTGGTTCCCTGTGCCAGAGAGAGCATTGGCGGCGCCCCCTCCCCCCCATTTTTTAAATAGGGACATAAGATAGTGCACCTGAAAAAGAGCCATGGCCTCATGGGAAAAGGCCAGGGAAGAGATAGGGGAAGAGTTGTGATGCTGGGGATAAAAGAAGAGGAAGCTACAAGTGAGAATGATACTAAACAGGAAAATTGACAGGCCCAAACAGCGCCCCCTTCCCTGCGGAAACCATGGCATTGGTTACACTACCCTAGTTACGGCCCTGTTTGTAGTCTTACACCTACTATTACAATCCCTGTATGAGTTTGCAAAGTAAAACAATACCCATGGTGTAGTGACAAAATCAAGGTGGAAGTGTCCTTGGCGTAGTTATGGTAGGTTTCTCATTGCTACAAGGTAGACAAGAGTCCTGGCAGTCGTGTCTATGATTTTGCACAAACATGGCACTTTATCATGTTGAAAAATGTTCTAATATCCTAACTTCTCCTTTATAGAACCACCACATGTGCCTGTCCACCTTGCTCAAATACAGTCCGAAGGCCTTGCAGCGTATAAGGAACTTGACACAAGGACGCGAGACCTATATTGTTGGACGAGTTCCACACGTGGATGATCTAGCTGTGGCAGATGTGCTCGGGGTCCCTGTTCTTGGCACCGAGCCAAAGGTGGCACATCTCTACAGCACCAAATCTGGGAGCAAGCGCATCTTTGCCAGTGCCGGTGTCCCCACTCCGCCAGGAGAATATGATATTTATAACCAGGAACAGGTTAGAAGCCTTACCAGTGTTTCGTGATACAATGAAATGGTCATTTGTGCATCAAATGGAAGAATAATTGTAGCTGATGCACAAGGCATCAGCCATCTGCCATATTGTGCCTCTTGTATAAGTGATTTTAGTAGTTCTAAGTGTATTGATAAACTGCAATTCATAAATGTTGGTTCAGCCTGCAAAAGAGGTATAGAGACGGGAGGCAATCGGGAAGCCGACTGCCTAAATACCGGCAGCTGGCTTCCCGACTGTCTTATCCCGGCAAGGGTGAAATGCCGGGCGTCTAGGGAGACCGGCGCCCGGCATCACGATCGTAGTGATGCCGGGTGCCGCGAGCGGACAGCCGCTGGGGGGGAGGGTTAGGTTTAGGGCTCCCGGGGGGGACTTAGGGTTAGGCACCCCCCTGGGAGGGTTAGGGTTAGGCTAGAGGGAGGGTTAGGGTTAGGCACCCCCTGGGGGGACGTAGGGTTAGGCACCCCCCGGGGGACTTAGGTTTAGGCAGCGGGGAAGGGGGTGGTTAGGGTTAGGCACTTAGAGGGGGGATTAGGGTTAGGCACTTGGGGGGAAGTTAGGGTTAGGCACCCCTAAGGAGGGTTAGGGGGGTTAGGTTAGTGGATACTTACCTATCCACGATCGGGATTTCCAGCGCTGTCGGGCTTCCGCTGCGTCGCACTCAGCTTCTGTCGGGTTGCCGCTGACGGGAATCGAACCGCCGGCCATGCGGCCGACGGTATTTCATACCAATTCCATAGAGACGATGAGTATACTTCACTGGGAATACACAACTAAAATACAAGAAACATGTAAAAGTTTTAAGACACACATGTAATTTGAAATGAGATTATGATAAAACTAAACATTCGTGTTCTCCTGATTTCCTGCTCCCCCGAAATATAAAAGTCATTTTGTGAGATGTTTATACACATTAATGATCAAAGCAAAATAAACAAATATCCTCGCTACCTAACAAGGCTACTTACATATACAAATGTTGTCATGGCTGAAGGTTTCACAACATTATTCCATATTTGATCAACCTATTTTTTGGTTATAGATCACTATGTTAAAGGGAACATAGTGATCCATCTCCTTACAGTAAGGTTAATGTATCCATTGTGCCATATTTCATTGCCATGTGCTGGGGCAGTGGGATTCTTACAGTTAACAAAACAAAGCTAGTGTTAGGGGGAGACATAACTAAAAAAAACAATTGTTCATATCTCATTATGAAAACTATTAATAATTGCATATACAAATTGACTTTCAGTGGTCTTTTCAGCATTTTAATAGACTTTTCCCAGTTTATTAACTGTTTAAACCCCATGAAAATCATCCCAGCTCCACTCTTAAAGGCGATGAAATAGTTATTTTTTGTCATAAATTCTATGATTAGAACATAATCTGCCTCAGAAAGTAGCCTAATACATGTCTAAACACATCCAAATTATATGCTTACAAATGGTGCTAAGTGATGTCATTGCATATCAGTGATTAGCAAGAGGTAACGTCTTTAATCATTTCCTGGAACGCACAATACAGAGAAACTAACAAAAAATGACACTTTCATATAAGACGCACAAAGGTAAAGTGCTACTGCTGTTTTGTTCAAAGAGAAACTGTGATGAAGTGTCAAAGAACAAAAGAAACATCTAACATGTCATAGGCCGCACTTAAAATGGTATTAATAATACTCAACATGACAAAGCGTAGGGTTTTATTTATACACTGAAATCACTGCTCAATCCCATTGTGTATGGAAGGTATCAACCAGTCTGTCCAAAGCATTCCTGTTACATAGAAGACTCAAGCAAGTACTCATACTTTAAATTGACCCAGCGTATTTTAAGATAAGGCTGCATATTCCAGTGATTGCAAATGTCAAAAAACATATCTACATATATATTCAATACAGGTTATATAATTCTAACAAATACAGAGAAACACTATCCAATTTTTGTTTATATAATACTGAAATAATTAACGTTGTTTTAGTCATTCCTGCACTTTAGCTCTAATTAAGCATTTAATCCATATTTATCCACATTTCATTTTGATTTTAACATTTTAATCCAGGAAAGGAAGGTGTTGGGCTCCTCATCTGTTAACAGAAGTATACATTACTACCTGGGATTGTATGCTTTAGTCGTTGCTTGGAAAAGAGTATCAGAGAGTGCACCAAATGGACAGAATAGTGTATGTTGTTCTCTGCACCATGCTTATTATTTGTGCACTCACATGTTGTTCTGTAATAGTATTGTGAGGCAACAATTTAATATGAGGACCTGAATAATAAGGACTCTGACCTGCTTGCAGCCATTGAAGATCTGACTTTAAATAAACCGCTCTCAATCAGTTTCATACCACCCAACACATCTACCTATTTTGCCTAGTCCTCTTCCCAGCCATGTTTTTACCTGCATGCTACATAATTATATTATGTTACTGTGGGGGAGGGGTTGCTTTTTCACTATATATTAGTAAACATATAATTTGCACAAACCGGTACAAAATATTGGTGATTTAGGGGCATATGTATCCAAGCTTGTTGTGAGTTAACATTGTGAGATATATATCACCAACTAATCAGCTTCTAACTTACATTTTTCAGGCTGTGTTTAAGAAATGATAGTTTGGAGCTGATTGGTTGGTGATATATATTTCACAATTTTATCTCACATCAAGCTTTGATACATATGCCCCTAATCCTTTCAGTATAATGCTCTGCGCCTTCTGAGTACTTGTGCAGAAAAAAGACAACAAAATTGGTTTGAGTGAGGCCCGTGGTGATACAGTCAGGGAGATTCATGTACGATTGACAAGCTCCCAATAATATAACCCTGCTCTGGCAAAGTATTCACATGGAGACTGCACTGTGATGTTCAATAGCCGCATGGAAGCAGGCCAAATATTATAAACAAATAATGTTATTTATCATACTACAGAGTCTTTGGAAGTTTTTGGAGATTTCCACGGCTTCAAAATAGACTTTGGAAGTCTGGATTCTCCCAGAATAGGTGTGATTTACTCAGATAAACCTCTAACCCTTTACATACCATTTATATAAATCTGTCTTTATCACAATCAGCTAAATTTCATTTAATGTGAACGAAGTGTCTTCATGTTTTCATCTGTGTTCCATGTATGTTGCTGTGTATCACATTTACATGCCTGTATCTTTATCACGTTCACAGTTCTACAAATCTCTGGTCCAACTTATAGCAGATAACATGCTGGTGACCCGCTGGCTATTTAAAGTGGACAATGAATTTGGCAGCAACGGGACAGCTTTCTGTGACATTGCAGCACATCTTCCATGTTACGCTTGGGCCCTCAGAGAGCGGCAGAGATACAGCCCGGACACCTGGAGGCAGAAATGGGCACAGGTGAGGGTCAGAATGCAGGTAACGTTACACAGGCTCATCACAGATGGGGTTAACAGACCTGCATTGTCAGTAACAGCAGCTTCAAAGCCTCAGGACCCCGCACACCGGCAATGCGTTAATGTCCTGTTATTCCCCGACCTGTTCCTTAATGAGGACAATGTAAGAGTGTCGTCGGCAGCGGCACAGCCGGTGAACACTGGCAGGTTATTAAAACATTACACCATCTTGATGAAAGACTTTCCTGCAGGCTAAGAACGACAGAACAAGACTCCATTCCACTGCGATGATTAGAAATGAGTGCATGTCTCTGAGCGCTAAATTATGTTAATAGTTACAAATTGAGGTATTTGCATAACAGTTTATGATACATAATGACAAGTCCCCCTTTCTCTGTGTGTGTCACATCACTGAGACCTGTGTCTACCTTAGAAGGATGAAGTAGATTGATGTTTGAAACACTGCTATTGTTATCTCAGTCTGGCTGTGCTACTAATCCCTCTTACTGACCCGGTGTTCCCCAGCGCTGGCCTGTGCCCCCATATACTTACCGACCTGGTGTTCCCCAGCGCTGGCCAGTGCCCCCATATACTTACTGACCCGGTGTTCCCCAGCGCTGGCCAGTGCCCCCATATACTTACTGACCCGGTGTTCCCCAGCGCTGGCCAGTGCCCCCATATACTTACTGACCCGGTGTTCCCCAGTGCTGGCCAGTGCCCCTATATACTTACTGACCCGGTGTTCCCCAGTGCTGGCCAGTGCCCCCATATACTTACTGATCCGGTGTTCCCCATCGCTGGGCAGTGCCCCCATATACTTAATGACCCGGTGTTCCCCAGCACTGGCCAGTGCCCCTATATGCTTAGATAAGCAATTTTTTTTTTAATTAAGTTCATTTTCCAAAGAGTATTTAGACAATTTATGTCTCCTTCTTTTGAATTTGTGATTACTTACTTTATAGCCACCATGTTTATATATTTTCAAATCATATTTTATGGATTATTTGTAATGGACTTCTGGATAGTTATTTTGAGAACAGTATATTGCTAACTAAGGGCCTGATTCACTATGGATCACTATGGTGATCGCAGCTGCAATACGCACGCATGTCTGCTGCAAAAATATGCTAATGACTGCAATCAGAAAGCTAGTATAGAGACGCCCGAAACCAGCATAGAGCCACCCACTACCGCTTTCACATATCCGTAATACCTTGCAGTCCTGTGTATACATCGGTAACATCGGCTCCTCATGTACAATTACAGCAGGTCTGACCGTACTCAGAAATTGCAAGCCTCGTCGCACGCAATGAGTAACGAAGCTGTGTACGTCGCAGTGGCTAATTTATGCACGGACAGGCACATCTGCGTTTCTCTGAACACTCCCCTGTCACCAACCCCAAACGTTGACCTAACGTCAACCACTCTGGGATAGCTTTGTATCTGTGTAGACGATAACAGGGCGATCGCAATGCTAACCCACGCATGCGCAGTACGCATCGATGACCGATCTGCGTACGCGTTCCACGATGAATCAGGCCCTAAGTGCAATGCGCAGTAACCACTAGCAACCAATCAGCAATTAGCTGTGATAAGTTTAATGCATGTTAAACAATTAAAGCAAATATAATTGGTTGCTATGAGCTGCTGCAAATTTTCACGTTGTTAAAAAAAAGATATATAATAAGTTAATAACATATTGTTTTATAACAATGCATGAAAAGTATTTAAGCATATCAGAGCGTCAAAAACCTGATGTACAGCATCTAAAAGGAGGTATTGTTATGATTTAATCCTCAAAATAAAAATTATTTTAACAATTGTCCTATAAGAACATTGAGATCAGCTTATAAGAACTTTGTCATATTTGAGTTGCTAATATAACAGACATCATCTGATGCAGAAGAAGCAACTCCAGCTCCATGCATAGCAGCCTCCGGGGTCTCAATAGCTGTGAGCTATGGTCATTGGTGGCAATGGCCGGTCTGCTTTGGCTGCAGCTTAGTAGCACATATTCATTAGTGTCATGTGATGCAATAAGGAGGTGTTCATTCAGAGGCCCAATCTGCAGAGCTCGGAGTGAACACTAGGGGCTGAATAGGACAGTCACACTTTGGCCATGTATGCAGATTCCAACTACCCTATCCCTGGTACCTTCTCCTATTGGATGAAAGGTGCATGAAAAGATGGAGGATGTGGTGTAAGTATGGTGCAGAAAAAAAGAAATAGAGTAAAATATTGGGGTCTGTTAGTACAAAAGCATTTGCTGGTGAAGATGGTGGCATCTCCCAAGTGTGGTATATTTTGCCTGTTGGGAGTAGCTGGGTGAATCAGGAAAATTCATCATAACTAGTGTTTCTTTCCTTACACCTATATGCTAAAACAACTTTTAGTTTTGCAGAGCAAGATATTTAAATGAGATTGAAGGGTGGTGATGCACCTATATGGGGCTTTCCCTGATGAGTGGGCATTTTACTCCGAGCAAATTAGCTTTTTTTTCCCCAATCTTCTTCAGATTTGGCGGGAAAGTCTATACTTTCTACGGGACGCACCTTGTACCTTCCATGGGCTCTTTATATGAAATTGCATCCTAGGCGCATTTCTACCAATATAGCAAAAGCATTCAATTATATGATGGAGATGAGGATCAGAGTAGGGAGTATGATTCTGGAGCAAAATGGAGACTGAAACAAAACAGTAGAGCTCAGTGCTAACTAGTTCCTTAGAAAAATATTTTATATGGGTTTATAGGCTAGGGTCAGTTCACTTGTGGCGATGCCAGTGGTGTGCCAGTCCAGAACGGCTCATCATGTCCTTCTACATCACCACTTTTGTTTACACTCCATAAGGGCATGCAGGAAAATCAATGATGTAGAAGGTACCATAATCTGCAAATATGTGCGCAGTCGTGCGATAACAGTGATGTACAAAGGCCCATCGACCCTAGTTGAATTGACCCAGATGTTCTATGCACGATAGTTAAGTGGGGTGCTGCTTTTACCTAGAACCCCACAGAACCATGGGCGACCTCTGATAACAATGGCCTATTAGACATTTCATGTCACTCAGAAGGGATGTAGTAAATGTGACGGGATTTGACTGTTGGGATTCTGCACTTGGTATTCTGACTATCGGCATCCTGACCATCTGGATCCCCTACAAAACACAATCCGTTATTCCAGAAATCGCATCAATGTCCTATTTTGGACCCACTATACTTCTATTTTGGGAGCTTGATGCCTTTAGAGCTCTGATATAGAGAATAATACTAATATATATATATATATATATATATATATATATAAGTCCAATGCATACCAATCGGGCTTTGGGTTAGAATATCGGGTTAGAAAATTAGTAAATTCCACCTATGTAAGAAAGTTAGAGATGCATTGCCGGTAGGGCAACTAGCCGATGAACCCACAGGCCATCACAACATGGCCCTCCACAGTCTGATTGGATTTCCTGCCACAAAACACAATTATTTTGGATGGGTTGGAGGGACACTGTGGACCAAATAAAGTACTTGTGGCTTCCTATTGGTCAACATGACAATGCCCTCCTAGGGTGTACATGCTGTGCTGACATTTATATCATTGTGCCTAGAGTCTGAATCCCTCTGCATTTCCACTGCTTAAACATTAGGGTTGCTGTTGCTTGTGTGATGTTTAAGCATATTCTCCCTGATTTGTTCCACCAGTTTACACTGTGCAATATCTGCCTGTAGTGTTGTTTTGTGACTGATAAATCCCATGATCCCGTGCAACCTACCTCCTGGCTTCAACACCTCGCATGCTGCCCACCCCTCTCTCTCATTTCATGTGGGCAGGCATGAAAGGGTTAAGTAATCTCTATCACTGTGGGGTTTTGGCTGCATTCCCCATATCTAGGGCAGTCATCAGACTCCTGCTGTTCACAGTGTTCTGCTGACAAATGACGAGTGTGAATTCCTTATGGCATCCCCAGTTTGCAGTAAAATGAGATCAGACTCAGACAGACCCTCATGCTCCCCATAAGCCAAAGTGGCAGATCAAGGAAGTTGGGGCGACAGCATGACCTGCTGTAACCTCTCTGTTGGTAAATAGGTCTACGGTGTACAGCTGTCTATCTATTACATGACTGACAGTAGAGCATGACAGAATATCAAAATGGTTAACATCCATTTTCTATAATTCAGTGTTATTCTTTGGTTGAGGTTTACTGTAATGTATCGACAAGTATACAGAATATTGGTGAGTTTATAATTGTCAGGTAATGAAGCTGGACCAGCTCCTGAATGTTCCCCTTTGAATTTAACTATTTGTAAATGAAAGAGATAATACTTAATGCACAACGGTGCTTTCTTAGTAGTCCAATTTTTAACACTTTAAATCCAAACCATTCAGATGACGCTAACACTACTGCACAGGCATGTGAAATTACTATATTGTAGTATATAATAATAACAGCAATAAAATATTATAGGCAATAAAAAATAAAATGTAAATCAATAAAAATAATGATATAAATGGGAGTCTGCCAGGGCTATTTGAATTTACTGAAACTGCCCATTGGCAGAGACCCCTGAAACTAAATACATGTCATAATATGCAGTGTGATCAGTACACAGTACAAAGTAACATAATGTAACATATAAAAACAAGCATGACTAAAGAGTAAAAGACAAAAGATGTATACTTGCTCTCTGTAATCTGCTGGGATGTGGAGACTGTTAATAATATCATGAAAAATGATATAGCAATAAACAAAGTGATATAATAACACACGGGGCAATTTAATAAACAGCAATATAATATCATGTAGAGCAATGTGTCTGTCGGCCCCCCAGGTATCAATCTCACGTTCTACGCGCGCTATTGATTTAATTCTCTTGTATCCCTCCGTGTTAATTTTTCATATGCTTACAAAACAACCCTTTGATTTTCTGTCACTCGTTAATTACACTGTTTCGCCATTAAATAGGAGGCTTTGTGTAAACTAATTACTAGGTAATCATCGTCGACCACGGACGCGCTGCTTGTACCTTTTTATTCCATTCTACAAAAACGCTTCACCGTCTGCGCTCGAGCCCCCTCTCCGCTCGCAGTCATTAGCTCCTACTAATTCACAGCGTTACTGCCGAAGAGAGGGGGACTTGTAATTGTGGCCATATCAGTACTGTTAATTACCGAAGTAGAACATTGAAATGATGCCAAGGACCATTGTTAGAAGCAAATAAAAAAAAAAAATCACACACACACCAACAACAACAAAAAAAAAAGTGTTTGAATGTTATTTTCACCATCTGGGGAGTAGAATAGAGGAAAACAGCAAGAAAACAGCAGTGACAAAATATCATAGCTGCAGCTCCAGGCCTCATAGGCCAGATGGAGGAAAGAGATTCTACAACATCAATTGGATGCGGAGGGCCAGGTTCCAGCAGCCGAGCTGTGACAAGTGTAGGGGAGGAAGAGAGACATGCAATGTGTTCTTATAGGGCCGGTATTAACTCATTTTGTGCCAGACGAGGTTGTGCAATAGGGAACTGGGTTTCAGCATTCTAGTAAGGTAGAATTGTTTTGAGTCTGCCTGCTTATTTGTTATCTATCCATGCATTATCAGGTGCAGTACAGTATAAGTACAGACCTCTATTAAGATGGAGGTGGTGAACATGTTGTGCTAGATTCTGAGTCAGAAGCAAAGTGGCGCATTTGTATTTTCTCGCATTGCGCATGCTCATGTGGCAGAACGAGACGTTATTACGCAGCTCTGCAGGCTATTCAGGGTATCATGGAAGTCATCAGGGTCTCCACTTGCGGCTAAATGTATGTAAAGAAGCAGTATCCGCACTTAACACACGTTTTCCGTGGGTGTGCAGACGGAATTGTCCCCTCTTCATAGTTAAACTTAAACAGAGATTCAGGATTTCATACAGATCTCTAACACCCAGAATAGGACTGGTGCAAAACTACGCTGATATTGATGATGGCTGCTCTTACTAGCGGATGTATAGGGGAGATGCAGCATCATAGCTATGGCTGAGTATAGGTGGAAATATACAGCTTTTTTCAAGCAACTATGAATTCCTAATAATCTCTATACCCAAATTGTCGCTATTTAGCGTTGTAAGTCGCACAAGAAATAATTGCTTTCCAGACTTTGATTGTGGTTCCAAAGCACAAAAAGATGATATTCACATAAAAGCTTATAGTTACACACCTTGATCTATAACACAATTAGCGCAAAGGTTATACAAAATACAAGGTACAGTCGATACATACGCATGCGCTCTGGATCCAGATATCCCGGCATCAACTATGAAACCTCCGCCAACAAAAAGATGACTGACTACCAGATCTAGAGTGCTTGCCTATGTACCCTTGCAGAGATAGGCAATACAATAGTATGAATTGGCATAATCCCATTGGTTCTTCCTCCTGGTTCTTCTGTTACGATACAGTTCATAGGTCAGTTTGTATTGTAATAGTTCAGCCCATCAACAGTTATTTGTGTGTAATTTCCTGCCTAAGAACAAGTCTAAACTGGCTAATAAACATTACATTACAGAGTACATTTCAATGCTTATCTCTCTATGTTCCATAATTCGCAGACGCATGTTCCAATCTCCTTGCCGATGGAACCGGAGATCTGTAAATAAACAGTGGTTTAGAATAGCACCAACCACGGTCTGCTTATCATGTCCTAAACCTTAGATCTCAAATACAATTACTTCATAACATATTTAATAATGAATAAAACCTTGGATATTAACCTTAGTGCTAGGGAACCTTTCTGTGTAAGTGTGCAATGTATAAGTGTAGGGATATTAAGAAAAGACGCTAGTATGTGTTGTGCGTCTACGTGTTTGTGAAGTACAGCATGGTACATGCTTTGCGGGGTTGTTCATAGTATATGTAGTAATAAATGTACGTATTTGTATAATGAGGACTTTTAACCTGGGGCAGTGGCAGACGCACAACGCTAATAATCATAACAGCGCTGTACACGGGGTATCGTGTAGACAACGCAAAATGGTGTCATGCGGATGATGCAAAATGGCGTTGTGCAGATAATATTGTTACAATTTAGGTCTCAGCCAATCATCTGGCTTCGACACAATGCGGGCACTTTGCGTGTGACTCTGAATTGGGCCCTTTGTGTGTACCACCAATATTTTGCACTCTAGAGCATTTTCAAAATGAGTGATGCCATACGATATATGATATCCCTTCGTCCGTACAGGTGGTTAAATCAAACTGACTGAGATAATTATTAAGCTACCTGTGCTCATGCAGGGATAGCTCTAGTACCCGGTTTGTGAGTGGGCCATAAGGACCAGGTTTGGAAAACACTGATCAAGAACAAGCACTGCTTGCCGTATGGCATCACTAATTTTGACCAATATTTTTTTTGGCCTTTTCTGTTTATCTGGTTAAAGGTCATGAATAAAGCGTAGCAGTGGGCTGCGGGTGTTATCTGCATTACGCCTCTGTCTGCCTGCTGACACCTCTGATTGATCATTCTTTATTATCATGGCCTACTTTATCATACCAGGGTTACTCTATTATCTAACAGGTGTATACAGCACAAATAGATCTAAATATTGTACTATGGGCCTGATTCAGATTTGTACGCAAATGCAGATGGTTTACGCAGATTGAGCGATTGTTAGCCATTGCGCATGCGTGTAAGCCGCACTGCGCTCACGTGGCGATTGTATTGCGATTACGCTCGCACAGAAGATTAATTCTCAAACTGAGTGACAGATAGTCAGCTTTTGGGGGAGGTAACTGGGGGGTGGTTAGAGAAACACTGGGGTGTCAGACCGTATAAACACTATTTTCTGGGAATGCATAAATTAGCCTCTGCGTCCTTGCTTGCAGCAGGAGAGCCCTCTGCGTGTCTGGAGACCCGCTATGTCTGTGACAGCTTAGACTTAGTCAGAAGGCTGGTGGCCGCCTTATCTGCGCTTGATGTTTCTGATGTTTCTGGTTTTGTGTGTAAGCGGCGGATGTGAGATGCTTTCAGTGAGCCTCTCTATGCACTGGACGGTGGGTAAGTCATCAGCATATCTTCGCAATTGCACTTCATGAGAGATCGCAGCGATTGCATTAGCATCCACATCTGAATCAGGCCCTATATACATATAGGCTTTGTAAATACACATTAAATTCTGATGACAATAATATTGAACGGTGCAATAGTAAATAGTAAAAAAAAATACATTATTTACTTTTTATTGCTGTAACATTTAATAAAATATATTTTAAGATGTATTTTAAGATGTTTTTAAATATTATAGATTCCTAAAAAATAATGGGGGTAAAAATGTGAAATATATCAGCAATGCAGCGTAATTTAGGATAATTTCTTGTAAACAACCTGCTTTAAAATGGACTTATGTGGACTATAGTTAGTTTCTATCTAATAGGGACCGTAGTGGAGCCCAAATTAGTCCATAACACCCAATATACTGAACAGTTTTGTAGAATAGTTCTGTCTTGGTCATGAGTTACGTTACTGGTATCACCTCAGTCTTTCTCCCACCCCAGGAAAAGGCTACACAGCAGATCGCACAGGAACTTCCACAGGTCCTGGAGCACTATGCACGACCAGTAAACAGGAGGCGCTACCCAACATGGGACAGATTTCTGCAGGCGCTGGTAAACTGTGGTAAGTATCAGAAGACCCTCCTTCCTTCAGCACTGACCCTGACACGATAATCAGTCTGTTTAATAATCCTTCTTTATAAGCCAGTGCCCCTGGTGCTCACACACAGGAAAAGCAGCTATCTATTGGCCAATATGTCATTTCAGTAAAGAACCAGTAAAATCACAATTTCTCATCTTTATTGGGCCTTATTATGAATATATTTCCTGCGGTAGTGCAGTGTGTTTTGATTTTTTTTTAAATTGTGTTTATTTATAAGAACTTTTAAGGTTTACACCCAAAACAACACAACAATAAAAGAGAAATTAACAAGCAAGCAACATGTCACAAGAATGGAAACACACGATGAAAGCATGGTCCCAGCACTTATGCTGAAAATATATGATCTAAAAATATGCATATATGAGATACAATACAGGGTTCCAGTGAAATAGTTCAACATGAAAAAAGAAGAGCGGCCTGGTGGTATATAGGCACCCAGTGTCCATAAGAGCTAGCAGGCACCGTAATATTAAGAACAATATCAAAAGATGACACTAATACAGCCTCTCTGCAAACAATCAAATGTGCGTAAAACAGAGCTATGTGAGAAGACATCACACATATAGTAAGAACCATAGGGCATCCTAATAGTAAAGCAAGCCCCAGGGTAAACGATGGTTCTGTAATGTTCAATCTTCTAGCAAAGTTATATCCACACAGAAAGGGTCACCAAGGTCCACCCTAGCGCCCGACACCAACCAGGCCACCCTAATACAGACACAAATTATTAGAAAACCATCATGCAATAAATAAGTAGCGGAACAGTTACAGTGGAAATAACAAAAAATACATCAACCAACATTTGTAATGCAAAGACAACAACACATGCAACATACATCTCCCCCACCCTGTATACCATACCCCAACTGCGGCACACATAGATCCCCAAAAAATAAAATAACAGCTACACTGTACTACCTATAACTTCCCTTCCATAACACAGTATTACTCTAAAAGAAAAAAGGTGATAGAGACTATATGATATAGACTGGAGCAAGGCTTAGCTGGCCAGAGCTACTTTGTACATGGCCATAAGACAATGAGGTCTCCAGCAATATAGCGCCTTGGTAAAAAGAAAAGAAGACAACAACATCTTAATACAATAATGAACACAGAAAAGCATATCACAGTGAATAACTACAGAACAGAAAGGAAAAGTCGCCAGTCGTGGATCCAGCCAGTGTCCTCTGGGGGCATCATGGACCAACTACAGGATAAGCGCTCTAAAGAAAATTGGAAGCCTCTTGACCAGATCAGATGTTATATGGTCCACTTGCACAAGCTTGGGAAGGTTCAGGAGTGCAGAAATCTATTGGTGATGAAAAACAGGCTTAGTCATCATGTGAAATGGTCTCAGAAGAATGTCCCGCATTTTGGAATGGAAAAACCACATTATAGAGTCACCGGGTAGGCTTGCCTTAGAGAGAACATGGGAAAGAGGATGATGGGGCCTCTTTGCAGAAGGATGTCACAGAAATATCACAATCATATGTCTCAAAAAGCAACAAGTCCAAATAAGTCTCTTACAAGAGTGCCTTTTGTCCCTTTAAGCGGTTCGCCAATCCTGACAACATTCCAACAAAGACGACTCTCAATTCACAAGGATAAGTAACAATGCAGGCTCCTAGTGAGACCCAAACAAGTAAAAATCACAAAGGCAGGATAGTTATATCAGATAATTAAGCTGTAAAGCAAGGAAAGGTGCATCCAACTCCCTGCACATCGTGGCCATGACCCGCAATGTGTCTTGATTTGACGAGTGTGCCTGGATTGCTGCTGAAGCAGATTGGGTTTGTGGACTAAGATGTCCGGGCTAGAGGAGCAGGAGAAGTTTGCAGAGGCTAATGGTGGAAATTAAAGGGCGTTCTGTATGAAGTACAGAGTTGGTGCAACAATGTGCCTAGTTTTGTGTAGCAGTGCAAAAATTGTATTTCATTTTAAGGTGTGAGATTTATTGAAGTAAGATAAGGAGGGATGGAGAAAGAGCATTATTAGTGGTGTTCCTTGCAGAGAAACACACAGCCATTTCTACCATAGATAATTATTAGACTTTTACCCCAGTTCTCTGCTGGAGGACATGGAGTCTCGTCCTATACTGTTTGTGACTCTCATTTTCAAAGTGACTACTTTTATACAGCTGCAATTGTAAGGTACCTATTTACTAGTATACATTATATAGTCATATATTCCCTTGACTAATAATATTTCGGGACTCTAACCAGCACAGTTATGCTTTTATGTATATTGTGTATTAGCTAATTGCCTAGCTACAGTAGATGATACTTATTACTGTGTTTATCCTGTGTTATTCTAGGTGGGGTAATTGAGGCGTTCCCTCAGGCACAGAGTATTACCTGCCTTACTATAGACATGCTGATTAACCCGGATGGAGAAATACAAATGGTATCCTGTGGGGATCAGATTCACGGCACCAGCCCCCTACAGTGTGTAGGCAGCACTATTCCCCAGTGCTCGGTGTCCCCCAGTGTACTTACATCAATCTGCAATCGCATTGGAGAGACCTGTAAGGTCCGAGGGGTGCTGGGATATCTGTCTATAGAACTGCTAACATTCATAGACCCTGAAAGCCTCGAGCAGCAGGTAAGAAATCCTATACAGCATGGGTCTTCAACCTTTTACACAGAGTGGGCCACATTATTTATTTATTTATTACCAGTTATTTATATAGCGCACACATATTCCGCAGCGCTTTACAGAGAATACTTGGCCATTCACATCAGTCCCTGCCCCAGTGGAGCTTACAATCTATATACTGGTTTGACCTCTGTTTGGATAGGCAGTTTGTTAAACATTTTGGGATTTGATGGAGGTTTTAAAAAATTCTTGCACTCTGGGCGCACTCTTGCACTCGGGCTGTCCGCGCACTCTTGCACTCGGGCTGTCCGCGCACTCTTGCACTCGGGCTGACCGCACACTCTTGCACTCGGGCTGACCGCGCACTCTTGCGCTAAGGCTGACCGCGCACTCTTGCACTCGGGCTGACCGCACACTCTTGCACTCGGGCTGACCGCGCACTCTTGCGCTAAGGCTGACCGCGCACTCTTGGGCTAAGGCTGACCGCGCACTCTTGGGCTAAGGCTGACCGCGCACTCTTGGGCTAATGATGACCGCGCACTCTTGCCCTAGGGCTGACTGCACACTCTTGCGCTAAGGTTGACCGCGCACTCTTGGGCTAAGGCTGACCGCGCACTCTTGGGCTAAGGCTGACCGCGCACTCTTGCCCTCGGGCTGACCGCGCACTCTTGCCCTCGGGCTGACCGCGCACTCTTGCCCTCGGGCTGACCGCGCACTCTTGCCCTCGGGCTGACCGCGCACTCTTGCCCTCGGGCTGACCGCGCACTCTTGCACTCGGGCTGACCGCGCACTCTTGCGCTCTGGCTGACTGTGCATTCTCTTGCCCTCAGGCTGACGGCGCATTCTCTTGCCCTCGGGCTGACGGTGCATTCTCTTGCACTCGGGCTGACGGCGCATTCTCTTGCACTAGGGCTGACCGCGCATTCTCTTGCACTAGGGCTGACCGCGCACTCTTGCACTCGGGCTGACCGCGCACTCTTGCACTAGGGCTGACCGCGCACTCTTGCACTAGGGCTGACCGCGCACTCTTGCACTCGGGCTGACCGCGCACTCTTGCACTCGGGCTGACCGCGCACTCTTGCACTCGGGCTTACCGCACATTCTCTTACACTGAGACTGTCTACATGTTCTTGAACATGCTGCTAAAATGTTGTAGGAACATGAGAGTTTGTATGAACACTAGGGTGGCAACATGTCCAAGGGCGTATTTAAAGACAATTCCACCTTCAAGTAAATGTAATATATTGGCTTGTGCATGTCCTCCTGCAACTTTTAATAATCACATTGCCTGTTCTTTGTGGCTTCCATTTGCATTGTTTGCCCCAGTATGTATTTATATAACCAGAGACGTCTATTTGCATTGCATTGGGATATAATGCAGCTCAGGTATGTTCTCTGAACTGGATGCAACTGAATGCACAGAGCAGCCTTGTGTCAGGGTAAGGAAAATAAGCACCCTGTCTGATTTATATAAACACACAGGGAAATGCATACAAGGAATCCAACAATAAAGTAAAAGTTATAACTGGAAAGGAAAACACCACTATGTGGACTATAGAACTAAAATTTCAAAATGGAAAATCAGGATGAATTGGTATCAAATGCGTAGAAACAAATATTTAATAAACATGTAATACCTTCAAATAAAAACTCAATAAAACACATACATATGGCCATATATCATGTTGAAAAGAGACCTATCCAAAAGTTCTTGTAGTATGCACACTATAACTGGGGACTCCCAAATCTTGCCTTCATATAAGTGCTCTTGTAAACAGTACAATGCTGTGATGTGGTATAAACTGCAGTGTCAGGTGTATTATCCAGTATAGGTGAGAGGTGTATATTACCCTTTTAGTGGATCTTCTTTTTAGCAAGGTGTCCTCGCAAATGAATTCCTGCTGGATGTAAATAATAGACCTTCATGGTAGATGTCACCAGTGAAGCTGGTCTGGAGCGTACAGTAAGACAGGCACAATACTGTAAGTAGGCTGGGGAGTCCCAGTATACTTGCTCCTGAAGAAGGTGTGGGGTACTACCAGACAGAAACGCATTGAGCTTATCTGAATTCATCTTACTATTGGGACTCCCGCGCTGTTTTCCTTTCCAGTTATATATTTTCTATATAGGAGTTTCACAGCTCCTACTTAACAGCTGCTGATTGGTTAGCGCCACTCACCCCTTTTGCTCTTGTTAATAAAATAAAAGTTACAGGATCGTATTTAGGGACAATAAACATGAATGTGCAACAAGGTGGCACAGTGATTAGCATTGTTGTCTCACAGCTCTGGAGCCTTTGGTTAGCTTCCAGCCAGGGCACCATCTGCATATGATATTTACATTATCTACCTCTGTTCATTTACTCTGGTTTCATTTGTGTGGTTTCCTTATGTGGACAAGAAACATATTGTGGGGGAATTAGACTGTAACCTCCTCTTACATTAACATTAATAACGCACAACCTTAAAGTTATACAAAGCAGGAATCATGTATTCAGACTTTGCTACCATTACTTACATTATTTTCTTCCCATAGAAATAACTCTAAGCAGAGCATTTTCTGATGAGCTGTAGCAGCACGGCTTAGCGAAGGTGTCTAACATTGTGACTATCATAACAGGATGCTGGCAGCAGAAAGGATTTGAATTGCTCTGGTCATGTTTGTCCATCTCTAAGTAACAGAAGTGGACAACCCCCTTGCGGGCAGCTTCTTACCAGCTGCCGATTAGCACTTCCCATACCCCCCTGGAGCAGATCCTTACGATGACGGATTGGATCTTTAATAGCCCAGCAGATTCCTGCCAGTGTGTTATTAAGAAGTATCTCGGCAGTGATTCATTTAGAGGGCATTTGCTTGTGAATATGATTTAGAAATTAGCAGGAGTTTAGCAAGAGGCTGGGACTTGCTGACCCCTTAATAATGTTATAATGATGCCATTTAACATCCGTCGCTTACACCACTGACTCAGCTCAGTGTGCTGAGAGTAGTTTTCTGCTAGCAGGTTATACTGGGAGCGAGACCCTAAATGTGACCTCACAACAAGTACTGATCAGGACAGATGTCATTGTGCTAAATGTTGCAGACACCTTAGGAAATCTAAGGGGCTGACCTCTGAAATATGGCAAGCTCATGTGCTTACTGTGACCTTGGGAAGTCATTTTAGACTGCATGTTTAATATAAAAGTCTAATACATTATTATTCCATCCACAAGTCATATATATATATTTTTTTTTTTCCATGTCCTGAAATAGATTTTTACTCCCCTAAAATAACGTCTAGCTCAGCACAGGTTAATTTGGGGCTTTACAAAGATGTAACTGACTAATGATCTCCAAATTCTGGAGAGGAGGTACATAGTGTACATTAGAGTAGCACACTTACCAAGCTGCCCCTTATACACAAATATACCAATATACAATATTTTTTTGGCACAAATACAAAATAAATGGAGCAGGTACTTGTGTTCTTCAAAGTTTTCTGGGAGACTTTAGTGATTTGCATATGGTAAAGAATTGTCCGTAACATGTCAAGTGCTAAAAGTATTATTATTATATACAGTATATATTAAATTATTATTAATAAGGCATAATGCAGACAGGATAGCATTTCAGATTTACAGCCTCTTTATTCAGTCTTCTGTAATATTTTGTATTTTTAACTGATTTAGGTTTGGGCCACGGATTTAGACTTGAACTATAGCGACCAACTAGCAATGACCCAACTCCTGCTGTACCTGACCAATGGGACACTGGACTGTACTAACAGCAGACTGAATGTGTCACTTGTCCCCAAGAAAGTTGAACGCTCCAGACATCGAGCTCAACCAGTACAGGTAAAATGCTTGTATAGCAACACACTCATAGACCTTGCACAGGACTCACTGGCTGCCCTTACACTCATAACGGACTCACTGACTGCCCTTACATTCGTGCGGGACTCACTGGCTGCCCTTACACTGGTGCGGGACTCACTGGCTGCCCTTACACTGGTGCGGGACTCACTGGCTACCCTTACACTGGTGCAGGACTCACTGGCTGCCCTTACACTGGTGCAGTACTCATTGGCTGCCCTTACACTGGTGAAGGACTCACTGGCTGCCCTTACACTGGTGCAGGACTCATTGGCTGCCCTTACACTGGTGCAGTACTCATTGGCTGCCCTTACACTCGTGCGGGACTCACTGGCTGCCCTTACGCTCGTGCGGGACTCACTGGCTGCCCTTACACTTGTGCAGGACTCACTGGCTGCCCTTACACTGGTGCGAGACTCACTGGCTGCCCTTACACTCGTGCGGGACTCAGTGGCTGCCCTTACACTTGTGCGGGACTCACTGGCTGCCTTTACACTTGTACGGGACTCACTGGCTGCCCTTACACTTGTGCGGTACTCACTGGCTGCCCTTACACTTGTGCGAGACTCACTGGCTGCCCTTACACTGGTGCGAGACTCACTGGCTGCCCTTACACTTGTGCGGGACTCACTGGCTGCCCTTACACTTGTGCGGGACTCACTGGCTGCCCTTACACTTGTGTGGGACTCACTGGCTGCCCTTACACTTGTGCGGGACTCACTGGCTGCCCTTACACTTGTGCGGGACTCACTGACTGCCCTTACACTTGTGCGGGACTCACCAGCTGCCCTTACACTTGTGCGAGACTCACCGGCTGCCTTTACACTGGTGCGAGACTCACTGGCTGCCCATACACTCGTGCGGGACTCACTGGCTGCGCGTAACTCGTGTGGGACTCACTGGCTGCCCGTAACTCGTGCGGGACTCACTGGCTGCCCGTAACTCGTGCGGGACTCACTGGCTGCCCATACACTTGTGCGGGACTCACTGGCTGCCCATACACTTGTGCGGGACTCACTCGCTGCCTTTACTCTCGTATAGGACTCACTAGCTTCCCTTACACTCATTCGGAACTCACTGGCTGCCCTTACTCTCGTATCGGACTTACTGGATCCCCTTTCACGTTTCCATGCAAATGTTTAGTTGGGCAGTTATCAAGATGCCTCCAGTGTAATAACTTATGCCCCACAATAGCATACAGATGTGACTTGACAGTGTTAGCAGTAAGTGCTAAAGTCACATCTCCCTATCTGTACACAATCTCATACACAAGAGGAATTAGGGGTAAATTTACTAAAGTGAGAGTTTTTAGAAGTGAGTTTTAGAAGAGATGTTGCCCATAGCAACCAACTAGATTCTAGCTGTTATCTTCTAGAAGTGCTAGTTAAATAGAATCTGATTGGTTGCTATGGGTAACATCTCTTTTAAAACTCACTTCTAAAAACTCTCACTTTAGTAAATGTACCCCTTACTGTCTAAACAGTTATTACTAAATGCAGAAGTCACATTTTCAATATAAAGTGTAACCAAACACATACAAACATCTGTTGTTTTCCCCTAAAACAAATGACAATCTTCTTTCCTACAGTAGTCAAAATGTGAATAAAGTAATGTGACCATGGCTTAATATAATATTGCCGACACAGTAATTGATTAAACTGAAGTCACGAGTACACAGTCAGATGTTGCTGAATAGTGCTGTTGACAGGGAAAGTAGTTAATTGGGTGACGGTCACAATGTCGACTATCACATTGTCGGCAGCGTAATGTCGAGCACAGTATGCCAACACAGTACTAATGTTAGTTAAGTATTGCAACCGGGTTGGCATTATAATTTTAAATATAATTTTTTACCATCCTGTTAAAGTTATAGTGCCGGCACAGCTGCAATGCTTTAACTAACTCTACTACCGTGTTGACATACTGTGCTCGACATTAAGCTGCCTACAATGTGATTGTCAACATTGTGACTGTCGGCACATCATGCCAATTCCGCTGATAGTTATCGTCATCGTACCAGCCCTCCAGACACGCAAGAGATACACCTCTAAAGGATAAGTGGATACATCCATGTCTAATTGTGACGCTCTTACTAAGCTCGCCTTTTGCAGCCAATCACTCCTTTCCATGCTTAAGTAGGCGCAAATCAGCTATATGCAAAAACTGTAATGCTGGCTATACACTAGTGCGATTTCGGGCCGATTTGCGACGTTTCGTACGTTGAATCGTGTCAAAATAGAGTAGCATTTAGGTAGGATTACGATCCAATGCACGCTCCCGCAGCTCTTAAAACGTATCGTATGGTCAGATGTGCAGCCCATATTATCTATCGTGATTGTATGCCGATCGTGCCGTGTATTTGCGCATGCGATGCATCGTGCGTCCGACCAGCGTCATTTGTTAAAAAAGAAAGACTGATGCATACATGGGGAGATCCGTGATGCATGCATGTGTCTTTAATAAAATAAACACAGATGCAGGGATGGTTCAGTTAGAACCATCCGTTCATCTGTGAAAAAAAAATATAAAAACGTGTTTTAGAAAAAATGGCATGCCCCCCTACCAACTACGATGGTTGATACCTCCCGAATTAAGAGCTCAGACACAGCTTTTCCCTTTGTAGTTCCATGTCTGAGCATTCATTGGCTGAGAGAGATCAGCCCCCGCCTCTCTCAGCCACTGAATGGCTCCCACCTTTGACTACAATGGTGGGAGCCGTTCATTGGCTGAGAGAGGCGGGGTGTAACCTCTCTCAGCCAGTGAAAGCTCAGACACGGAACTACAAAGGGAAAAGCCGCGTCTGAGCTTTTCATTCGAGAGGTATCAACCATCGTTGGTACCTAGTTCGTGGGTCGGTTTTGTCATGTTTTCGTTTTACCAAGACCAAGGATGCCTACAGGGACAAGAGGACCAGTCCAGGTAATGTAGGTGAGTATGTGTGAGTATGTATGTATTAAAACGATACTGTCACGGTGTGTGTGTATTGAGTTTATTTAAACATTTCTTTACAGTTGAACTACAGGTACCAGCGGGCCCTTAATGCCCCGCATGCTGGTACTTTTGGTTCTCCAAGTACCAGCATGCGGGGGAGGCTTATACACTATCAACCCGGCACCCACCGCCCCAGGTGTGCCGGGGATAGCCCTGGGCTATCAGCCTCGGGTGCCCTGGAGGGTGGGGGACCCCTCTATTGGGGGGTGTCCCCAGGGATCCCCGGCCTGGGCTGACTAGCAGTCAGGGTTGATGCTTCGGCTGTAGGGCCCGGTGAAAGGGCTCCCCTGGCTGTGGCATCAGCCCCCTGCTAGAAAAAGTCCAGTGCTGGTTCCGGAAAATAATGAAAAGAGAAATGGTCTATTGCACTGGAAAATAATAGTAAATAATAAATAACATGAGGCCCCTAAGTAATTCTCTCGCAAATGTCATATTTTACAGAATAGGAGGTGCTGCCACAGACTTATATTTATATTCACAGGCACAAAGAGAAAGAGGACCTCTTTCTCTTTGTGCCTGGTTCTGTAAAATACAGGGGGACTCTATACATTTTTTCCCCCTGTATTTCCAGAACCAGATCAGAGCCCAGTGCTGGTTGAGCAGAATACGGGGGACCCCTACATCGTTTGTCCCCAGTAGTTTGGCAACCAGGGCTGGTTCTGACTAGCCCGACGCTGGTTGTGCTTACATAGGGGGACCCCTACGTTGTTTGTCCCCCGTATGTTGCACAACCAGCACTGGGTCACTAAAAGCCCAGGGCTGGTTGCTATTTGGAGGGGGAGGGAGGGGCACGCCATTTTTTTTAAACACTTTTTTTTTTCCCCCCACAGATGCACAGATGGTTTTATAATGTTGTGCTTGGACCAGACCATGCCAAACCGTAACTTATTCAATTTGAAAATATACGTATAATCAATAGTATGGCCTTGGTACAGATTATTTTTTCACATAGTCTAAGCATTTGTTCCGACGGTACACCAAGGCATCTATCCCGGCATAGAACAAATCAATGTTAAGCGCCTGAAGCCAGGACGCCATGCTGAACTCCACCGTCTGTTGCGAATCACCTTCCACCCAGGTGGTTCTTCAATGGTCCAAAGATGTTAATCACACGCTGCCAGGTCAGAGCTGTAGGGAGGATGGTCCAGAACCTCCGAATAAAAGTACCGTAACAGATCACGCGTGCGGTTGGTTGGGTGTGGCTTGCTGTTATAACAGAGAGTGCACCAAATCCAAACCTGTTTCCGTGACATGACGTTATCACCGTACACCTCAACAAGTTGGCGATGAATGTCAGCTGCTAATGTGCCCTATAGATGCAGAAATCTGATCACACTACGCATCTCAATGTTTTACCATGTTTCCGCCAGCACCGCCATCTTACAATCTGATGTTGGAACAGTATGACTGATATGAGGCACAGTCTAATGGCCGTGAGGGTGAGCAGTGGTCTATCTGCTCTGGCCTGGAGGGAAATTAGAATAGAGAACATTACACACGTGAGAGGTCTTGTTACCTTATTTATTGAACCATCCTTGTATTTTAACTCTGGTCCATATCTGTTTCTTTTGTCCTGGTTCACTGCCAATCTTCTGCAATCAGTTTAGGTAGGAGTTATTTTCATTTATTCTCAATCCATGTGATCATGATGTCCTGTATCCCATCTATCCATCTATCACACCCAGGCTAAACATACTTCATTCTATAACTGCCAGTCCAGCGGCATATTTAGAGAGGAGGGGTCCTGTGTTTACTCACCATCCGGGGCCCCTTCCTCTCTCTCCGGCAGGTGCAGTAGATTCCAGGCACTAGTCTGTGCCCAGAGTCTACTGCGCATGCGCAGGAAACAGTGAAAATGGTGCGGCAGCCATTTTCCCAGTAATATCCCTACTGCGCATGTGCAGAACGCTGGGAAAATGGCCGCTGCGGGCATTTTCGAGGCTTTCTGTGTAGCACCTCTCCAGCCGATGTGGGACTTCGGAGAGGTAAGTATTAGAAAGTATGGATGCAAGGTGTGCGATGTGGGCCCCCCAGGTGCCTTGCACCCATTATAGATACGCCCCTGTGCTCTAGTGCCTGGAGTCTGCCACTGCTGGCAGTTCGCTGACGGCAGCCGGGGAGAGAGGAGGGGCCTGGGACGGTGAGTGAACACGGGCCCCGGACGGTGAATGAACACGGGCCCCCTCCTCTCTTAATACGCCCCTCTACGGTGACCACAATGTAGCCTTCTCTTTCTGAAACTGTCTTTTAAAACTCATATATAGATATGTCAGAGTATTGAAAGAAAGGAAAATTACTCTTATATGTGTTATGCTTACATATTATTAAGTCTATGGCTTCAGCTGGCCTCTAGTGCCCACACCTTTTATTGTTAGCTGAGTGTAATGGTGGGTTCACAACAGACGATATGTTGCCCGATTCGGCGGACCAGGCCGACATTATGCACATCGGTAAATGTGTACCCACTATTTCGGCCCTTGCGTGCTCCCGTAGGGTTGTTCATCGCATCGACAGATGTGCAGTACATATCAATTTGATGAACAACCCCATATATTTGAATGCAGCAGGTGAACAATATATCGTGCGGTCGTTTACCAGATCGTGCGGCGTGTACGGACCGCACCATATGTCGTCCGTCGCACCCACCCTAAGGCAGTTATTTTATTTAATAGATTTGGGTAGAGACACAGAATGCCTCACATACACATGCACTCACACGGCATCCAGCAAGGTATAAAAAAGGTAAGTTTGATTTAGATTTAGTTTAGCTGATTGTAAAAAACATGATGACATCTTCTGTATTGTGATGACTAATACTGGTCACAAGAGTCAATCCTGTCATTCATTTGCACAACCCGCTGACGTGTGTGACCATATTGGACAGTTCCAACCATTCTGTGCACAAATCACACAATGTCAGAGCAGTCAATAGATGACCACACATAAACACAGCATCTGCCAAACGGAGTTTCAGACGGACTGTATCAACAGATAGATTGTGTTTCTTTAGTTCTCAGGGATCCTGCTTATTTCAGAGCTACTGTATATAGACAATGAACTCAATTTTCGGATGTCGGTATCAGAGTGTGTGATGCCTGTTGACGTATGACCATCTTGTTCACCCATTAGTTGCAAATGATTGTACAGTATTACTATGTGATTGGGAGCAGATTGAGCAATCTTAATTTAGTCATTTACTCCTGCGCAAATTTTAATTATCAAGTATATCATCTTTAAATTGCCCTGTATGTACTAATCGTACACATACTCTTTAATACATTACATCCCTTGATTATAATGCATTTCATCATTGGATGTGTGGGCAGCTTAACATTCATTCCTGTTATATCTATGTGATTACTGTTATTTTCTCTTGTATATATTACCTACTATCACACACATTTCCCTCTTCAATTCCTGCTGATCTTTCATTTAACCGAGTTTATTTGCCCTTCTCTCCCGTCAATATGATGCACTCTAGTGAGTCTCACTACACTGTTACCTTTCTAGCTCTCTCTAGATTAACACCCACTTTTCTCTGTTTATGAACCCCCTTCAATAAAACAATACATTTTTTTATTGCTGCTGCTCCTGTAATTATGTATAAAACCAATCACTCATTATCTGCGAGATAGATGAGGCTAAATAAGCACAGCATTAATAATTTACAAGACTCTTCATTATGCCAGTGTACGGGCTGCGAAGACCCAGCAAGAGCAATTCTTTCAGTATGATGCCAACCCTTAAACAATGGAGTTCCATCACCGCGGCCCCATCCTGCTTCACGCTTGTTAAACAGAGACATGGATTATTCTATCAAACGCTCCTCTAGTTTCTGCTCCCCCACTGCAAGTGAACAGCTTCTGAAATGCACCTCTCATAATCCCCCCTCCGCACGTTAATGACTCCAGCAATGGGCGATATTAATTCTGCAAATATTATAAACATGATTAGCTTGCGCTCAGAGATTCATTATGCCAGAGTTCTCCGAGTGCTGTTCTCAGGGTTCACGCTGGCATCTCGTTATAGTCTGTGGGATCAATCTATAAGGGCACGTGTTACACAAGCACTTTCTCGCTGCTTCCACCACGATAAGAAAAACAGGTCACAATAACACAGCAATAACAAAACAGGCGGAAGGAAAGTGTTTTTACCCTAATTGTTATGGCCCCAACACATAGGTTGCCATAATATTTAGGATGGGCACTAAATTATTAGTTATGGATTAAATATTCTTACAATAACAAAATTGTTATTGCTTTTAGTTTGTTACCACTGTACTAATTCATTAAGAAAAACAAAGTACATTAGTAATGGAACCTAGGCACACAAACATGAAATATGGATCTATTTATTTAACATTGCTAATACATTTCTGTGTCTTTTATGCTGGAGAAAGGGGTTATCACACCTTCCTTGTATTTAACAAGAGGCAGAGAAAATATTTATCTTGCTGTCTCTCTTTTTTCACTGTTTACTGCATCCCCACAGCCTACTATGGTGACTGAAGTGTATGCTCTATACAACAGGTTCTCAAACGTAGTCCTCAGGACCCCAAACAGTGCATGTTTTCCAGGTCTCCTCACAGAATTACAAGTGAAATAATTTGCTCCACCTGTGGAACTTTTAAAATGTGTCAGTGAGTAATGAATACACCTGTGCACCTGCTGGGTTACCTGGCAAACGTGACCTGTGTGGGGTCCTGAGGACCGATTTTGAGAACCACTGCTCTATAGATTAGGGATGGCCATAGACCATTGATAGTTTACAAATATTGATGGTTTACTACCGATGGTCGATGGTTTTCGCATCAATGGCAGAGAGCCAATGGTTTTATGCCATCGATGGCAAAGTGGAACCCAATTTTTTTTTTCTACTGCTCCTGTTGGAGCTTATCACTGCCACCTGGTAGCAGCTAAATCCCCCCCCCCACCCCCGTTTTTTTATTGGCCCAAGATTTGCCAGGCAACCGACAGCGGTGACCATCGAGTGGTACAAACCATTGGTGGTTCACCGTATATGGTTATTGTGCAATCGATGGTTATCACTGATGGCACCATCGATGGAAAATCATTGGTGGAAAATCACAGATGGCCATCCCTACTATACATTAATCTTGAGATGACGTTGCCCCTTACCCTTCTATGGGGTAACTGCAAAATCAGAAAGACTTTGCTGGATCACCTCCAGGTTGTGACATTGCAGATTTTATGTCTGAACTGCATGTCAGCAGCATTAGGCTGCCAGTGAGGGATGGAAAACCACCTTTTAGGAGCAGGGTTTTCACCAGGACTCCAAGAGCTGAACCACTAATGATAAATATACCCAATAATATGGGTTTACTTAAACAACTTAATTAAGGCAAAAACAATCAAGCTATTTTAGAGAGTGAACAGTTTTTTGGGGTTCATGAGATTTGTGGCATTTGAGTGATGGAGATTTACTTAAAACTGTCTTAAATATCCACTTTTTATGACAGAGAACGTGGTTCTTTCCTGCTTCATGTTAGACAGGGTAGGCCTTGTAAACACAGGGAACACAATAGGCCAGGTCAGCTGTAAAACTAAACTATTGATAACTTGCTCTTTGGTTCTTCAGAAAGGTTTTTGGATTACAGCCTGTAAAAGGTATTGATCAGAGAAAGCCATAAAGAGCAGTGTGCACAGTGTGGTCCTGTGGGAGACTGTATGACAACAGGCTGCACCATTTTTATGTAGCACATCATTCAATGTCCTTTGTGATACATGGACAGGGACCACTTCTAGAACTGCGTCCACAGAAGTGGAATGTCCCTTATGTGAGAGTAGAAGATATAACTTTCCCTCTCGTGTATTATTACACTGATATGAACACCTTTCTTTCCATGATGGCGGACAGGAACCTGCAATAAATGAAAAGACAGACATAAGTGCCTGTAATGAGGTTAGATGCAAATATTGTGATGCAGTGTCATCTGAAGAAATGTCCTGCATGTGCGCTTTAATAAAGTGTCATCTCTCTCCTGGGAAATCTGTCTTTTTCAGACCCCTACAGTCTCCAGCAGAGTTGCAGTTCTCAGCACACGCCTGGTTCATACAAACCTCTCTGTCGTGTATTACAATGTTTTCTTCCAGATGTGTAAAGCCCATGGCATTGGTTATGATGTGAAGGTAAGGATGCTCGCAGTTTATAAGGCTCATTTACAAACGTGCAAAGGCTCAGAACAAATGTTATTTTGTACCATTACGTACATCTGTACCAATGCAAATACCGGTGAGCACATGGATTTGGTAGATTTTGGCCTCTGCCAGGGTACTAAAGTTTGTATTCCATGTGCATAGTACCCTGCAGAGTATGTATATGGAGGGATGAGGTTATATATTTGTGAATATGACGCTACGAATATAAATAATATATATATATATATATATAGTGAAATAACATGAACAGATGTGTTAACATAGGGCCTGATTCAGAGATGGTTGGTAATGCAGCCACATTCGCAACCAGTCTCACAGTAGTGGTTGCAGGAATATGCTAATCTCAGCTTTCCTTTCATGCGGGACAGTGCGATGGAGAGTACGAGCGATGAGACCCCCCACACACTTTCAGGCTGGGTGGTCTGTGCAGTTGAGATGGAAATTGTAAACACACCAACATCGATGCAACATCGGTCGCACCATCGTCATTTGAATTAGCTTAGGGTCTACTCTAGCTACTCTCCTCAAATCCAACTAAACTTGGCCTATGATGCTGTGGATTTCCTGTTAGGAACGCAGCAGCGTTCCCCGACATGCCCGTGACACTCCCATGAAACGACCCCTTTTTGCGATCATCTTAGATCTCCTTCCAGTCTCCACCTGGAAATGATCGCAAACCCCATCGCGAGTGTTAGCGATTCCGTACACAATTGCGAACGGCAACGCTCACATTGGATCTCTCACGTGTGTAGTAAGGGTTTTAAAGAGTTTTTGCTCATGGCAAGTACCAAAACATTGCTCAACTATGTAAATATCGTTACTACATCCATGTGAATCAGGCCCATAGTGACATACAGCTATGGAACTAGGTGCCCAGGCCCTAAGACTTTCAAATGATATTCCATTACATTGAATTAAATACTAAAAACAGACATTAATATCAACATTAACAGATTATCAATCATAATATTTACAACGTAACAATTAGTCCTAAGTGTGAACATACTCTAAGCTTTATCCCTACTCCCTAATCATATGTCCAAACCAGAATCCAGCTTTGATTCCAGACTACACATTTACCCCAGTACTCTCCCATCCCACGTTCTAAGTATGTTAGTTTTCTGCGCTTTTGGGATTATAATAATAAAATGTATTGAGATATGGTTGCAAGTTACCCTTTGTATAAAGGGGCTGGGGGACACACTAATATGTTACAGCAACTCTGACTGTGCCTTAGGTCATTTTTAAAGTGGACATTTTTATTAAAAAATGTTGATAAAATACTCTACATAAACAGCTGTTTGCACATCTATATTATACTTGGGAAGCGTTCAATATCCCAACCGCAGGGATTCCGGCGGTCAGAATGCCGGCGCCGAGCTCCCGCCTTCAGTCAGAATCCCGGCGCTGGCATCCCAACCACCGTAATCCCGAAGGTAGGTTGTGATGTTAGAGGGGAGGGGGAGGTTAGGTTTAGGCACTAGGGGGGAGGTTAGGGTCAGGCACCCGGGAGGGTTAGGTGTAGGGAGAGAGGGAGGGTTAGGATACCGACCGACAGGTGCCTGTGTCCTAACCCTGTCGGGATGCCGGAGTTGGGGTTTGACCGCTGGTATCCCAAACCCATCCCACACACTCAGTATTGTAATTTACCATGTGAGTGTGCAAGGTAGTAGCGTGGTAAGGATTGTGGTGAGCCTAGTTGTGACAGCAGCCCCTGTCTATAGGAAACCAAGTATCATCCCTTCAGTGAATGACCAGTTGTATGAATATGGGGAGATGGCAAGTTCCAGTGTGTTGATGAATCTTTGTGTATGTGTTAATCCTGAAATGACCAATGCATGACCCTTATAACCAGCTCAGACACGTGAGTGACTGCTTTATCAGTGTGTTTATTATTCAGATTATAATACAGTATGTAAACCATGTAGATAAGTGACTGGTCACCTTTGACACCAGGTCCTCACGTGTAATGGTAGCAAGTTACCTCAGTACTTAATAAATATTGATTGTTGATTCTACTCCTACCACAACGTGACACATTTTCCTTTGCTTGTCAGGAGAAACAGGGGGCGGTGTTTGTTCTCCTGGAAAACCAGAAAAGGCACCGAATAGGAATGTTGTGAGTATCTGTCTAATACCTATGGTTATTATTATCCCCCCAATAACCACTGCGTAAGACAGCTGCCTCTGCCTTGCTGCCTCTGCCTTGCTGCCTCTGCCTTGCTGCCTCTGCCTTGCCGCCGCTGCCTTGCCGCCGCTGTCTTGCCGCCTCTGTCTTGTTGCCTCTGCCTTGCTGCCTCTGTCTTGCTGCCTCTGTCTTGCTGCCTCTGCCTTGCTGCCTCTGTCTTGCTGCCTCTGTCTTGCTGATTTGAGAATATCACTTGGGTGCTTTCAACAAAAAAGTAAAAGAGAAATACAATATCCATAGCAACCAATCAGATTCTACCTATCAAGTACATTCTATAACACCTTTATTTGGTAATTCGGCATTTCCTCCCGGGATCCCAGCAAACTCATTTGGATTGTGGCGTACACAGGTGATTCTCAGGATTAACCAGCTATTTGAAGGTTCGGAAATGATGAGTTTTCCCTCTGTTCAACCTAAATGGGTCTTACCTAACAGCGAGATAAAGTTAAAACAAAAAAGTGTTTTCTCTCGACATTGGGCCCCCCTAAAGCATATGGGAGGGGGAATACTCCATTTGAGAATATGTGTGTAGCTTGGGAGTCTCTGCCACACCCACTGTTCTCTACACATTGTTGATTGAACGCCTTTTTTCTGGTAGACCCAAATTTATTTCTGATTGGGAATCAGATCTACAGGATTAATAGGAGAAGATGATTGCCCTGAAATCTTCAGAAATACTTTCTCCGCATCCGCAAATGCGTTAACAATGAAGACACATTATAAAGTCCTCTCACGTTGGTACCGCTGCCCTAGCCAGCTTTCTAAAATGTATCCGGGAGTCCCTAACACTTGTTGGAGATGCGAGATAGAGCTGGGAACCCCTTTACATATCTGGTGGGAATGCTCTTCTCAGACCTTTTTGGGACAAAGTAATTGAAACGGCAAGCCTTATTCTTCATAAGGATTTGCCTATCTGCCCTAGCTTCTGGCTACTGAACCTCATTCGGAAACCCTATGCTCATTTTAAAAAGTTGCTATTACGCCATATTTTGAGTGCTTCCAAAGCCGTGATTCCTGTTCACTGGAAGTCCAGGTCGGCTCCCTCCATGTCTGAGTGGTGTACAGGTCTTAACCATTATTTGGCTATGGATGATTTAATTTTACCCCACATAGACAAGGGCCAAAATTTCACTGTGACTTGGCATCCATGGTTACATTATAAGGAGTCGGACCACTATAAGACACTCAGTCGTGATTAAGGAAGATAACAAACAGACCCCGGTAAATATCCTGTAGTTCACTAAAAGTAGATGGTAGGATGTATCAGTTTCACTATCTGGTCTGAGGCTTTTTGTGTTTTCCTTAATTTTCTTCTTTTTTATTTTCTTTTCATTCTGATGCAATTGTTTATGATAAAGGTTTTGTAGTAAAATGTGACCATATTTTGCATTATTTTGAGCAATATTGATATACCAAATGTTGAATCTTTTGCTATGCTTTTAATTGGAACCTTTCTATGTCAGAGATTTAATGTTTATATTATGCTATGGTTTTCAATAAAAACATAACGCGTAAAAAAAAATACATTCTATAAAATTATAGCTGGAACCTGATTGGTTCCCCACCTGCCCTCTTTAGAAGTTTTGTAGTTATTTCTATTTCTGCTGATCTATTTCCACAACACATTGGTCTCATATATATTTGTATGCCCACATGTTTATATGTCTCACCTATGTTTTTATGCCCACATTGCATATTAAAAGTTATAATGCATTATATTAACTTAAAAATGAATAGTACATGAAACCCCCAATTCACAACTGGAGACATCTTAGAGACATATAAAGTGGAGAGTTCCTGAAATAGGCCCAGCTGTAGAGAAATGCTTCCAGTTTGCGTATCCTGGGTGCATGTGTGTGAATATCCGTTATGACGAGCTGAAAGAGTGAATGGAAGTTGGTAATATGGATGTCTGAAGCTGCCACACATATACCGGTCATTTTTTGGAGCCTGAGAACTGAAAGGATGAATCTGTTTCTAGTTCTCACCAGATGTATGGATAGTTTAATTGAAGACACCCAGGTCATAAATTATATCCCATTCCTCCTTTTTAGGACACAAGGTAATACAGTTACAAGAACCTATTCCAGCCTAGTGCTGTTAATTTGGGTTCATCTGACATTTAATATATGGCAATATTAATTTCCACCAGAACCACTCACTGTGGAGAGCGGGTGGGTTTGATGAGTAAGCAGATTTAGAGACCCTGGGGAGGGGATGTATCATAAGTAGGTGAGTGTCAAATGTGCTAAATCCAGCATAATTTGATATTTGCGGGTTTTTTTTAAGATTTATGACAGAAGTTACCATAGAGAAAATCACTTTTTCATACGGTCTCTTCATACATTGCCGTCGCTATACAACAATGTGGTGATGGTATTACGGCATATTAAAAAATTATATGCTCACTTATAAGCTTTAGTATTAAAAAAACAATATGCTGACTGTTGTAGCTTATGGGGAGATGTAATATTCGGGCTCAAGTTGCTCCTGTTTTATCTCTTGTTGAGGCAAAGCAGGAAGCAATTATGCCGAGATGTACATCTCAGCCGCCAGTGTGTTCACTGGGGGGGTGACACCCCCTCCGGCGATCTCTGCAAATCCCATAGCGCCAGTGGCGTCTCTATAATGGGTGCAGGATGTGCTGGGAACACGGGTCCCTGGGTCCAGGGGGGCCCCGCACCGCACACCCTGCACCCATAATAATACTTACCTCTCTGGAGTCCCACGTCGGCGCGGGCGTCTGGCACTGTAAAACGACTGGAAAATGGCCGCAGCGGCCATTTTCCCGGTTACCTTTGCATACACTATAGACTCTGGGAACACTCTAGTTCCCAGAGTCTATAACTCCTGCGCTGGCCGCGCACAGCTCAGTGCGCTGCCGGGCGGAGAGGAGGGGGCCTGTGTCGGAGACTGCATATCGCATCAGCCTAAAGGCGAAGCTGGAGCAGCTTTAGCGGCACAATCTCTGCCCTAATAATGCATCTTCCCTCTTGTGTGTTTGTAACTTGCAGCATGCACATGAGAGGAGGACTTGCAGTTAGGGGATTGTTCATGATTGGATATCCTGAAATAGGTGTGCCCATTAATGCTGTGGTGGGAATATAAAGGTTTATGTGAATGAATGGTGAAATAATGTGTGTATTAGGGGGACTGACCAGCTCCTCTCTGATTCTCATTACCAGGAGCATTGCTGAGGACCTCCAGGGAGCACTGATGACCTTTGCTCGCAATCTGTTCATCATCCATCAGGAAATATCAGCCCCCGACATGCAGGGAGAAACTAATTTCAAGGTGCGCTGTTAATTAACTAACGATTTCAGCTCTGTTCTAGTAGTCATTGGGAAGAGAAGTGTACAGACAAGCTTCATTCTTCATGAAAACATCTTTCAGTGTCTGGTAATTACTGTCCTGCAATAAGAGAGACAGAGAGCTAATGATCAGCACGAGGTTCCTATCACTGGAAGTTATAGGAGGGATTATTTGTAACAAAGAGATGATTTATACTGAGCGGTTACCTGCATCAATAGGAATATATACAGACTCATAGGGAATGTTTATAGATAACATTTTTCTCATAGGGCATTATTGTAATTAAATATTACGTAACCCTCCATGGTGAACTTGAAGGATTAAATACATGAAATATTTTGAGGGGATTATGCCAGTGTGTTGCTGACTACCAGTGGTGTAACTAGGGTATTTGGAGCCCAGGGCAAATTTGAAAAGGGAGCCCCCCCCCCTCTCACCCCGATATGTGCGCGCGCTGAAGGAAAAAAAATGGGCGTTGTCACTTAAAAATGGGGCATGTCAACATGACACACCCCTTTATTTTCACGCTGAACATTCCTATCCATATGCACCTTAACCCCAGTAATACCCCTTAGACAGTACCCCCAGTATGCAGTTGTGGTCCCTCTTATGCAGGCCCATAGTAGTGCCCCTTATACAGTATCCCCAGTAGTGGTCCCCCTTATACAGCCCCCAATTAGTTCCCCTTACTCAGTGCCCCCAGTAGTGGTCCCCCCAAATGCAGTGCCCTATGTAGTGTTCCCCCTTATGCAGTGCCCCCATTAGCAGTCCCCACAATGTAGTGCACCCAGTAGTGGTATCCCCTTATGCAGTGCCCTTTATATAGTGCCCCCAGTAGTAGTCCCCCCCCTATGCAGTGCCCTTTATATAGTGCCCCCAGCAGTAGTCCCCCCCCATGCAGGTTTCCCAGTAGTGGTCCCCCTTATGCAGGCACCCAGTAGTGATCCCTCCTATCTAGTGCCCCCTGTAGTGGTCCCCGCAGTGCCCCTAGCAGTAAGCCCCTTATATAGTGCCCCCAGCAGTAGTCCCCCCCCCTCCCATGCAGTACCCCCAGTAGTGGTCCCCCTGATGCAGGCTCCCAGTAGTGACCCCCCCCTATCCAGTGATCCCTGTAATGGTCCTTCCTGTTATTGCCCCCAGTTGTGGTCCCCCCAGTGCAGTGCCCCTAGTAGTAGGCCCCTTTTATAATGCCCCCAGTAGTAGTTCCCCCCCCCCAAGTAGTGGTCCCCAGTTGAGGTACCCCCTCCCGATTAAGTGCCCCCTGTAATAGCCCCCCCCAGTAGAGGTCCTCCCAATAATGGTGCCCCCAATAATAGCCCCCCCCAGTAGAGGTCCTCCTAATAATGGTGCCCCCAGTAATAGCCCCCCCAGTAGAGGTCCTCCTAATAATGGTGCCCCCAGTAGTAGCCCCCCCCCGTTGTGCCCCCACCCCAGTAGAGGTCCCCCCAGTGGTAGCCACCCCCGTTGTGCCCCTAGTAGTGCTGACAGGTTTTTAAAAATATATATATAAAAACATACCTGAATCCACGCTGCTGCTGCTCCTCCAGTCTGCGACGCCGCTCCCGCTGCTGCCGCCGCCCGCCAGTCCTCCCGGGCTGGCGCGTTCAGCATAATGGGACAGACGTCATGACGTCTGTCCCATTACCCACTGCAGGAGCCGGACGGAAGCTGCAGCAGTCAATGAGAGTCTATCTGACTCTCATTGGCTGCTGTTTAACACACGCATCACCGCCAGCGCTGGTGGCGATGCGTGTGTTATGCACAGCCTGAGCCCGCCTCCTGGCGCTATTGGGCAAGCGCTCAGGGGGAGGGAACGGGCTCAGGTGTGCAGCACAGGACCGGCGCTGGAAGCCTAGCGCCGGTCCTGTGTAAATGTGTAGCGCTGACCGCACTCATTGCGGTCGGCGCTACACTGGTGGCTAACTAGGGCGGGCCGGACCGTGGCCGGCGGCGCCCTCCCGCGCCGCCAGTCCCACGGCGCCCAGGGCACGCACCCTGCCCGACCCCCCCTAGTTACGCCACTGCTGACTACATACAACACTTACCCTTTGTTTTATCTAAAACTGAGAGGAGGTGACGTACTGTAGGGGGGCAGTGTTTTCTGCTCCATTATGAAATGCTAATTTACAAAGTATCAAAAGTAAGCTAGTGCTTTGTCAGGCACTTAGGGCTCTATTTAGCAAAGTATTTGAGCACTTAAAACATGCAGAAACAAAAGTTTTCACATGTTTTAAGTATCACACGTATGTAGGAAAGGGTTAACGGAGAAGATAACGCATTTATCTTCTCCATTAATGCTAGACTCCTAAAACATCACATTGTAGGGAACAAGCCATTGCACTCTACAGCGCTTATCGTATATGCTGTGAGGAGATGGGCATCAGTATGTGCATGCCCGACCTGAAGTTGGACTCGGACCATGCACAATACTGGACAGAGCAGGACAATCTTTGCGAATGCATTAAAAGACTGCCTGTGGGGACTGCGCAGGGACAGCTGTTAACACAACCGCTGTCTCTTAAAGGTAGGTAAAAATTGCTAATAACAGCGTTGATATTGTCCGAAAATATTTAAGCCAATATTGCTATTATTGATAAATAGACCCCTTATTTTCAATAAACCCACTTGTTTTGTACATGGAAGCGCATAGATCTATGAGCCAACATACAGTACCAGTGACTGCAGGGGTGCTTGTTCTGGTGGCAGTACCTGGGAAAATCTGGTGCCTCGTGCTGGACCTGATTATTTAAATGAAATTTAAGAGGTGAAAAAGGCACATTTATATTTAGGAAAGAGTTCCCTGTTTAGTGGGGGCTGCAAAGCATTTTACCTGACCCCTGCCTGTACTTTAAGTCATACTTGCCGACACTTATACCTCCCCTCCGGGAGCTTCTATAGGGTAGATCCAATGGAAATTGCAGGGGAAGCGCGGTGAAGGGGGGGAAGGCAATGTGATTGGCAATGCACGCCGCAACCCTGCACATTCATTGCACAATATCAAGTTTTGTGCCATTGCGCATTCCCCGTCATGGGGGAGTAGGTCTGATTTGTGAGGGTGGTCTGCTGGGAGCCCGAGGGAACTCCCTGAAATTGGGAAGCCTCCCGGACATCCCAGAAGAATAGACAAGTATACTGTAGGAGGACATCATATAAGAGAGAGCTCTCCATTCCTGCCTGCTCTCCCGAGACTACCAGATTCATGGGGAGTTTCATGGACACCCAGAAGAGTAAGTAATTCTCCTATATTCCGCCCATTTCTCAGTAAAATGGGCGGAGGGGGGGGGGGGGGGTTGTGATGAAGCGATTCCCTGAGGGTGCCATCATTTGGCCCTGCTCCCTATTCATGGATCTATGAGTGTGTGCAGTATAATGACAAGCGCCCACCCTTCCCCAACAGTAATCAGCTGCATCTCCATTCTGGGAGCTCTCCTGCAGGTAAACATATAAAAGTTGTTGAGTAAGGAGCATTCTAACCCTTTTTTAAATAAATAATACACCTATGTTCCCAATATGCACAGTCACAATAACTTTGATATTGTTAAGACCTTTGCAAGTCATTTACTGCACAACAATGACTCCATAGTCATCTATTTCAGAGATCATTTTACCAAAATACTATGATTTTAAAACTGTATTTATTGGGTATTTGTAGGCTTGAGGGTATCAAAACAGTGTTGGAGCTTCAAGAGTTGTTGACTTTCTTATTTCCAGGAAACTGTACAGGAAATAGAAGCGATTATAGGAGTTACAGAAGAAAACAAACTGAAGTTTGAACAACAGTGATGAAGCAATCCTCCTATATATACAGAGAGGCTTATTCCATTACCTCTGGACTACACTGCAACCTAGGGCTTCTGGTTCCACTTCAAACATCTACTGCGCATATTAAGTGTCATCTGCTAAATGACAAGACCTGAACAATGCTGTACCTATAGTAGCTGAAGGTTTGAAGGTTCAAGTGTATTATGAGTATTTCATAGCATAGCTTTATACAGTTAATGAACTATATATATATATATATATATATATATATTTAAAAAACTGAAATATTTTTCAAATTTGTAGTTTTTACTGTCTCATATGTATATTATTTTGGAAATAAGTAAATATATACTCTGATACATTGGATAACATGAAACAATTTGCAAGATTTTATATATGAGTGTATATATATGTATTGCTAAATATATGTGTGTATATATATATATATATATATATATATATATATATGGGTACATTTTCTAAAAGTCGATCTTGGTTCCATTTAAAGTCCACCAAAATAGAATCAACCTCTATTTGCAGTTCTATTTCAGGTTCTAAATGTGTTCTATTCACCCTCAATAGAATCCAAATCGAATCCAAAATACACACAAAATTATACAAAAACATTCCTATTGTCCAAAACATGTCACATGCACTGTATTACTCACAAACGCCTTCATTTCAGTGCTAATGTGCATATCCACGATTTGCAATGCCTTTAAATGCCTGACTTATACAGACACAGTGCCCACATGCTTCTCCCCCATGTTTTTTCCATCATATTGAGTTTTCAGACAGTTCTACATTATTTAAAATTAAATAAAACTGTTTCTGATGGTTCTATTGAAAATGGTGATTTTGGGTCTATTTTTGTTCTGTTTTCAAGTGGGCTTCTAAATAAGCTTTTTCTGCTGATGCTATGGGGAAGTACTGATGTTTTGTTTGAAGTTCTATTTGTGTGTGAAGTCGAATTTCTGGGAATCTTTAGGTGATTTTGAGTCTGTTTTGCCTTTAGTAAATACTTGATTTTCAAAATCACCACCAATTCACCACAAAATAGAATGGAACTGAAAACTGACTCTTAGTCAGTGTATGTCTGCACCTTATTAGGACATGGGATGAACATCCAGGGGCTCTTATAGAGTTGAGAGTATTTGCATTAAATATACATTTCTGTACTGCACATGCACACAATTAGCACTTACGCTTCCATCCGTATGCAGAGTCAGACACATTTTAGCTCTTATGAGTCCCTACTCTTAAAGTCGGAATGGGGGAAGGGAAGGCATGGCCAAGCATGGGCCTAGTACAATAAGACCATGTTTATACAAAGGTGCCCAAGGTAGACCTGGACATATGCTCCTGTATGGAGGCGTATCGCTTATGGGTGCTCAACCCTTGTGCAAAATACATGCGCATGATGACGACGACCACTTCTGATTGGCTTGATTGCATTTGGTCCCTCCCACTGTGTATAAATCATTATTATGACTGTTAGATTATCTGGAGCTGAAGCCATGTTTGCTTTACTGGAGTGATATTTGTATTCGGCCTGGTACAGTTAATAATATTCCCATTTGATCTTTAAATGGGAAGACAGCAGATGTTTCTATTTTATTTAATTTGCACTTCTATTTTGCATTTGTGTCTATATTGTATTTTGTGTGGTAAATGCAGGTTTTGCATTTATAAAAAAAACAATTCTAATGAATATGACAATACATTATAGTATCACATTGTGTTATGTAACTTCTGCATTTAACTAACACTTAAGCTAGGTACACACCTCAGCAAAGTACCAACGATCCGTACTACTGTTAAATGATCTGTCAGTTTGAAATTTAGTGTACACACTAGCCATTGATCGTTCTGATTGGAATAGTCATAGGAATACACCTGATTTACTGCTATAGAAATTGGCTCATGGTTTTGGAAAATCTCTTGCATGCAGCCCATATCAGATGAGCCGATCCAAGCGATTTTCAGCCCAGGGTGATGCGTACACACACGCTCAGATTCTCTGGCCGAATGGTCTGACATCTGTTTGTCCTGTTATTGTGCATTATGTACCCATCTTAACACTGCCAAACCACGTCTTCTGGGGTAAATATGGTGCAAACCAAGCACATAGGCTACTGTTACCTTTTACCTGCTTAACTGATAATGAAATAACGAGGGAATAGCCCACACCTGTCCATGAAATAGCTTTTGAGTTGATAGTCCCATTACTTTTGGTCCCTTAAAAAGTGGGAGGCACATGTAGAAACCGTTGTAATTCCTACACCGTTCACCTGATTTGGATGTAATTACCCTCAAATGAAATCTGAAAGTCTGCAGTTAAAGCACATCTTGTTTGTTTCATTTCAAAGCCATTGTGGTGGTGAACAGAGGCCAAAGTATGAAAATTCTGTCAATGTCCCAATATTTATGCACCTGACTGTATACTACTGTTGCAGGGCTGGTGGCATCTTATGGCATGTCCCACTCAGAATTCTCCTGTAATGTTTTTTTTTTATTGTGGCCACATTGTATGTCTGCATTTTTTAATGTAAGTTTCAGCTAACTCCTATCTGCCTATTATCCCGAAAGAATTTTGATGAAATCTTTCTCCTGGACTCCCGGGAGAGCCGGGAACTAGTGAAGTGGGTGGGGACTTGTCAACACAACTCACTGAGAACTGTTTCATCATGTCCCTGCACCCCGCCCCCTTCTCCTCGCATTGTGATTACTACACTCTGGTTGGTGGAGCCATGATGTCATGATGTCACCACGCCCACTGCCCCTAACACTTGCACCTCCAGCCTGGAATCTTCCATATGGTCCAACTCTACATGAACTCAACAGTATGCAATTGCTATTTTTCCCCAAAATAAATGAAGAGCTGTTCAGGCTAGCAGGGAACACATAGCACAATAACACAGCACCTTTTTCATATATACTTAGCCCCTCTCTATTAAGTCTGTTTTGTTTAGACATAAACAGGAAAAATAACACTTATCAGTTGCTTAAAGTCTCCTATACATCTGTCATTTTGAAACTAAATAGATAACGTTACTTTATAAAAATAAAACTGTACAGACAATTTAACGGTTTGTGAATAGATCTGTTGCCAAATAACCCACCCCACTAGATTCCCCTTTGTCTTAGAACTGAGTAAATGCCTGGACAATGCTGCCCCATCATAAACTGGGACATGGATACTAGGAATAGAAAAATGATGATCCTGTTTTCATACTATAGATCATGTATGCCATAGTTCTAATGCAAACAGCTGAATTTATAATTGAAAGTATTACATAAGATTGGTTCACTGAGCTCTTGCTGGTTGATGTGACTCGTTTCAAAAGGTTGCAGGAGGTAAATCACACAGGAAGGTTAAGATTTAGTTAGGGATCAAGGGCTTACACTCATCCCTCTCTGCTTTCTTCAGGGGATTCTGCAAGCTGTAAATAGAAGGGATCCAACACTGCAACTGTCACATCATTGTGTGTGCTGCATTCTTAATCACAGAAATTGGATTGTACATAGTAAGAAGCCATTCAGCACTTAGCAATAAAAACAATTCAGCACGTTTACAAGCCAGGGCTCGTCTTGCTCTGTGAGAGTGTGGTGACCTAACACAATTACAGATTTGAAGACCGTAATCTATACAGTGCAGTACCCTAATACAGTACAGGGTTTTTGTTCAACTGTTGCCATGGTGGTAAATCGCAGTATCTAACACTACACTATAGGACTTATGGAGTAAAATGGGGCATGCGTGAGAGAACATAGCAAACATTCAGCAACTAGAAATTATCAGTCTGATAACACAGAAACTATTAAAAGCTGATTCACTAATTGGTGTCGACAACAGCATTTCTCATTTCTGGTGCTCTCGTATCTGCCAACTGGTTATGTTTTCAGGATAGTACTTAAGATTGACACACACACCAATTTAGTGGCGTAAGTTCATCCCAGACGCCCGGAGGCAAGTTATCATTTAGTGCACCCTATCCCCCATATTTACAGCCCTAAATGGAGTGAATATATTGTGGGTGATGGAGGAGGTGCCCCTTCAGTGCTGGCACCCGGCGGTAGGAGCCTCCATTGTCTCCCATACGTCTGCCCCTACACCAATTTATTTGCCTCGGAACAAATACATGTCAATATACATTTGAGGCACACACATTACAATCTGATCATTTTAGATCTGATCATTTTTAATTAGACCGTAAAATGATTACTTGCGCACACTCAGTTCTGGATGATGAGCAGTGCGAAAACACACAACATACTATCCACAAACAGGCATATGTCCAACTCTGCATCAGGCCCAGCGAGAGCGCTCCTTACAGGGCCCAGACTAAATGAAGTTACTGTACAAAGTGCAATTGACGAATGTGCAGATCAGGACCTTTTATAAGGGCATACAGTGAGGCAGAGACAGCCATCAGACCAGGAGGCTGCCAGTAAAACTCTTTTTCTTGTACTTTTTTTTTTCCTATTGCTGAGCAGCAGCCTAGGGAAGGGAGGGATTCTTAACCTGGGCACACACTGAAAGATACATTGGCCGATCAATTGATCGGCCAATGTATCTGCTGCCTGTCGGGCAGTGTGTACCCGTGATATGTCGGTGAACATCAGCGTTCACCGACATATCGCATTGGCTGTGCTGCACAACCGATGGACAGATAGGTCTGCAGATGTATCTGTCCATCGGCAGGTGTGTATGGGCAGTCTGTGGACTGCCCATACACACACAGCGGCAGCCGTGAGGAGGGGTTGGGACACGTCCCCCGCCCACCGGGACACGTCCCCTGGTCGCCGAGACCCGCAGCAAGACACAGATGATAGTGTGTTTCTTCATTCCTGTCCACAGGGCCGGATTAAGGTCTGTGGGGGCCCCTGGGCAATAAACTGGTGGGGGCCCCTATCAATGACATTATCAAGTATAAAAATGTTACTAGTGATTTTCCCAATATTTCTAAACCTGACTAAAAACAATAAAAAAATCACACAGTACCCCAAAATAATCTTTAGTTAGGTGGAAATCCATATATACATACATATATATATATATATATATATATATATATAAAATGTGCGTGTGTATATATGTGTATAACCTAGATTGGACTGGGGACATACAGTTTATTAATGCTAATAATTTGACCTGTAATGTAATGTGTGCTATTATAGGTATAGAAATGTGTTGGCTACCTGCTTGTCAGCTGTCTGTAGCTCAGCTTATTACAACCAGACCGCCGGTCTTGAACGTCTCTGATTCAGCTATAAGTCACCTCTGCTCTGCACAGAGTGGCTGCAGTGTTACAGCCCCGGCTCTGGTCCTGTGTGAGCAGTCTAAGTCTCGCGAGATTTGACGTCATCAACTCGCGAGACTTTGACTGCTGCTCACTCAGTCAGGACCACTGCGGTACAGTGAAGTACCTCGGTGGAGCTTCCTAGTAGCTGTACCGCTAAATTACAACTCCGGTCCTCCTCAGCAGCTGATGTAGCAACTGAGCAGCCGACGAGGAGGACTGGAGAGCACACAGCTAAATGTTGTGCTCCTTTTTTTGTACTAGTTGTGGGGGCCCTCTGTGTGTGGGGGCCCCAGGACGACCGCCCCTGCCGCCCTGCCTGTCCATGTTTAATTCCCTTATTTCCTACCCATGTTCCCTACCAAACAAGCAGCCTACACATATCAGTGAGATATGTGAAGGCAACTTGTGTGTGTGTGTAAGTGTAATAAATGGTTAAATGTTAAAAAAAAAAAAAAAATGACGTACCATTATGATGATTCTCTTTACTTGTGATTTGAAAATGTTCCACTGTTATTACAAGACATTGTTACTCCTGTATACTCTCGTGGAGTTTCGTCTTTATGATCTTTAAGATATTTTTATTGTCTTGTAATTCCTATAATCTATGATTACCAACCGAATGTTTGTATGCTTTCTAATGTGTTTGTGTCAATAAAAAGTATTAATAAAAAAAAATTACGTGAGGTTCTCCCCCCCCAAAAAAAAAATCATAACCAGCCCCAGGCTCCTGACCTAGTCCTGGTTCTTAAAATATGGGGAAAAAAAAGAGTAGGGTTCCCATCTATTTTAAGAACCAGCACTGGGCTAGTGATCCAGTCCAGGTTTTAAAAATAGGGGGAAAATAAATTCGTAGGGTTCCCCCTATTTGTAAAACCAGCACCGGGCTCAATTCCAGTCAGGGTGTAATGCCACATCCAGGGGACCCTTTCACCAGGTCACCCCAGCCAAAGCATTATCACCCCAAGGTGGTCAGCCCAAGCCGGAGATCTCAGGGGAGGTGTGGACACCCCAATAAAGGGGTCCTCCCTCTCCCAAGCACCCTAGGCTTACGCTGAAGCCCCGGGGCTCTTCCCTGCACCTTTGGGTATTGGGTGCAGGAATAATAGTGTTGAAAATAGAATAAAACTTGTTTTTTTACAGTGGAACTACAGGTACCAGCATGCCTGCCCTTTGGCACGCTTACCCCCACTGTAAAAAAAATACTTAAAAAACCACAAGACACACACACACACCATAGAGTTTACAATTTTAATACATACCTAACACACTCACACACACTCACACACACTCACACATACTTACCTACTACCAGATGTTCTGTCCCCTTCTCCATGTAGAATTCCAATGTGTTACCTGTAAAAAAATAAATACTCGCCTACCTCCTTCTGTCCCCTTCTCCATTATGATCCAATGGGTCTTGCCAAAACGAAAAAAAACAAGTGACCTGTACCAGCTCCGACAAATATAGGTATATGTGTTATCACATATACCTATACTACGCCGAATGAACAGAAGACGCAAGCCTTCTGAAATTCTCACGGTCCACCAGCCAATCAGAGGCTGCTGTAAATGTAGTGGCTGCTGATTGGCTGTGACCCACGTGCTTGTCACTCTACAGCATTGGATTCCGATGTCCATCCTTACGTTGAACCTGCAGGCTGACTCCGGCTACCGCTCCTCCACCGTGAAGTGCTCCTCGGTGAACAGGAGGCACCTCCCATGGAAGTCAGCGCTGTTTTCAGACAGGGGCACAATGGTGAGGAAGCTCAACAGGAGGGGTGCGTATGGAGGCTGCGGAATATGCACACGTCCCAGCCCCGGGAACATGCTGCTGATAATGCTGACTGTAGCTGCAATACAAATCTCTCATCCATGATCCTCTTGCCCTTCCCAGCACATCCCAGTGGCCGGGCCCCAGCCAGCTGCAAGGCAGCAGCAGGGAGGGTTGTGGTGACATTGGTGAGATGCAGGGGGCAGGAGTGAGAAGCAGAGGGTTATGGTTAGATGCAAGGGGCTATGGTGAAATATAGGATGCTGTGATGAAATGCAGGGGGCAGTAGAGAAAAGCAGGAGGCTGTTGTGAGATACATGGGACAGGAGTAAGAAGCAGGAGGCTGTGGCAAGATGAAATTGCTCCTGTGCAGAGCCAGGGGCTGTTGAAAATGACATTTAAAAAAAATAAAGACATCACCATTTGATAAAACAAAAGGCAGTTCATAACTATGAGTATAGGCACTCGCCAGGGTTGCCCCTTGTCGCCGTTACTGTTTAATCTCTCTCTTGATACCTTACTTCGCTTAATTCATCATTCTCCAGTAATTCATGGCATTAAAATAGGCAGTAGAGAAATTAAGATTACGGCATTTGACGATGATGTTTTGCTTTATCTTTCCTATCTTCCATCCTCTATGCAACATTCTATGTCCTTGCTTCAGGACTTTGGGGCGATCTCTGGTCTCCCTTTGAGCGGGGTAGGAAAAGTTTTACTTATTTGGGAGTGCAAATTTCCAAGAACCCCTCATCTTTATATTCTTTGAACATTTCTAAAGCTTTGGTATCCATGCTTCGGGATCTCGATGGGTGGCGTCATCTTCAGCTCTCCTATTTGGGCAGGACCAGTTTAATTAAAATGGTTTCTTTTCCTAGAATGATGTACGTATTTCAATCTCTCCCTCTGTTACTCTGGCAGACACTAAAAAAATTAACATATCCCTCAGTAATTTTATTTGGAAAAACAAAAGGCGCAAGATTGGCCTGATTCGCCTACAACAACCAAAATATAATGGGGGTATCAATTTTCCCAACATAACGAATTACAACCACTCTGCTCTGTTGCGCCACCTTCGTGATTGGCTGCAGGGTTCTTGTGTCTACACTGATACGTTACTGGAAGCCAATTATTTAGATGAATGGAATTTGTGCTCTTATCTCCATGACGCAGAAATCCCTTTGCATATAAAGGAGAACCCTCTCCTTTGGAATACGCGTAGGGTATGGCACATATTGCGACATAAATATGGGTTGAATGCATATAATATGCTTTTTCTTCCCTTTCTTTGCAACCAAGATTTCCAGTGGGGCTTGGCCTCTAACCCTTTCTCATTGTGGTCAGAAAAGGGTATTACTTCTATTGGGTGATTGGTTGATAAAGTTAATAGTCGGCCCCTCACATTCCACCAGGCAGTAGACAAGTTTGACTTTTTGGCTCACTATCCTTTTGCATATTTCCAGGCTCATCATTACATTAATCAAGTAGTCATTAATTTGTCTGACATTGATTGGGATAATCCCCTGGATAAGCCTTTGTCCTGTCCCACTCCTACTCGTAAGGCTATCTCACTTCACTATGTTTTTTTACGTGATAATATTATTATTATTACCAGTTATTTATATAGCACACACATATTCCGCAGCGCTTTTACAGAGAATATTCGGCCATTCACATCAGTCCCTGCCCCAGTGGAGCTTACAATCTATATTCCCTACCACATGCACATGCACATACACACACTAGGGATAATTTTGTTAGGAGCCAATTAACCTACCAGTATATTTTTGGAGTGTGGGAGGAAACCGGAGTACCCGGAGGAAACCCACGCAAGCACAGGGAGAATATACAAACTCCACACAGTTAGGGCCGTAGTGGGTATCGAACCAACGACCTCAATGCTGTGAGGCAGTAATGCTACCATTACATCATCTGTAATATAGACTATACCATCTTCAATCAGGCCTACCTAGGTGGTTACAACAGTTCCCAAATATAAAGATTGGCCAATTGCTCAAGGCCCTCGATGATTCCTGTCATCTCCTTCCTATGAGTTCTTATAGGGAGTTATTTCTAAATGTTTTCCATAGAACATATATTAGTACTAGAAGGGGCTTTTTGATGGGTTCTTCTAATTCACACAATTGCTTGGGTGGAGACCTCTCTGTGTAAAGAATCTAAAGTGTCAACATTTTTCAACGTCTGGGAGAGCTCATACCGCGCAAGTTTGGTGAATTCCTGATCGGAAACTGATTTTAGTTTGAAAAACAGAATATATAGCAGAGAGAAGCCTTCATTCCTAAACAGGTAGAGAAAAAGGGTTTCCTTTTCATTCCAGATCCAAATCACATTTTGTAATGTAACTTTTCCATTGCCTTTATTAATTAGATTATCTGTCTCTGTTCTTGTCCAGTTCTCCTTTGCCTCCTGAGCAGGGCCATAACTAGGGTAGTGCGGCCGGTGCCATAGCACAGGGCACCGCAGATCAGGGGGCGCTGTTTTGGGATGTCAGTTTTCTGTTTATTATCATTCTCACTTGTAGCTTGCTCTTATTTTACCCCCAGCATCTCCTGGCCTCTCCTATCTCTTCCCTGGCCCTTCCCCATGAAGCCATGCCCCTTTTTGGGGGGCTTTATGTCCCTATTTGAAAAATGAAGGGGGCGCCAATGCTATTTCTGACACAGGGCACCAAAAAGTCTAGTTACGGCTCTGCTTTGAGTGATATCCCAAATTGTTTCTCATATTCAAGATTTGGTTTCATTAGTGACTTATACAATGGTACTCATATGCATTTACTGCCCCCCCCCCCCCTTTCCTTTTGTTCATCCAGGAGGGATTTTATTTGCTGCCGCAGCCACTGCCTGGACCTGCTACTCTATTTTCTGTGTACTAGTAACCACAGTCATTTTCCCTAATTATATTCCATCTAATGTGTAATTAGCATAGTTATTATTATCACAACCTAGGTGCATAACCTCGTATTCATCTACATTAAACTTAATTTGCCATTTATGTTGAAGTTTTATATGACAAGTTACCATCCTGCTCTGTGTTAATAGCCCTACATAGATTAGTGTCATTAGTACATATGAATCCTTACATTATAGGTCATCTATAAAGTTATTAATCCAATAATTAACTAATAACTTTAGCTTGAACTGAATATTTTCACTTTATAACTACTCTTTGTCTTCTATCCTTCAAATCATTCTCTATCTATATGCATACTGTTCCTCCTGTACCTAGTGTTCTTATCTTTTGTACTCTCACTCTATTTTCTAAACTGTTAACCAAAGCCATTTAAAATTCCAAATATATCCAATACGTTACTCAGATCCCGTTTGTTACATACTCCTAACTACTAATGCACACCAGGTTACTTCATCAGCTTTTTAATTATAGATGCACCTTTTATTGTTGGTTAAGCATTATTTCAATAGTGTGCAGGGTCTGGCCAAGAGCCTAGGGTAAAATACTTGTGGCATCCACCCAATGTTTATGTTGTTGCAATCTGCAGGGCCGTAATTAGGGTGGTGCGACCTGTGCCATGGCACAGGGCACCGCAGGGCAGTGGGTGCTGTTTGGGCCTATCAGTTTTCTTGTTTATTATCATTCTCATTTTAGCTTCCACTTTTTTTTATCTCCAGCACCTTCTGGCCTCCCCTGTCTCTTCCCTGGCCCTTTCCAATGAGGCCATGGCCCTTTTTCAAGTGTACTATCTTATGTCCTTATTTAAAAAATGGGGTGGGCAATGCTCTCTCTGGCACAGGGCACCAAAAAGTCTACTTTCGGCTCTGGCAAAATGATTGCAGTAGTTGTTGCAAATCACCATCTCAAAGAAATGCTAGGAGCCGGTGACCATTATTCGTACAATTCAAAGAGCATCCCAGTGACTGTCACATAGCAGAGAGCATGCCATCTGTCATGGTCTGATTATATTATAGATCTGGCTCAGGACCCCTGGGTCTGGCCAACGTGCTTGTGAAACAAGATGGTTTGATCCAGCCCTGGCTCATGAGCAAACAGGATGCTAGTCACTATTGCAAGTGTAAGAACCACTGACTAGTGATGTGCAAGGATGTTAAACTGGAACTGGGGTGATTACCCAGGTAACTGGGCACTCCCTTGCCTAGTGACCACGGAGGCCTACTAGACCCGGAAAGTGCTCCAACCACAAGGGTGACCCCGGAACTCAGAATAGCATAGTCCTGGTAGATATGAACTCAGAACAGACCAGGAATCGGAGTCTTACATATCCAGGATACAACTTGAGAAAACTATGTAACCCTGGCACAGCTCTGAGGCAAAACCTAGACCTGGAACCAGTGCAGATCTCAGAAACTGAATGTTAGGAAAAGTAATACAGTCTCTGAACACCTCAGTGAACAGACTGTATACCACACACTGAACCACAGCCCTGGAACCAGCACCCTTCTCTAAACCAACTCAGGACAACAGCACACAGTGCTGGGAAACCAATACCACTAGCAGGGTAGTATACTATATACCTGGATAACTACTGAGAGTATACTTGCAGGCTGGAGTGCGATAGTAAGGCTGACTTGTATGAGGTATGGGAACTGCAGGCCTGGCAGGTAACAAAACACTACGGTGGATGTTTCCAAGATGTTGATTAGCGTGGATGCTGTAACACTGGCGGAACCGCAGACACAGTGGCAGATGAGTAATGGATCTGTGCACAGCGTGGAAGCTGCAGCGCTGACATGATAGGAATACAGCGGTAGATGGAACTCGGCAGATCAGTGTGAACGCTGTGATGCTGGTTTGTAGCAGCGTGAATGCTGAGAAGCTGACAGGTGAGCGATATTCAGCAAAGGATGATAACTTGCTGAAGTCGATGAGGCAATGGGGAAGTCACGGAGGACACAATACAAGATACAGAGAACTCCTGGAGCCTTGAACTATCCGAGTATAAACTTATTTAATCGTTTAGGCCATGGTTTGAATACTGGAGCTAGTTTAAATAGGGAGTGGTCTCTCGCTATTGGCCTAGCACACCAGGTGAACTAACACAGGTGCAGCAATCATCATAGGGAGATGTCTCCGTGATGTTTTTAAACTGAAATAAAAGAATGTCTGATGCTAAGACCCCGATGCCAGCCCAGTGACTGTCACAATGCTGGGAGCATCCCAGTGACTGGCACAATGCAGAGTGCATACCAGTGACTGTCACGAAATGCAGAGCGTACCAGTCACTGCTATGAAATGCAGAGAGCATCCTACTAACTGCCACAAAATGCAGAGAGCATCCTACTGACTGCCACGAAATGCAGAGAGCATCCCAGTGACTGCCACAAAATGCAGAGAGCATCCCAGTGACTGCTGCAAAATGTAGAGGACATCCCAGTCACTGCTATGAAATGCAGAGAGCATCCCAGTGACTGCCACAAAATGCAGAGAGCATCCTACTGACTGCCATGAAATGCAGAGAGCATCCCAATGACTGCCACGAAATGCAGAGAGCATCCCAGTGACTGCCGCAAAATGTAGAGGACATCCCAATGACTGCCGCAAAATGCAGAGGACATCTCAGTGACTGCCACAAAAGGCAGAGAGCATCCCAGTGACCCTAATGCAATGCAGGGGGCATCCCAGTGACAGTTAATGTGGAGAGAATCCCAGTGACTGCCGCGCAATGCAGAGATCATCCCATTGACTGTCACGCAATGCAGAGAGCATCCCTGTGACTGCCACACAATTCAGAGAACATCCCATTGACTGCCACGCAATGCAGGGAGCATACCATTGACTGCTGCACAATGCAGGTAACATCTCGTTGACTGCCACGCAAAGCAAGGAGCATCCTAACTACAACACAATGCAGGGAGTATCCCGTTGACTGCCAAGCTATGCAGAGAGCATGCCATTGAATACCACGCAATGCTGTGAAACCCAGTGACAGCCATGCAATGCAGAGAGCATCCCATTAACTGCCATGCACTACAGAGAGCATCCCAGTGACTGTCACACAATACTAAGTTGTGGTCTACTGCTGTGCCCCAATAGAGTAGAATGTTGGCACCACCCCCTCCCCCCAAACACATGGCACCCTAGACTGCAGCCTTATCATCCTGTTATTGATAAGGTGCTGATAGTGAGCATAGGTTATTGCTACAAAAACTAGTTATTGGTGTTTTCTTCCTCCTTTGTCAATAAAGATTAAGAAAACATGCAACGATAAGCTTTCTCTCTATATTCTACAGTTATATTTCGTTATCCCCTTAGTACTTGGAAAATGTTTTCAGATAATTTTTTTTTTTTTTTTTGCAATGCAGTCTCTACTAGCCTGATTTTCATATTTTTTTCAATTCCTTGTGTTTACATATTTAGGGCCATATTCAATTAGGCAGCGAAAAGTCGAAATCGGTGATAATTTATCGCCGATGACGTCATTTTCACCTATTTAAATTATCCCCGTATTCAATTACATTGACTTTTCGCCGGTGCGAAAAGTTATCCCCGTATTCAATTACATTGACTTTTGCTGGCAAAAAAAAGTGCAGAATTAGGGTTTAGGGGTGCAGGCTTAAAAAAAATAGCCTGCACCCCTGGGAATGTCCCCTAAAAAAGATGTGTAAAAAAAAATAATAAAAATCGGGACACCCCAAAAAATGACCTTTAAATTTGCGGTGAAAAAAAAAATACAGAACACACTTATAAAAAAGCCAAATGAAATCCAGAGGGGTTCACTTATTTGCGGCAGGTGTTTTCTTCATTGCCGGAGTAGCGGCAGGTGCATTTTTGAAGAATTTTTAAAAATCATTTTAGGGACTTTAAAATATGCTTGCACCCATTTTCATGTAACCCAAATTTGATGGAACAAGTTTTTGAAAAAACAAAACAAAACAACCTAAGTGCTATTCTTCACCACTTTTTCAATAGCCGCATTTATGCACCTGCTGCGGCTATTTCAATCCCTGACTTCCTTTAGCAGGCTAAAATGGGGGTACCCGTAGTGAACCCTCATGTCTGGACATCTTTAGGGAGGACCCAGGGACATTTCCCAAAAATTCCCGATTTTTTTGCGATACTTGCCTTTTCGCCGGCTCCCATTTTCTCTGCTTCCTAATTGAATACGGGGATAAAGTGGGCACGCGCCCGATACTTTATCCCCGGAAAAGCTGCGATGTGGAGCGAAAAGTCCAGCACTGACTTTTCGCTCCCATATTGAATACCCCCCTTAATGACAAAAATACTTCTTTAAGCTCACTAGCTGCCTTTAATTACACATTGTGTTGTCTTATAACATGCACTTGAAACAGAGTTTATTGATTTATTCCGTAATAAGTTCCTGACTTAGGTTAGCTAAGTCTGTTGTATTAGATGGTCCACCAGAGCTCCTCCTCTAGTTGACTCTTCTACCACTTGCGGAATGCGGTTGTATTTTAAAATGGATAAAAATTGTCTTTGCCAGAACCACTAAAACCCAGATAAAAGAACAAAAGGAATTTAAATTTTAGACTGGTTTGGACAATCTAGAACAGTGGTTCTCAAACTGGGTCCTCAGGACCCCACACAGGTCACGTTTTCCAGGTCCCTAGCAGATGCACAGGTGTAGTCATCAGGGCCGGATTAACGATGGGGCGGGTGGAGCTACAGCTCCAGGCCCCCTATTCAAAATAGGCCCACGGCAATTGTTTAAACAGGATTTTTTCTCCTTGCCACCCCACTGACAGCGGGCGCCGTCTGAAGCCCCGCCTATTGAAACCCTGGCGGGCCGCTCTCATCCCCTCTCCGGCCACCCGCAGCCAGTTCAGAAAACACCAGACAAATGGCAGCTTGCGCAACTTCCGGCTTTTACTTTTCCTCCCTGCCTGCACTGAATAGTGGTGCTTCGGCGCATCCTACGCGCCGCGTAATGATGATGTCACATATGTCCTACCCCACAAGCTGCTGCAGGAGATCGGCTCCGTGAAGGCTGGTTAGCTCGCCTGGTGAGTTGTGACTCTATCAGTGCTGCTGATGTTGTGCTGGCTGCTGCTCATGATCACTGAGACTAAGGTAGCCCTCCTGTAAAGCACCGTCAGAACTGATTTTTTTTTAGTTATATTTGACAATATTGTGGTTTGCAAAAGCAGTGTTTAGATAGAGAGACAGACACATTTATGTATGTGTGTGTATATATAATTATATATATATATATATCTAGCTTAACAGACGAGCTAGCTCAGTTTCCACCTGGATCTGCCCCTTCTCTGGCTGCCCCCATTCTTTCGGCTGTCCTCCTACCCGCATCACGGCTCTGCCCTGTCCCCCTCCCCATCCCAGCTCTGCTCCTATACTTACCCTGGCGGCCGGTCCTCTCCTCCGAAAGCTATCCTGTCTCCCTTGCCTTGGGACCCGTCTGGACCTATGCATTGAGGAGACGTGACAGCATTACACAAAATTTTATTTGTGAGTAATATATGTGTATATGTGTGTGTATGTATATATATATATATATATATATATATATATATATTGTACACATCAGTCCAGATGTGCAGCACTCCCTTTGAAAGGAACTGTATAATAAAGTCCCGGTGCCCTCCTGGATATCCTGAAACTCAGGATCCAAAATACACCAAACAGATAGGCAGTACTCGTAAATAAAGTTCCACCATAGCATGTATTATATGCTATATATGCAGGTACGGACTTTTTTTTTCTAAATGAGCAGGTCCTATAGGAAGCGCTGAAGCCAATAAGATCTGGCTGTGTCAGTCACCCCAAACCTTGGCTGTCTCCTCCCAGCTTCAGCATCCCCCAGCTTCCTCCGCCCCCAACAGTAATCGCACTGTAAGCACTCCCAGAAATGATGGTGCTCTGCTAGCAGTGTGACTCCCAATAAGCCCCACTGACACAGAGCAGGAGTAAGCCTGTTGGACGAATAGTTGCCTATCCCTGCCATATTCAGTAGGGGTGGAAGACTCTCAAATCCCTGCCGCTTGCTTTGTCCCCCTTTTTTGCTCCTCACTTGCTCCCCAGTGGTAAACGTTCTTGGGCACTCAAAGTAAGTACAAGGAGTGTAGTACCCTCAGGGGCACATATTTGTATCCTCCATAACCCCCCCTGCCTCCCCACACAAATACACACAGCTGTCAGTGACTGAGATGTGTTCCACATGCTAGAGGTTCTAACTTGGACTGAAAAAGCAAATACCCTGATAAAGTTGCAATGCGTATCACAGGCACTACAAAGTGGCATAATGTGTATTGGGGGTACTATAATGTGACATAATGTGTATTTGGGCACTATAATGGGGCATAAAGTGTATTGGCGTCACTACAATGTGGCATAATGTGTATCGGGACTATAATGTGGCATAATGTGTCAGGGAGCACTACGATGTGGTATAGTGTGTTCCATGGGCTCTACAATATGGCAAACTGTTCAGGGGCACTACAAAGTGGCATAATGTGATTGGGGGAACTACAAAGTGGCATAATGTGCGTCTATTAACAGTTGCCCATCTGGGACTTTATGCAAATGCAGCTACAAACATCTTCCCATGTGTACATCAGTGCGGCCAAAAGTGCAAAGACTGAGACGTCCACTTTCAGTGTCCGTACACACTGTTATACCGATTTATTGCATTTTTATACGCCACTATCGGTTGCACCATCGAAACTTGCCAGCTCTATGGCAGGTACAGTGTCTCCTGCTGGCTATGGCCTCCCTATGTCTGCACCTGTGCGTCTCTGTATGTACTGGCTTTCATTGACAGGCCCCCGGCACTCCTGCTTAACAGACCATGGTCCTCATTCATACCCGGTCACAAGCGCTGAGCGCTCGCAACCGGGTCGATGTTTAGGCTGCACTGCGCGTGCGCAAGCCCCGGAGCGAGAGCGAAACTCTCTCGCTCCGGAGCTCACTACAAAAGGGCCGGCTGTCGATGTTGATCGACAGCTCAGCCCGTTTTGTAGGCGGGGCGGGGGGGTTGTTCCACAAACGGAGGCGTTCCTTAAGGAACGCATGCCGTTTTGTGAGCAGCCGCACTGACATCAGCAGTGATGTCAGTGGGGAGCTTCCTGCTCGATCAGAGCAGGAAGCTCCCTGGGGCTTGCGGCTGCTGAGACCCAACCATAGGGTCTTGTCGCAAGCTCCGATGGTCGCGATGGTCTTGACCATCGCGACCATCAACCTGGTCGGCCGCTAAAGCTGTGGGTGGTAGCCCAGAGTTTAGCTAGCGACAAGGACGCCGCACTTAAAAATAGAAGTGGCCGCCCTCATTCAGAACGAGCGCTCGCTTCTTGCGAGTGCCTCTGAATGAGGTCCCATGTCTGCACCTGGCCTCCCTATGTCTACACCTGTGCGTCTCTGTATGTACTGGCTTTCATTGACAGGCCTCCCATAACATGCCTGCTTAACAGACCATTTTTGCATGCCTTATAGCCACCTCCCAATCATCACCCAGGAACGCCCATCACTACGTGAACATTGGCATTGCCTGTGGCTCTAATTCAGGTCCATGATGTGTACTGGGGGCTCTATGATGTGGCACAGTGTGTATTGGGGGCACTACTATGTGGCATAATATGCATCAGCACTATTATTAAAAAAACTGATGGTGATTATTTTAGCATCTTCACTGTGTTGCGAGTTGAATGGGGAAAAGTGAGTTTTGGTGGCCGGACCGTTGTATGTATATAGATTTGGAGCTTCTGTTTTGCCTTTAGAAGGTTATATAGACAGAAATTTAAGCTCGTATGTCTTAACTCCCAGTCAGGGCCATTTAATCTCCCCCTAACTGTCCTATGCCCTCCAACTATGATGCAGGCAGTCTGTGTATATAATATTCTACTCCCCTTGTGTCCTAAGATACAGTACACTGCAAATATTTAGGGTTATAGCTCCAGAATGTTTGTATAAAGTTTGTGTACTAATTAAATAAAGCTTAAGCTTTGTGCCCTACAGAAATGTTGGTTACACTGTTTCGTTATTTCTCTCAAACTGTTTTTAATTATAATGGGACCGTGAGGTATGGCCTCAAATTGTATACATTATGGGTCCCTGGGACTCACATACTGTCATTTTTGTGGAGGATCGATCACTGTATAGATAGAATGAATGAATGTGTTAGTATTGTGACTAACCATTAATGTTAATAATATATCTTTTATATAAAATTATGTAAATTACTTTATTTAAAAATGAGATTGAGGTGGTAGATGGTAGGCATAGCTATGGCCTCAATGGTGCTAGCCACACCTCACTGCACAGACCACACCCTCTGTGTAGACCAAACCCCCAACAACAGTAGCCAGATCCCTGCCGTGCCGGGAACACCCCCTGCGCAGGCCCACAATAGGCCCTTCATAAATGTCAGCTCCAGGCCCTTGTAGAGCTTAATCTGGCACTGGTAGTCATTACTCACTGACTTTTTAAAAGATCCACAGATGGAGCTAATTACTTCACTTGCAATTCTTCGAGGAGAATGCACTGTTAGGGGTCCTGAGGACCGAGTTTAGGGACCTGTGATCTAGAATATCATGATGTTTAGGACAGATGTCAGTGCCTGGGATGCCCATGTGGAGTACCTCTCCGTTCAGGGATCCTAGGTACTATAATAATTATAGTACCTGGTACTATACTGTACTATAATTATAGTATAATGTCAGAATTCAGAAGGTTCTCTGTCCTCAGACAGGAGGAAGAGTTCCAGGGGGCGTGGCATGGGCACCACGCTTTGTGAGGACGCAGCGTGCAGCAGCTCCTGGAAGACGGCTCTGAACGTTCACCCCGGCCCCGGTAGCTGGATAGACTTAGCGGCGGGAGCAGAGGCAGACCCGGCAGCGGGTGCAGAGGCACCGGAATTAGTACTGAGCTTTGGAGCTCCGGAGCAGGCAGGCAGCGTGCGTCCTGGGAGGCGGCCGGAGAGCGTTGGCAGCGGAGAAGTGAAGGCCACCCTCTCTCCTTGGAGCAGAGGAGTGGGGCATCTGGTGTCGGAGGGGAGAAGACACTGAGGTGACCTAGGCTGACCTCCTTAGAAAGCTGTGAGGTGATGTAAGAGGAGACGTTGATAGAAGGGAGCTGTATAAGATTGCTGTGTTTTCCTAGGAAAACTGGAAAGGTGAGAAGGTTCTATCCTCAAATGACAGCAATTGTTGGCAATATATAAAGCACTGAAGATTTTCATGAGAACTATCCAAGTGTAAACCAACAACATTCTGGGGGGTATCCAATTAGTGCCAAAGTGACGCTGCTAATTGATCGCGGCGGGGCTTCCTATTAGCCCCAAAGTGCCGCCTGATGCCGGCACTTATCGTGGATATTTTTCGGGACCTGATGTGTCCTGAAAAATAATCCACGATAAATGCTGTTTCTTCACCCCAAAAAAGGCAAAAACACCTAGGTCTGCGAGCTTATCACAGACTGTATGTGTTTTCGTGAGATATATCCTATTATTTTGTCAAAATAACAGGATTGGGTGAAAAAAAAACAACTGCAAAAAATCCCTGGTTTTCGCTGATCGCAGGGATCCATTAGCGCTCGGACAATATTCGGGGCTAATTGGATACTGCCCTAGGTATAATTTTATCAAGTAACTGGAAGGTACCCAAGAAGGGAGGTGGATAGAGCTCCTTCAGTTTGTGTACCCTGATGTCCTCCGCAGTGGCAGAAGTCCCGGAGACAATGGAGTCATTTGCCGCCGGGCGCCAGCCCTGAAGGGGGCACCTGGCTCCATTGTCCCCGGGAGCTGCATGGAGAAGGAGCGCCGCTGGTCGGCGCTCCACCTCCATTGGCATAACTGCGGAGGGTGCAGGGGATGCGGTCGCACCCCCTACACCCTCCATTTGCCGGGTGCCCGGCTTCTATTCAAACCCCCGCCGGCAGACTGAGGATGGCGCTCCTTCCGGGTCCCGCAGTGCACTATGGGAGTGACATCATGACGTCACTCCCATAGTGCCGAGGACGGAGCTCAGGAGTGAGCTCAGTCTTCCGGGTCCCGCAGTGCACTATGGGAGTGACGTCATGACGTCACTCCCATAGTGTCGAGTGGACGCCAGGGATGGACGGCAACAGCACTGGAGCGGGGATAAAGGTTAGTGTTTGTTTTTGTTTTTTTTGTGTGTGCGTGCGTGCGGGGGCTCACTACTGGGGGCAACTACAGGGTGCTCACTACTGGGGGCAACTACAGGGTGCTCACTACTGGGGGCAACTACAGGGTGCTCACTACTGGGGGCAACTACAGGGTGCTCACTACTGGGGGCAACTACAGGGTGCTCACTACTGGGGGCAACTATAGCGGGCTCACTACTGGGGGCAACTATAGCGGGCTCACTACTGGGTGCAACTACAGGGGGCTCACTACTGGGTGCAACTACAAGGGGCTCACTACTGGGTGCAACTACAAGGGGCTCACTACTGGGTGCAACTACAAGGGGCTCACTACTGGGTGCAACTACAAGGGGCTCACTACTGGGTGCAACTACAAGGGGCTCACTGCAGGGGGCAACTACAAGGGGCTCACTGCAGGGGGCAACTACAGGGGGCTCACTGCAGGGGGCAACTACAGGGGGCTCACTGCAGGGGGCTCACTACTGGAGGTACTGCATAGGGGGACCACTACTGGAGGCACTGCATAGGAGGACCATTACTAGGGGGCACTACATAGGCGGGAACTGCATAGGGGGACCACTACTGGGGGCATTGTATAAAAGGTACTGCATAGGGGGGGCGGCGGCAGCTGGGGCTGGCATAGGTGCTGGGAGGGTGGTACATTTTAATTTGGGGGGGGGCACCAACATTTATCTTGCCTCCGGGCACCTGGGATGAAGTTACGCCACTGGTCCTCCGCTACTGTGCAGCGTCATTCTCTACCATCCACGTGGGCATAGAGGGGGAATATCCCTGAAGAGTGGCGAGCCCGCAAGGGTACATGTTTCTTTTTTTTGGTGGACTGTATAGGCATGGAACCACACTTCCGCCCTCACTCCACATCACTTCCAGGTACAGAAACTGAAGGGGAAATATATGGAATCTACAGAATTTAACACTGAATATATAGGGGTCAATCCAATTAGGTGCAAATGGCTATTTTCACTTCGAATTTGCATAGCGAATTCATTTTGCAATCCAATTAGCAACTCGCACTGAATCAGTCAGACCGAATTCGCAACTTTACACTCGTACCTCCCTGAGGGTGAGAGGTGGAAAGGAAAATCTTTATTTTAAGGTTAAAATGTGGGGATATTGTGCTGAACCCCTTGGACACCCCCCTAATGACTAATTAGGCATTTGGAAGTTTCCAATTAACTTAATTAGGCCAATACGTACATGTCATTTTTTAAAAAATGTCCTAAAATTACCCCAAAATCAACTTTTTTGTTAGTTTAGGCACCCCGAGTTAATTACAATAATTTTTTAGTTGAAAAAATTATCAAAGTACTCCTAAATCACCCTTTTTCCTACTTTTTTTTTTTTTTTAAAACCCTACAGTACCTTCCTAATGCCCACAAAAAACCTTCTATAGGGTCCGGCTGACGAAATGATCCATTTTGGGGGGTCCAGGATGGTCTCCCCACATTTTCATGCATTTCTTGCAAATCTCATTTGGCAGTTAATTCGCACCCCTCCGCTGCGAGTAGGCATTTTTAAGTGGATTGATGAATTCTCGGGAGCGCACTTCGCTGTGAAGTGTGCGAGTTTCAAGAAACAAACACTCTACTCGCCATTCGTGCCTAATTGGATTAACCCCACATTCTCTTAAACCAGTCAGACTGGTGCCTATTATTAGAAAATATTCTCCCAAATAAGCAAAACTTGCAGAACAATAGACAATGTACAGGACAGACTCTTCTAAATCCGAGTGTTTTAAAATGGCCATAGATACCCTAATAAAGAAAAAGTTGTGACTTCCTGCTTGCTTATCACAAAGAATTCAGCAAGAGAAGGTGTGAGTTATTATGAAAGCCCCATGGTGGCCTACTTGAAAATTTGGAAGCTGTGTAAAGCTGGGTACACACTTATCTATGTGTACCCTGCCCGATGTCGCGTGCTTACACACTTGCTGATGCCAGCGTGATGGCAGCATGGCCCCCACTGACGATACTGTTAGTCATTGTCAGCAACATAGCAGGTCACACCAGGCGATGTGGACGATATGTCGCCGGATCGGACGACATATCATCTAGTGCACAGATTCTCAAACTCTGTCCTCAGGACCCCCAAACAGTGCATGTTTTCCATGTCTCCTCATAGAATCACAAGTGAAATAATTAGCTCCACCTGTGGATCTTTTAAAATGTGTCACTGAGTAATGAATACTCCTGTGCACCTGCTGGGTGACCTGGAAAACGTGACCTGTGTGGGGACCTGAGGACCGAGTTTGAGAACCACTGGTCTAGTGTGTACCCAGCATAACAGTTGATGCACTTCTGACTTTAAAAGTAGTGGAATATAACCCTCCAAAATTAAATATCTGGGGGTTTATGTCATGTGTTGTTATGACTACCTATATGCTGCAAATTTTCCCTCTCTTCTCAAAACCATGACTGAATTGCTTAGTTGGCTTTTACTATTTTGGTGCAGACTTAAACTGGGTACACACTGACAGATATATTGGCCGATCAATTGATCGGCCAATATATCTGCTGGCCGTCGACCCAGTGTGTACCCGCGATATGTCTGTGAACGACGTCGTTCAGACATATCGCATCTGTCCATCGGCAAGTGACCGCCCATACACATACAGCGGCAGCCGTGGGGAGGGGGGGCGGACGCGTCTCTTCCACACACTAAACACATATGATGGTTGTTCAGTGTGTACTAACAACCGTCATCTGCAGATATCTTTTAAGTGTGTACCCAGCATTAGGCCCTCATTCAGCAGTGCATGCAGATTCCCAATGATCGGGAATCTGCGCAGGTGCCTGATTCGTACTATGTATGTGCAGTACGGGTCCTGCGTATACATACGCAGAGAAGCAGGAGACTGTCAGTGATTAACAGTCTGCTGTCGTTTGTGGGTGGGGAGGGGGCGGCGATGGCCTGCATTTCCTGAAACTGATGCGTGTCGTCACAGTTGGAGGGGAGGAAAGAGGCCAGGTTCTCTGTCGGCTGACAGATTTCCTGGCTTCTTCCTCTAATCTGCGGAGGCCAGCTGCGTGACCCCATGGGTCACCCTAGCCGCCCGATGTTCCACAGATTTTCCGATGCTGCGTTGTGGCTACCTTCTTGAGCCAGGCTGCAGATTGGTTTGCGAGCGCACAAGCTCCACGATTGGTTAGATTGGAGGCCAGAGTTTGCGACCCACCATGTCATTGCATTCTCATGTCCCATATAAGAATACTATAAAACTCATTCTGAGACCACCTCTCTTCCATTCAACATCACTCCCCTCTGGAAATATCCAGATTTTTCCCCTTTGATACTGTCTGTCCCATTTTTGATTGTGAATTGAAAATGCTATCAAGGTGGTATCTGATTTCCTCGACTCTATCCGTTCTGCCTCTCGGGATACCCTACTGGACAAATTTGAAATACCAACTATTAGCCCGTTTGCTTATTTCCCAAGTAAGACGCAACATTGACTCTCCTATTCACCTTCTAGCTAGGCCATTGACCTCCATTAAAACCTGTGTCTCCATAGCCCCTTCTAAAGGGTATTCTCTTTATTATTTAAAACCGCTTGCTCAATACCAAATAGCCCACTACACCGAACCGTGGGCTTCAGTGTGAGGGCGATTGATGAGCTCTCCAGATAGACACTTGGTCTCCAGTGAGAAAAGGGATATATTGAATATACTATTGGTGGTACCTGTTGCTGGAGATGATGTGGATATGTGGGCACGTTCTTGCCTATATGGTGTTCTTGCCCCAAAATGTACCAGTTCTGTAACAGGGTTGCTCGTCTGCTTTTTGATCGTACCCTTGGTCGTTTATCCTTGGTTGCCCACTTGAGGGTATGGATAAACACACTTGCAATCTGTCCATATATATCCTCAATGGTGCTAGATTGCTGGACATAGGAAGCGACCAGATCCACCTTCCTGCTAGCAGCTGGCACTTAGTAGCCATGGAGAAAATATCCACTTACCTGCATAATAACTCCCATAAATGTATCGCAGATTGCACATGCGCTGTACCATGCATACACACATGGATAGAGAATGAAAGTATAGACTGAGTCTTCTGCCTGGTGGCGCTCTCTTTGCCTGAAATGGGTGGTACTTAGTGGCGGCAGCGTGGATGCACCATGGAACTGTTACATCTTCTGAGACCGTAGCTGTGCAGGTAGACTTCTGTACTTGTTTGGAGCGGATGGGCAATACTATAGAAACTCTCAAAATGTTTTTTTCTCTTTAAATTTAAAGTGGGTATTTAATGAAATCTTCTTAAGAACCACTTTAAGGCATTTCAGTGAGGCTTCAGTTCTAACCCTAAAGTTTGCCTATCTCCCAGCTATCACATCAGCCAGTATGGTAGAGGGACAATTAGTGCTAAATTTACTGTGCAGTCTCATTCAAAGCCATCACCTTCATTGGTTTCGTCTGCTGGATTAAAGGGGCAATTATATTCAATTCAAAACCAGCTGTGTTTTGTATTGAACAGAATTACCCCTTTAAATCCATCGTATGAAATTGCTGAAGACGTGACTGCTTTGAAAAGCGCCATATAGTAAGTTTAGACTTTAGCTGTTTCTTTCTACAAGTCAGCCAAATATTACAATTCTTGACCTATTGAGGTCTACATAAAGTGGGCTCATGATTCCACAGGAGTCTTTCTTCTTTCATTTTGTGTAAACTCGTCCAATTAAAAAAGAAAGAGAGGTTTCATTGCTCAGGTGAAAGTAGATGTTCCATTCAATACTTGGACATGACAAAGAAAAGGAGAAGAAATTACATCTAGAGGTGATGTTTATTCGATCTCTTGAGGGTTAAATCCAAAGGTATGGCAACTTCAATTGGAAGATGGTTTTGTGGAAGCTTATTAGATGACTAACAAGGAGGCACCAGGAGTAAGAGAACACTCAACCAGGGGGGAATGTAGTCACGTTGCGGGTGCTCAGAATGCCGGCGCCAGCATCCCGACAGTAAGTGTTGGGGTTAGGGGGAGGGTTAGGTTTATGCTGCGAGGAGGAGTAGTGGTAGGGTTAGGATACCTACCGACACGTGTCGGTATTCTGACTGCCTGAATTTTGAGCAAGGGGCATCCCATACCCAACCAGAGCAATATCCACATTCTGATGTAAGAGTGCCATCTGGACACCTTCACACAGCACTGTCGGATAGATGTCCAAGCCAAGAATTGGCTTTTGTCTGTTGTCACTCCCTAAATTGATTTAATCTGTTTTTTATTTTCATTGTGGTTGCTGCACTGGGAATTAAGTGGATATGGAGAGTTAAATTTACCATCAATAGTTTTTTCCACCACAATTAACAATTGCAATGAAATAAAATGTGTCTGAGTAGTTCTTGGAGTTGCACTGAGGAGGGGAGGTTATGACTTTTACAGTTATATGTATTCCTGTCCATAGGTGTGAGGGGGCCATGTCTTATTGTGGCTGCTAAGAATTCCGGTAGATCCCTACTGGTAAGCATACTTGCCTACTTTTGAAATCTAGTTTCAGGGAGCTTATAGTTGGCGCTGTCGAGGGACAGTGCCATGCTCCGTCCAAAGGGTGTGTCTAGCTTCACCCATGGGTGTGTCCTGCAGTGGCAGTCCATCGGGACTAGCACCAGCTCTATGCTAGGTGCAGAATCTCTGTTAGAGTCCGAAATTACTCCTGCTGTACTTAAATAACATGTGAACCAAGCGCTCACCTATGGTAACTAAATGGTGGTGGCTGGTGGGAGAATGTATGTTGAGGCAAAAAAATAAAGTGGCTAAAGGTACCTAAGACTAATAACACAATATATAGAATAGCAAAATACACAATGAAAAAATATAATGACAAATAGGATGAACTTTCACAGTAAATAGTAAGATGGATAAACATATTGGCTTTTATTCAAATAGATAAATACAGCTGTATATTAGCATTATAATTAAACTATTTCAAGTGTGGCTGTAGATGCTATTTAGCGATCTGCTGGAATCAGGAGGTATGATGTCCCTGATGTTCAGTTTATATCAGTAAACATATGACTGAGGACATATGACTATTGGCATATACATGACTGAGACAGCACATATAACTATAGGAAACACATACATGACTATAGAAAAGTACTAGCATGACTACAGCACAGTACATACATGACTATAGGACAGCACAGAAATGAGTACATACATAACTTTAGGACACTACGTACATGACTAGAGACATAACTATAGCACAGCACATATGACTATAGCACAGTATGACTATATGGAATCGGTATGAGATGCCGGTGCTCGAGATCCCGGCTGTAGAAATCCTGACGCAGCATCTCGAAATGGTTAACATACCGAAACTTGTTGGTCAGTATGCTAACCCTTCCCTCTCTTTACCCTAACCTACCCCCCTGTTTGGTGCCAACCCCCCTAGTGCCTGAACCTAACCTCCCTCTCCCCGGGATTTCGGTGCCGGTAATAAGAGCATCTGCATCCAGATTGTCGGGATGCCGAATGCATACCGGCTATATGACAGTACAGTTTTCTTCCTCTGTGGTATGAAACACACCCACTTCTCAATATCCACGCAGTCACTAACTTGTGCCATCCAATCTGAGATAGTAGCTGGCCCCCGGACTACCCGCCCATAAACCGAGTGACAGCCAATGAGAGTAAGGCCAGCTGTCGCATAACACACCGTGCTCTCATGGATCCCGGGGCCTGCTTAGTGTGCATCACCCACCTGCTGGAAGTGCGGCCACACCAACATTAATGGTGGGTCATCTGCCATGTTCGCCCCCGTTGCGGGTGGGGGAAGAAGGGGTGTGAAGGGAGTTTCAGACCTTGCGGTGCTTTCCCGGCTGACTGCCCCCATTCTTCGGCTGCCGCTGCTATGTGACTGGGGGAGAAGCTGCCCGGGTAGAACTGTTGCTCGCAGATTGTGACCTTGTCAGACGCAGCCCTGGGGGTTGATGGGAGATGTAGTCCCGAGGCACTGCTACTGGTTGAGGAAGCCACCACCTCTCATCCAAACCCGACCCCATCACATGCGCGAGTCCAGATTCCTGACAGGGCAATTGGGAATCCGGGGTATTATTTAATTTTCCGGGGTAGCGGGAGACTAATGAACTGGGAATCTCTCACAGGTTGCGGGAGGGCAGGCATCTATGCTGGTAAGTCTAATGCTGGACATGTTGGTTTTATATTATCTTTATTATATTTACTGGTCTTCTAATATGGCAGTCCACGCTGAGACTTTTACAGAGTTTGGCAAATTATCTTTTTTTGTTGCTTCCGTATGTTTGTGTTCCCATAGAAGAGCAGGACAACTTGCTGTTATTTCCTGTTGTGATTTCTGGGACTTGCTGGGCTACAGTCTCAGAGGCTGATAATTAATCACCTCCCTGTTTTATTTACTGCACTAAAAATGTCAGGTGCTGCTATTTATTAATCATAGCCAGACACAAACAAGGACGGCTTCATCTACGTAATTAACAGGACAGGATCCTTTCTCTTATGTGCTAATAAAGAGTACTGGTGACTGTTTGCAACCTTTATGTTCTAACAGAGCCAGGTAATGAGCAGCAAATGATTGTTTAAATATATATTTCTTTTTCCCTGGCTTACATGTTTATTGTATGCTCTTCTGCAATTATTGGGCTACTGTATTATTATTGGCTTTAATTTATAGAGTGTGAACATACTCCACTTCACTGTACAATGAGAGAATTATGGCACAAACAAATTACATAGAAGGACATAAAACAGAAGGTAACGATGGTCCTGCCCAATGAGCTTACAATCAGTGAGGTGTGGTGGGAGCACGTGATACATTAAATAGCGGAATAACAATTGTAGTTGCTGGTGGGGAAAGTGTATGTGATTATTCTTGGGCAGCAGCATTATCCGCAGCCATTGGAGACGGACGTATCTGCACAGCTAAATAAGAAAGTATCTTTACTTTCATATGAACACCAGTGTCAGAACCCTATTTATAAATACTATACCAATTATTCATGGTAAGTTATACTGGAACAAACCTAAACATTATTATGCATCCATTGTAGAAACAGTGTTGCACTGAATTCTATGCTTTTTGTTTATTTGCCCTACTAAAACTGAGCTCCTAGATTCAGATTCAATTAGGAGCGAGCGTGGCGAAATGTAGTTGCCATGGCATGGAAATGCCGGTAACAGAACACCAGCTCGCCCCCATTTTGTCCTGGATTAGCAGATTTTAGTATGCAACACTAAAGGGTCGCAAACAAAAATCTGCAAGTTTGGAGCTACCGTAAGTGCGGCACATGTATGTACTTGCTAGCAGAGCAAACCAACTCCTAATTGAATTGGGCCCAAAGTGTTAGGTCTAATTCGTGGACTCCATTCCTGTCATGCTAATCCATGTTATTGTGGAGACAAAAGTTAGAAGACGAGCATGAAAATTATATTGCGCCTTTGTTTAGATCACGTACACAACTATACATGAAAACATCTTAGCGGAGAGCTATGTGATGTGTTGCCATTATGTAACGTGGAAGCTACATTAATTCGCCTTTGCCAAATTGTGAAAGAAGGCCAGGTACAACGACCAAAATGGTATTCACAATTCAGTAAAATGGCCAAAATGTTTACATTTAACATGTGATTTCCATTACATTGAAAATGTGTAGGTCCCCTACACACTGCACACTTTTATCTTCCTTGATTGTATGTAAATAGTGATTCAGAACTTGACAATCCTCCTTGCTTGTGTACATCGCTCTGTTGGCTGCTTGACCATGACTCCTGAGTCACACCTCAATTGTGGTGGTTGTTCTTTTTCCTTAAACCTTTTGTGTCTGTCCGCGTAGAACATTAGATCTCTCCCTGTCTTGCAGACATGCTTTTGATGAAGACAGCCCACAACGTCTTGTTGAGAATTCTCCTCTTCCCAGCAGGATCTTCTGGGAAGCCTCGTCCCGACGCCTCTGAGGTTCTGACCCAGCACCTCCTCCAGAGGAACTTGCCTCACTGGACTTCTTTTTGTGTGAAGTACAGCAACGTACATAATGACCAGTTTGCTTTATCAAACTTTAACTGGGAAGTGAACAGCACAAATTACCATGTCCTCAGAACTGGCTGTTTCCCTTTTATTAAATATCACTGCTCCCGTGCTGCCCCCCAGGACCTGCATCTCCACAACCACTTCTTTACCACGCTGAAAGCCATAAATCTAGGTAAGTGATGGAGAGATGCTGTAATTACACCCCATACACTCCATCCTGCCACCCACCCAAGGCTTATTAAATATTTAGCTTTATAAAGGCCATCAATTGTCTTTTCAAACAGAATATGTGGAGCATGGCTTCCTGTGGCTGCTTATCCATATGGCTGGGATTAATTACTTTGCTTTATTATCGCAGCTTATTAAAATCTCCCTTGCTGCCGTTGGTTAGAACAGCCCATTATGTTAGCGGGTTATTATGAGTTTCATATTAATCGCATTATTATCTCTCTGGCTGCCTTTCATTAGGAAAGCTGCAGAGATGCTTCTAACATAAATAAATAAAATAACGTTATCCTTTCATTGCTAGCACAATAACGGGGAGCCGGTAATGGTGGGACGTGAATGCAGAGAAGTACACAATACTGATTATGATGATGCGCCTTCTCTTGGCTTGGTAATGACTCTGATTGGTTCTGTATTCACTCGGCAGGGATCCCTACTCTTATGTATGGCCTGGGATCATGGCTTTTTGCCCGAGTTACTGAGACTGTTCCTACCAGCTGTGGACCAGTGACCATCTACTTTCTGATCAAGGAGGACGAAGGAGCCATGTTTTGAGTCCGAGAGATAAAACTTCTCATAACTCTCCCTTATTTTTTTGTGTCCTATTTTTCATCTTACCCTATTCACTCTCTTTTCTATCTTCCTTCTTCTTTGTCTCCTTACCCCTTCTGTAGTTTTTTGTATTTAGGAGTATTGAATGTAGAGCATTTAACCGTAAACCTGATGCCGAACAACGGTACTGTATTATTAATGCAGGAATGGGAAGTTCTGGTTATTATTTATTTTCGCATCAAAATTACACTGATTAAATAAGCTCAACTGGGACAATGTTGATTTAGTTGCATTTTTAATAATTACCATATTTGATAAATAGGAAAATGATTTTGCACACCAATTTATTTTATCTCCTTAAATTATTCACAGAACTGCGCACAATTAAAATGATTTAAGGTTACTTATTGCATATAGAATCGGAGAGCAGCCACCCCTAGAGCTGAACCAATATTTAGCCTAGCAATTCACTAGTCATGAGATCACGAATTATAACTCTTCCTTCCCAATTGTACCTTTTACTGGGTCCTGGCCAGTTCGAGGCTGTAAAGTTGTGCATTCTATAGGACTTTAATAAAATGGTTTTTAATTACCAGAGTGAATGCAGCCTCTTTCAATGTCCATTCACCAACCCCCTAGTGGGACTGCTTTGATTTCAGATATCATGTACTGCTGACTATGCGCACCTGATTTCCAATAAATAGAAATAACGAGGCCCCATGTCCGATCAGTAGCAGAGCAAGCTCCTACGAGAACGCCTCTGACAAACTGCTCCATCGATCCTGCTGTTGCGAGCTGCAATCTGCATTAAACAGGCATTTGATTTCTTGCCGAACACTGTCACTGTGTAACAATTAGGCAAATGTAATATTTTCTTGTATTACATGGAAATCAATGCACCTTTTGCTCCTGAGGAGTTGATCATGGTGAGAGATGAGCTGTCAGGGGTCAGAGGTCAATGTGACTATATAATTTCTCAGCATGGATAAAGCCGCTTTTCCATCTGTTGCCGAGGAATCGTTCACACTTCTCAACTGAGCTACGAGGATGCTTAAAACTGCAGAAAATATAAATCTTTCAAATGTAAGTGTTTTTGCTAATTCTTGTGGTTCAGGTCAAGTTAGAATAATTCTAGTGAGAGAAATAAAAGCATCTCTGATTACATTCACCAGCAGCCCAAAACCGTACGTTGCCAGAGGTGGAATAACGGATCAGTGCCTTGTAGCTACCTGGTAGATGAAGGGTTAATGGTTCCTGTCACTGACTGTAATTGAAGCTCGGGCTCCCAGATCAGATCCGATCCCTGCCACCTTTCAACACCCTCTCTCTGTCTCCTATCGTCATGCTGCTGGGGTCAGACAGATAGGGTGTCTCTGAAATGAGTCTCTAACCGCTGAAAGATCGGACCCTCGCAGGGCAGATGGGCAGGGCAAGAACTGCAAATGTTTGGTTTCATTAAAGGTACATATGAGGATCACAACTAAATCATCGGCTCCTAACAATCTAGATTAAGCATATTGTGCAGTTACCTGTGATTTTGAGAATGAAACCCAAGACAAAAAATACCGTTACCTAGTAGACAGAAAACAGCATGTACCATGAAAACTAACAGCAACATGAGAATGATTAGCTGAAAAGGGAAAAAAAATAGATGCCTTCAGTACACTATGGTCTCTTTGTCAGGCAAATGTCTTTCAAGCTTTACTGTTATGGTGCGTACACACTGGGCGATTAAAGTGTACGACTGAACGATATCGTTATCGTTCAGTCGTGCACTTTATCGTCCATTTTTAACACAAAAAAGATGAACGATGACGACGACGCGCGTTCCCGCGGGTCGTTCGTCATCATCGTTCATCGCGCTGACATGCAGGCCAACCTGACGACCTCGTCAGGTTGCTGCATGTCAGGGAATGGGTGAGAGAGCCCGGCGCTGAACGATATCGCTAATGATATCGTTCAGCGGCTGTGCTCAATGTCATGAACGACATTGAGCACAGCCGCTGAACGATATCATTAACGATATCGTTCAGCGCCGGGCTCTCTCCCCCATTCCCTGACATGCAGCAACCTGACGAGATCGTCAGGTTGGCCTGCATGTCAGCCCGATGAACGATGATGACGAACGACCCGCGGGAACGCGCGTCATCGTTCATCTTTTTGGGCTTAAAAATGGACGATAAAGTGGACGACTGAACGATAACGATATCGTTATCGTTCAGTCGTTCACTTTATCGCCCAGTGTGTACGCACCTTAAGTGTTTGTGATTACACAATGTGAAAAGAAACCATTGGATCAAGTACATTTTAGACCAGAATGTGCCAAATGCTGGTTCAAAGCAGAGGTGTTCAGGGTAGTGTCCTAGATTAGGACGGTGATTGCCTTTTAATTGGGATGACTTCTAGAAAGTTGCTGACCTCGAGAGATCTCTGCAGGCGGTTTTCCTAAGATCCATAGACTGACATGGATCCACGGCTTAAACTGAGCCCTCTTCTTATTGTATCACATGTCATGGTTAAGTACATTCACACCATGTTTTCTGCAATGGTCAAAAGGCAGACAGGTCAGTTTATTGGCTCATATCTCAATTAGCTCTGGTGTTTGTATTACATGTTTCACTGTTCACAGAACCCTAGGATATTCTGGTGTTTACGCAAATAAAATATAATAATAATATTGCTTAAGAACTGGAGCTGAAAATGTGCCCTTGATCACATGGAGCCATTGCAAATAGTGGACAAGAAGTTGACTGGCCAAATGTTTTCAAATCTCATTTGTATCATACTGTGAATGTACTCATTTGAAACCTGTAATAGTTAAGGCTTTGCGCACACCTTTTAATGTTAAATGGATATAAATCAGTAAACCCAATCATTTTTGGAGCCCGTTACTTGACTATTACTCCTGAGGGATGAGGTGTAATCAGAGAGTTTTATATTAAGAAGATGAATAGCTAACGAGCAGGGGATGTAAAACTCGTCAGGATCTCTAACCGTGCGCTTATTAACTCTTGAAAGATTACCTATGACAAACGGATCAATAGAACACCGATTGTAATCAGCATATTTTAGCCTGTCATTCTCACTAATGTGCTTAATGGTGGGAGGCGTGTAACTGAGACATGTAAAAATTTAACACTTTGACAACAACCTAAGGGGATTGTCCACAATTGCATCTGTGATGCTTTAATGTACATTTTTCATACATGTTCTAAACTAAAAATTTATACTTGTAAGGATCACAGGCCTAAGACTGTACTAACTAGGTAGGACGATTTCCCTAGCTGGACGAAGTGGAGAGAAAGACTCCTCTATCTTTTCCCCAACTGACCACACTTTACTATATTTCTACTTGTGTGTCTCCTTCCTTCCTTCCTTGTACATTACCACTAATTATATTGCATTTAAATAGGTTAGTCTGTCTTGTAACACCACTGGACATTGTATTTGTAAATGTTTCTTAAAATTGTTGTATGTGGATTGTCCTGTAGATATAACAATTGTTGAGACATGGGGGTATAATTGCTAATGTGAGAGTTTTTAGACGTGGAGATCTTGCTCATAGCAACCAATCAGATTCTAGGTATTATATTCTAGAAGGTGCTGGTTAAATGTTAAGTAGAATTTGATTGATTGCTATGGGCAACATCTCCATTTCTAAAAACTCTCACTTTAGGAAATATACCCCATGGTCTGCCTTATATTTTCACACAAATAGCGAATAAAGAATGGAAAAAATATATCTAAAATATTAAAATACATAAACATACTTTGCTAACACTGGAGATGACCGTCCTATTAGTTCATTGGTAAAATAACTTATTAAAGCTTTTAGTACTATAACAGTAGTCATCAAGCCAGATTTAAATCATCTACCTTCTGTCCCAGAATGTCCGGGACACTGTCGAATTTTGGACAGTGCTCCCTGACTCCCAGGAGACCAGGGAATGCTTCAGATCCTGACAACTTCCCTAGTGAATTGCATCATCATAATCCCATGGCATGGTATAGTATAGTGCATTCCAATGTTGATGCAAGTTGTATCACTACACCCCCTTCCCTAGATGAGGTCTAAGAAAATCAGCAAGTATGTATAAAAATACAGGACTGCAGCATGTTAATAATACAGTTTGTGAGGGAGATAGGTTTAGGAAGCCATTTCAAAAGAGACCTTCAGGATATTCAGGCATATAACTTTGGTTGAAGTTAGTATTTGTAAGTTAGTTTTACTAGTAATACATTTATTTTAATAATTAGCATATGATTGCTTAATATAAGCAACATAAATTCAGTCTCCACAGTTGTGAAGTACCCACCCTCCTCAGAGCTCTCAATGACTCAGTCAGCACTGCCAGGAGTTCTGTCAGCACCTGGGCTCCCCCATGCTATTTGGAGCTCATGCATCCCTTTCCCCCCCTGGACACGCACTCCCATGTGGGCCCCCCATACTCCCTATCACACTTGCAGCACGCCCCCCAATGGGTGGGTTAGAAGAGAGATGGGAGGGGGGGGGGTGAAAGGGACAGATGAATGACAGACAGGTTAGTGTGTGAGGGGGGCTGAGATGGGAAGGTTGAGGAAGACACCTGTCAGTGTTTGGAGCTATGACATCCATAGTGCAACCCCCTGCACTCTCCCACTGTCCCCACCAATAGCAACACCATTCCACCACGCAGCCCCACCCACAACAGAGATCTCAGTGAGAGTGAGACAGGGGGGACAGAGATGAGAGAGATAGAGGGGCTGACAGATGACAGAGATGCAGGAGGGACATGAGGCTATAGAGAGAAACTGGGTAGCATGAGGCTGTGGAGAGAGACAGGTGTGGAATTAAGCTGTGGAGGGACATGGGGGTGGTATGAGTCTTCGAGAGACGAGGTGGCATGAAGCTTTGTAGAGACATTGGGAGGCATGAGGAACTCAGGGAGGCATGATACTTAAGAGATCCGGGGGCTTGATGCTGTAGAGAACATTGAGGGATGTGGCTAAGGAGACAAAGGCGAATAATGGTTTGAACATTTTAATGTATTTACATTTTGACAAATCCTTATAATGGTTGTAGTTTTCTACAGGTTGTTTTGTAATGTGTTTACTTTAGTGCTCCATATTATGAGTCAAATACTATACTATAAGATGTATTATGTCACAATGTATAATAATTAGACTCAACATATAAAATTGTCAGTGTTTACTATAGAAGTGTTTTGTTCTACTTTAGTAACTAAGAAATTAAGAATTATGCCATCATAATAATATAAACATGAGCCATTAAACCTTAAAAGAGCAGGTGACATATGCATGGGAAGAACATGTTGGTGTGTGTATATATATATATATATATATATATATGTATAGACAAAAGGAGGCCCAACGCACACACTACAGTCCAGATAGTTAGGAGTGCATGGCACATATGCAGTGTTAAAGAAATCCAAAAACGAGCCAGCACATCCAGGTTGAATGCAAAAAGAGATATCTTATTGTAAAGACATATAGCAGCATGAACATATAAATAACGAGGTATGATAAAGGGTACTCAGCATGAATGTCAGGGTGGTCATGTAGAACACAGGAGTTCCTATTCAATATATATCATCCTTGTGTAGATGTCACTCTCAGTCCGACAGCTGTTTCGGTGCTATTCATTGCACCTTAATCATGGACTAACTTAAGAGGACTTCAGATGCTAAACTTATACCCACAACCATCAATAAGACTGCACTCACCTGTAGAAGCGCCAACTTCACCAAACCCTCCGGAGACCGAGTGACACGCCAGTCAGCTAACCGGAAGTGCAAATCCGGCAAGACTCAGAATGCGTCATCGCTGCTCGGCAACGAAGTTGCCTAGCAACACCGACGCTACACTGATCCAGCCGTCGCAGGAGAACATCACTAGGCAACACACAAGCAACACAAAATAGGATCCTGCACATGTCAACCAACTTAGAAAAAATACTAGAAAAGGCAGGTAGGCAGTCAAAGTGATGGCCGCGAGAATAAGATTCAAACATCAACAAATGCATACATACATAGACACGATGGGACAAAAACAGATATGGAACAGGTAGAATTCCTTGAAAAACATATTAGTATCATAATGCAACAATACTGTTCAGTGGGAATATTCATCTTTAGATAACAACTTAATTCTGTCCCTCATTCAGCCCATTGGGAACAATGGTATCCAAACGATCAATCCACTGACACTCCCTTTGCAGGAGTAATTTATTGCGATCCCCACCTCTACTAAGCAGTGGGATACAGTCAATTGGCATACAGCGAAAATCCTTTAAAGAATGCCTGAATAATATAAAGTGTCTGGCTACCGGTGGTGTGTTGGAATCCAAGGTTAGCAAGGCTTTTTTAATAGAAGACCGATGTAGTGCTATGCGCTCTTTTAATGAACGCATAGTCTTACCTACATAAAGCAGATTGCATGGGCATTTGATTAAATACACCACATAACGGCTATCACAGTCCAGGTGGTGGTGAATGTTATATTTAGTTCCCTTCCTGGGATCGATAAGAGTCCCCAAGGTAAAGATATTGACAATTGACACACCAATGACATTTGAATTCCCCCTTAGGTAACCGTAATGATGCACTCTAAAAAAGAAAGATCGGACAATGCTAATCGTTTGGTTTTTACTACCACCTATTGTATTGCTTCGAGACATATACGGAATACTCTATTATGGCATTGGCATATCTTACAGGCAGATGTGAATATGGGTCCATTCTGCCATGAAAAACTGCTTTTTTGCTATAGGAGGAGTAGCAACCTCAAAGACAATATTGCCAAGTCTGATATAGGTCCGATTAAGAACACCAGCTGGTTACAACCTAAGAAGGGGGTATTCAAATGTCATGGGTGTGTCAATTGCCAATATCTTTACCTTGGGGACTCTTATCGATCCCAGGAAGGGAACTAAATATAACATTCACCACCACCTGGACTGTGATAGCCGTTATGTGGTGTATTTAATCAAATGCCCATGCAATCTGCTTTATGTAGGTAAGACTATGCGTTCATTAAAAGAGCGCATAGCACTACATCGGTCTTCTATTAAAAAAGCCTTGCTAACCTTGGATTCCAACACACCACCGGTAGCCTGACACTTTATATTATTCAGGCATTCTTTAAAGGATTTTCGCTGCATGCCAATTGACTGTATCCCACCGCTTAGGAGAGGTGGGGATCGCAATAAATTACTCCTGCAAAGGGAGTGTCAGTGGATTGACCGTTTGGATACCATCGTTCCCAATGGGCTGAATGAGGGACAGAATTTAAGTTGTTATCTATAGATGAATATTCCCACTGAACAGTATTTTTGCGTTATGATACTAATATGTTTTTCAAGGAATTCTACCTGTTCCATATCTGTTTTTGTCCCGTCGTGTCTATGTATGTATGTATTTGTTGATATTTGAATCTTATTCTCGCGGCCATCACTTTGACTGCCCTCCTGCTTTTTCTAGTATTTTTTCTAAGTTGGTTGACATGCGCAGGATCCTATTTTGTGTTGCTTGTGTGTTGCCTAGTAATGTTCTCCTGCGACGGCTGGATCAGTGTAGCGCCGGTGTTGCTAGGCAACTTCGTTGCCGAGCAGCGATGACGCATTCTGAGTCTTGCCGGATTTGCACTTCCGGTTAGCTGACTGGCGTGTCACTCGGTCTCCGGAGGGTTTGGTGAAGTTGGCGCTTCTACAGGTGAGTGCAGTCTTATTGATGGTTGTGGGTATAAGTTTAGCATCTGAAGTCCTCTTAAGTTAGTCCATGATTAAGGTGCAATGAATAGCTCCGAAACAGCTGTCGGACTGAGAGTGACATCTACACGAGGATGATATGATATATTGAATAGGGACTCCTGTGTTCTACATGACCACCCTGACATTCATGCTGAGTACCCTTTATCATACCTCGTTATTTATATGTTCATGCTGCTATATGTCTTTACAATAAGATATCTCTTTTTGCATTTAACCTGGATGTGCTGGCTCTTTTTTGGATTTATATATATATATATATATATATATACACACTAGCTCTGCTGCGAGGTCCGACCAGGGACCTCAATCACTCCATTAGGCATCCCAGACCAATTGCTGCCCCTCTGAAGTTTTCATCCAAATCCACCCAGTGGAAGGCCTAGAACAGGTTCCCTGGGTCAAAGATCTGCCCAGAGTCCCCAGGTCAAAGTTCTACCCAGAGTACACCAACGGGAGGTCCGACTGGGACCTCAACCCCCATGTATGCCTTCTGTGATCCAATGTTACCACTCTGTGAAGTTTTTGTCCAAATCCGTCCAGTGGAAGGTTCAGAACAGGCTCCCTAGGTAAAAGTTCTGCTCAGCATACACCATCGGGAGGTCCGACTGGGAATCTACCCCCCTAAAACCTGGAAAGTAGCCAACTGGACCACCTCGCGTTAGTTTCATCCCAATTGGTGCAGGGGTATCCGAATGCATAACCGGATGGGCAAACAAACAGACCAATGAATTTTATATATAAGATTTGTCCCGTTGCCGCTATGTGGTCTTCTAAATACTGTAACTATGTAAGATCTGACAGCTTTAACTTGAGAGCTGTGAAATATATTTGCAAACAAACTTCTTTATATATATATATATATATATATATATATATATATATATACATACATACAGTCAGGTCCATAAATATTGGGACATTGACAGAATTTTCATATTTTGGCCTCTAGTCACCACCACAATGGCTTTGAAATGAAACAAACAAGATGTGCTTTAACTGCAGACTTTCAGATTTCATTTGAGGGTAATTACATCCAAATCAGGTGAACGGTGTAAGAATTACAACGGTTTCTATATGTGCCTCCCACTTTTTAAGGGGCCAAAAGTAATGGGACAAACTAAACAATCTTAAATCTAACTTTCACTTTTTAATACTTTGTTGCAAATCTTTTGCAGGCAATTAGTCTGGAACGCATAGACATCACCAGACGCTGGGTTTCATCCCTGGTGATGCTCTGCCAGGCCTCTACTGCAAATGTCTTCAGTTCCTGCTTGTTCTTGGGGCATTTTCCCTTCAGTTTTGTCTTCATCAAGTAAAATGCATGCTCAGTCAGGGGATTGACTTGGCCATTGCATAACTTTCCACTTTTTAGCCTTAAAAAACTCTTTGGTTGCTTTTGCAGTATGCTTTGGGTCATTGTCCATCTGCACTGTGAAGCACCGTCCAATGAGTTCTGAAGCATTTGACTGAATATGAGCATATAATATTGCCCAAAACACTTCACAATTCATTCTGCTGCTTTTGTCAGCAGTCACATCATCAATAAATACAAGGGAACCAGTTCCATTGGCAGCCATACATGCCCATGCCATGACACTACCACCACCATGCTTCACTGATGAGGTGGTATGTTTTGGATCATGAGCAGTTCCTTTCCTTCTCCATACTCTTCTCTTCCCATCACTGTGGCACAAGTTGATCTTTGTCTCATCTGTCCATAGGATGTTGTTCCAGAACTGTAATGGCTTTTTTAGATGTTGTTTGGCAAACTCTAATCTGGTCTTTCTGTTTTTGTGGCTCACCAATGGTTTACATCTTGTGGTGAACCCTCTATATTCACTCTTGTGAAGTCTTCTCTTGATTGTTGACTTTGACACAAATACACCTACCACCTGGAGAGTGTTCTTGATTTGGCCAACTGTTGTGAAGGGGTTTTTCTTCACCAGGGAAATAATTCTGTCATCCACCACAGTTGTTTTCCGTGGTCTTCCGCGTCTTTTGGTGTTGCTGAGCTCTCTGGTGAGTTCTTTATTTTTAAGAATGTTCCAAACAGTTGATTTGGCCACACCTAATGTTTTTGCTATCTCTCTGATGGGTTTGTTTTGATTTTTCAGCCTAATGATGGCTTGCTTCACTGATAGTGACAGCTCTTTTAGATCTCATATTGAGAGTTGACAGCAACTGATTCCAAATGCAAATGTCACACCTAGAATCAACTCCAGACCTTTTACCTGCTTAATTGATAATGAAATAACGAGGGAATAGCCCACACCTGTCCATGAAATAGCTTTTGAGTTGATAGTCCCATTACTTTTGGCCCCTTAAAAAGTAGGAGGCACATATAGAAACCATTGTAATTCCGACACCGTTCACCTGATTTGGATGTAATTACCCTAAAATTAAATCTGAAAGTCTGCAGTTAAAGCACGTCTTGTTTGTTTCATTTCCAAGCCATTGTGGTGGTGAATAGAGGCCAAAATAAGAAAATTCTGTCAATGTCCCAATATTTATGGACCTGACTGTATATATATATATATGTGTGTATATATATATATATATATATAAGAAGTTTGTTTGCATAAAGATACTACAGCTGCTGAAGTACCTGGCATTGCCTGGGTTTAAATCTTCAAGTTATTAAGTTTTATTATGTGATGTTGTCCAAATCCATCCAGTGGAAGGCCCAGAACAGGCTCCCAGGGTCAAAGTTCTTCCCAGTGCACTCTGCCGTGAGGTCCAACCAGGACCCCAACCACTCCATTAGGCATCCCAGACCAATTGCCATCCCTCTGTGATGTTTACATCCAAATGCATCCAGTGGAAGGCCCAGAACAGGATCTCCGGGTCAAAGTTCGGTCTGGCGTACACCAACAGGAGTTCTGACCAGGACCTCAACCCCCTAGTATGTCTTCTGGGATCCAAGACCGAGAACAGTCAACAAAAAAAACGACAATAAACAACATGCAGACAACCCAGGCGCAGCTAAAAGCTCGCCAAACACTGCAGTAAGGAACAGCGCTGGGAAGGCTGTCCAGTGTCCCCTATAGAATTAGAGAATGGGATTTATCGGTAAGTACCAAAATCCTATTTTCTCCTTCATCCACTAGGGGACACAAGTATATACAATGGGGATGTCCCAAAGCTGACCTCCCGGATGGGAAGGCGCTGAGAAACCTGCAGAACCCTGCGACCAACATTAAAGAGGAGTTGCCAGAAAACAAACGGCAGACCATAACAAGGTAACATCCGCAGAGCAAGCTGACAAGCAGAAGTACTTCACTGGACCGCCCTAAGAATCCCACTCTGATACTCTGAAAACACAGAGTATCATAGAACACCAACAAGTCTGTAGAAGCATGGAAGAAAAGACTCAAGAACACTGTAACCACCACCGGAGGCAGTGAAGACGCAACAGCAGCCGATCAAGAAAGACCACAAAGATGACCAACATCGAAAGCCGGTATCTCCGTTTTCAAAAGAGGCCGGCTTCGTGCTGAGCATATCTCCAATCAGAATGCAATATAAAGTAGGGAGAGTGATTGGATAGCCGCAGGCTCTGACCCCACCTAGCGAAGACCAAGAGCCAACCGTAGAAACTGTCATGCAGGATCATACATGAGATCCACCTAGGCTAGGAGTTCAAACCCATACAATTGTAGGAATCAGATGGGTGTGAAGTCAGGTTGAGATTCCATAGGGCAGGAGGAAGCACAAAGGTGACGACTCAAGAAATTCATGCAGAAGGTTTGTAGAACAGGTAGCAGGTTAACAGATACTGAAAACCAACAGAAGGCAGCAATATGCACCCTCAACAAACCCAGGCGAAGAGCCACTGCCGTCTAGAGGAAACAACAGAACCGGGACAGCACCATAGAAAACCGCGGCGGACACACAAAGCGACAGAAGGCTTCCAACGTGATGGAAGCGTGCCGACAACACTGGCTTCCCTGACCAAGCATGGGAGGAATAATCAAGTTTGGGATACTTGAGAGCATCAGGTGCACAGCTGCAACTATCAACCAGTTGCAGCTGAGTGAGGAACCTGAATGGAAGATCCAGCCAACGTGTTAACAACCCCAGGATGCATGTGAGAAACTACGAAAGATCCCAGAACCACACTCGGCGAGGCCAAACCAAAGCCACCCGGAGGACAGTCGTGGAACTGTGCTACAATAATGAGTGTACCCAAGGATGTCATGCAGAGCAACTAGAGAACTGCGTAACCTATACAGCTCCTCCTGCATAGCAGCTCAGACTGCAGCAGGACCCAGAAGGATCCATTAGGAGTGATTTTCGTTTTTTTTAATTTGTATATCTGTAGACAGCAAACCAGAGGACAACTATGGCTTGGGAATAGAAAAGGACAGAACCTGGAAGTCACTAGTTACGAAACGACCCACAGTGCAAAAAACTGCAATGCATGATGTCCAGGAGAGGTAAGCTAGCATAAAAGAAAAGCAGAAATGGAAGCGCAGAGTCACTTGACAGGACTGTATCAATAAATTTCAACGTAAAAAGGTTTAATTTTAATAATAATAAATTTATTAAAGCTATATGGAGCCGAGATCATGAAAATAAGCATATAGACATAAACAAATAAAAACATTAAAATAATCTAAAAAAAGTTAGCATAAAAAACAAGCATGCAGCAAACAGCCGCTACCACCTATTCTATCCTAGTAGACAAAAAAAGAACAGCATCAGTACGCAGCCACCTAGAAGCAGCACTGCAAACCCACTTTGCGCTCAGAAGAGTTCCTTTGCTCTTCCACCTGGATGCTTAGTCTGAGGACGTTGATAAGGCAAATATATTTGCTCCAGGTGAGGCCTGAATTCACAACCCCGGCATTGCTCAACAGATCCTGTTAAGTAAGTACTGTCCACTGACCGATTGCATCACTGAAACACATATGAAGTTAAAACTAGAGAATGATTGTCCACCAAGTCAGAGGAATAACGCTTCTAACAGAAGACCGGTGTGAAAACCAGTAACTACGTGTAGCATAGGGAACACAGCCTTTACCAACAATATGCACATCTAACAGTGAACTTTACACTGGTAATGACGGAAGCATGACACAACACACAGTGTATGACTGACAATGTGGATCGTACCCAGAAGAAGGGATAACGATGGTAGAGCTACAGTATGTACTTTTGAAATGGTAACTTATACTCTACCCACTAATGGAAAAACTACATAAAGAGAAGATACAGAAACTGAAAATCCCAGGATTGTATCACCAGATTTATGCGACAGGAGGATAGAGACGTGTTGAATAAACTAACATATAGAATCAGATGTAGTTTCTGGACACCCTAACAGGGTGAAGCATTGATGTATTAGGAATATGGAATGTAGGAAAACTAAGGTATGGAACCAACCGGTCCTGACAGGGTGTACCCTAAAGAGACAGATGTCTGCTAGTATAACAGGTAAGGTGCTATGTCAGGTATGCGTGTTGCACAGTAAGCATGTTACCCTTCTAAAGAGATCTGTCACAAGAGTCTGCTTAGGAATAGGATGATGAAAACCCCTTACCTGTGAATAACCAGAAAAAAAACCTGGTCACTTGAAAGATTTTTACTGACCCGTGGTCAATGTTGCAGACACCAGCACCCTCAAGTATGTAGAGTACCATCATCCGTAGGTGGTTTGAGACCTTACGCTCTATATCTTGGTCTTTAGACTGAAGCTGCTTCAGTGGAAGATGCATCCTGGATAGAAAACTTAGTAGAGTTGTTAGTGGAGACATGTATGGTCACACTAAGGAACCTCACACTGACTCACAGAATCACAACAGCGCAAAAACAAAAAATCCTGTACTCGCATGGGAGGAGAAAGAACTCTTAGGCTAGAGAAAATGGATTAGGGTGAAAGACCCAACTAACAGCCCAGTTACACAAGAGTTCTCTATTGAGCATGTACCTATATTTTATATATAAAACTCAGCACTCACCATTGTTAAATCACTCACAATAATATATAAATAAATAATGGGGTTTTGGTTCATGGATTGATCAATGCATTTAAGCCTGCAGCCCACATCACAGGACCCCACTTCTCTGCAGGTCCTACACTATCTGTCATACTTATGGAAACCTGGTAGCTGCTATCACAGAGTTTTGTCAGTATTGTAAGTTTATATGGAAGATGTTGAGAAATACATGACGCACATTGATAGCATCATGCTCAGTGAAGTTATGTTGTGGATTTTTTGATGTCAGCTTTTAACTGAATTCTCGAACACTGGGTGGAGAAGCAACTTTAAAAATAAAAAGAAAGTGGAGTAAAGTTGTTTCCAATATTATTTGGATGAGTGCCCGCTTTTGGATATGATATTTTTGATAACCACGGATGAAAACTATGGTGGATCTTAGAGGCAGCAAACGCAAGTTGTGACTGGAAGGCTGAGTGCAGGGATTCAACAGATTATATAACTTACCCTTGTTATCTCTATTTCTACGAAGTCCATAGGGTTCCTCAGGATACCTTGGGGTATAGGAGATGGTGGTAGTCATTGGGCACCACAGAGTAAAATTTTCAGCCTCCCAGGATGCACTGGGGTCCCTCTGCTATACCCCGCCCCCTAGCCAAGGCAATCAGTTACGTAGCAAGACAAAAGGCCGGAGGAGGAGAATAAAGAGAGAGAAGAAAGTCTGGAACACACAAGAAACACATTCTCACCAGAAGGAGATAGAAAAATAGGTGACCAGATGAAAGCCCATCTGCAGTACTGGTGCGACAGGGCGGGAGTCCTGTGGAACCCTATAGACTTCGTACAAATAGAGATATCAAGGGTAAGTTCTTACCATATCTCATATTTTCTACTTCAGGGTCCATAGGGTATCCACAGAATACCTTGGGGATGTCCCAAAGCAGTATCCTTTAACGGTGGGGATGCTCCTGTGCTGGAAGGAGAATCTGATGCCCGAAGGAAGCATCCTGAGAGGTGAAGGTATCGAATGCGTAATACCTCACAAAGGTATGGACAGAAGACCACGTGGCTGCCTTGCAAAGCTGAACTGCAGAGGCGCCAAGGCGAGCTGCCCATGAAGAACCCACAGACCGAGTGGAAGGAGCTTTAAGAGAGGATGGAACTGGAAGGCCCTCATGAATGTAAGCCTCAGAAATCGCCATGCGAATCCATCCTGCCAAAGTTTGCTTCGTGGCAGGCCAACCCTTCTTATGGAAACCATAGAGGACAAATAAAGAGTCAGATTTCCGAAATTAACTGGTACGGTCAACATAAATCCTTAAAGCCCGTACCACATCCAAGGAGGCCTCACCAGCAGAGAGGTCTGGGGAATTAAAGGCTGGTACTATGATTTCCTCATTGATGTGGGAACTAGGTACCACCTTAGGTAAAAAACCAGGACGAGTGCGAAGCACCGCCCTGTCTCTATGAAAATCAGAAAGGGAGGGCGACATGAAAGAGCCCCAAATCTGTCAGTCTTAGCTGTAAGCCACTTTAAATCCACTGAGCCCAGTGGTTCAAATGGCGGTCCTTGGAGAGCCCTCAGGACCACAGCCAAATTCCAAGGAGCCACAGATTGAACAAAGGGAGGCTGAATACGAAGTACACCTTGCAGAAAGGTGCGGACATGAGGAAGAGTAGCAATCCTATGCTGAAACCACACTGACAGGGCAGAAACCTGTGAAGCAAGGCGAAGACCGTGATCTAAGCCCACCTGTAGGAAAGCCAAAACCCTGGATATCCTGAACACCTGAGGATCATAGCCTCTAGGGCGACACCATTCAAATAAAGTATGCCACACTATGTGGTACATTCTTGCAGAAGCTGGCTTCCTAGCTCTGAGCATGGTGTTAACTACAGAGCTGGAAAAACCCCTGGACCTTAAGAGGGCAGTCTCAACAGCCACGCCGTCAAAGACAGACGACCCAGGTCTGTGTACAAGGTCCTTCAGACAATAGGTCAGGATGTAGAGGCAACAGCATCGTAGCGTCTACTGAGAGACTCCGAAGATCTGAGTACCAGTGCCGTCTGGGCCACGCTGGAGCTATCAGCAGGAGCGTGCCGCTTCTTGCTTGAATTTGCGAATCACTCGAGGAAGAACGGAGGGAAGAGGTACGCAAACTGGATGGTCCACCGGACCGACAGCGCGTCTACCATAAGTGTGTCAGAGTTCAGCTGTGGATCAGTCGTCCCTTACTGTCCCACCGGCTTCCTCTGACTTCCCGGGCAGTCGGGCGGCTGGCGCGGCGACGTGGTAGGAGCTGAGCATTCACCCTGATGCTGCTGTGTCGGGCGGGCCGGTGAGCGGGAATCGCAGTTTCCGTCATGGGCGCCGCCATGACACTTTCCTATGACAGTGCTTCTATCCCTGTGTGGTCTGGCTGGTCAGCTGACGCTGCGGACCTATCAGCAAGCTTCCAGGGGTATATATCCGGCTCCTGTGCTCCAGGTAGTTGCTTGAACAACCAATGTCGCTGCTAGTGTCCGCAGTGCCTTACCATCGCAGCCTGTGTGCAGTTATACCATCCATCTCACCGCAGTGATTTACCATCGCAGCCTGTGTGCAGTTATATCATCCACCTCACCGCAGTGCTTTACCATCGCAGCCTGTGTGCAGCTATACCATACATCTCTCCGCAGTGCTTTACCCTCGCAGCCTTTGTGCAGTTATACCAACCGTCGCACCGCAGTGCTTTACCATCACAGCCTGTGCGCAGTACCACTATCCACCTTGTTACTGTGTCCCTAGGGCTCTGCCTGTTTCACATCACATTGCACCATAGTAGATTCTCTCCTACCGGCAACCCGGTAAGGTGTACGCGCAGTCACATCCCGCGGTGGGTTCTGCTACAATAGCCAGTCTTCCGGTGTGTCCAAGTGCACTCTCTTCTAGCACCTGAAGTGCTGAATCCCAAGCCAGGGGTTCTACCCAGTTTTCCACGTGCCCCCTTCAGGCATTTTCCCTCGGGCCACGGGTGTTTGTTTCTCTTTTCCCTGCGGGGCTTGGTCACCTAGTCAAAGGACCGCGACCTACTTACAGGGTGCAGCTCAAGCCCATATCCCGCTTGGAGGGGTCACTGGCAAACACCTCCCTGTGAGTTAGACTCCGCACCATTGACTAGGTCTAGCCAACGACCAAGATCCGTGGATGCGCAGATCATACATCCAGGCCCCTCACCTTCGTTTCTTCCCGCAACCTCAGGCCTCGGCTTTCAAAAACCCACCTCCCAGAGTGACAGTTTGTTCAGGCCCAATGGAAGCTGCAGGTTCCCAAGGTACTGGGACTTTTCAAGAATTGACGTCTCGTATGGATAATCAAGAGGCGGCGCAGCAACACGTGACCCAATATCTGCAAGAATTATCCGGTCAGCTAATGACTATTCAAAACACACTGGCATCTATGTCCACTGTCTCAACTCCTGTCGCTCCTGCTGGTTCTCCGGTATTACCTCAAGGGGCCATGCCGCAGAAATCTCATCTTCACTTGACCACCCTCGAAAGGTTCGAAAGGTATTCCGCAACGTTGTCGTGGTTTCATAAACCAGTGTGAAATCCAGTTTGAGTCCTTACAACAGATTTTCCCTACCTCCCGATCCAAAGTTGCTTACGTGATCTCATTATTAACCAGGACTGCACTGGACTGGGTCTCCCCTCTTTGGGAACGGGCTGATCCGTTAGTATCTAGATATGAAGACTTCGTAACAGCCTTCAAAAGGATTTTTGATGAACCCGGCAGATAAGTCTCAGCTTCTTCCGATTTACTCTGTGTCCGCCAAGGTACTCGCTCGGTCGGACAGTATGTGGTGCAGTTTCAGACCCTCGCATCTGAACTGAAATGGAACGAAGAAGCACTTAAAGCGGCCTTCCTTCATGACTTGTCCGAAGGGATCAAGGACGAGTTGGCATCAAGGGACCTACCAACGTCCTTTTCAGAGACTATTTCACTCTGTGTAAAAATCGACTTATGCCACAGAGAGCGGTGGGGGAATAGAGGACGTGGGGATCATCCTCGGGATCGTCCGTCCCTAGGAAGTCATTCCTATTCTTCCCCCTCTAGTAGTGAGGAACCAATGCAGATTAACAGATCCAGACTAACCACGGCCGAACGTAATCGGCGTCTCTAAAACAAGCTGTGTTTGTATTGTGCTGCCCCTGAGCACATGTTAAAGGGTTGTCCTCTGCTGGCGGGAAACGCGAGACCCTATTTGATGTCGGGAGCATTCAATTAGGGGTTATTTCTGAGCCCTCCCAGATAACTGACAGTTTATTGCTTGTGTCGCTCTCCTACCAGTCCAGGACAAGAAATTTTAAAGCCCTTGTAGATTCCGGAGCCGCTGGAAATTTTATCTCCAAACCTCTCATTCAGACCCTTGGTATCCCGGTGGTACCTTTACCCAACAAATTACTGCTCTCTGGTGTAGATGGCAAAGCTGTGCTAGGTGAATCCATTTCCTTGAAATCCCAGTCTATGTCTCTCAAGGTTGGTTGTCTGCACCAGGAAACCATTGAATTATTTGTGCTCCCTAATTCAGCTTATGAGCTAGTCCTAGGTCTACCCTGGTTAAGAAAACACAGTCCAACTTTTGATTGGTCCAGCATGCAAATTTTGTGGTGGGGGCCAAACTGTTTTCACCGATGCTTAACTCAAATACTTCCTGTACGTACTCACTCTGTAAGCCCCAGTATAAGTGCAAATTCCTCAGTCGGCAAATTAAAAAATTCTTCTGTCTCTAGTCTACCGGTGGTGTATCAAGATTTTTCCGATGTATTTTGTGAGCAAGCATCAGACCAACTCCCTCCTCATTGATCCTGGGACTGTGGAATAGAACTCCTCCCGGGAAAGATTCCTCCTCGGGGTCGGACCTATCCTTTGTCAGTTCCAGAAACAGCCGCCATGGCGACATACATAAAATAAAATTTAGCCAAGGGATTTATACGGCCTTCCGCTTCCCCTGCAGGGGCAGGATTCTTTTTTGTAAGTAACAAGGATGGAGGGCTCCGGCCCTGTATTGATTACCGTGGTCTCAACCAAATTACTGTCAAAAATTGGTACCCCCTGCCTTTGATTACGGAGCTCTTTGATAACGTTCGCGGGGCACATTTTTTCTCTAAACTAGATCTTCGTGGGGCGTATAATCTGATACGTATTAAAGCTGGGGATGAGTGGGAGACCGCTTTTAATGCTAGAGATGGCCACTTTGAGTATCTGGTAATGCCTTTTGGACTCTAATGCATCAGCAATATTCCAAGGCTACCTAAATGAAATCTTTCGGGACATTCTCTACAGCTTTGTTATCGTCTACTTAGACAACATCCTAATATTCTCTAAGGAACTTCAAACCCATCGTCAACACGTCCGAGAAGTTTTATTTCGCCTTCGGGAACACCATCTCTACGGAAAATTATCCAAATACCTCTTCGAACAAACCTCAGTTCCTTTTTTAGGACATATAATTTCTGGGAAAACCATTTGGATGGATCCGGAAAAACTGAAAGCCATTTCAGACTGGCCATTGCCAACATCTTTGAAAGCTACTCAACGCTTCTTAGGATTCTCAAACTACTATAGGCGGTTCATACTGAATTTTTCCACGCTGGTGTTCCCCATTACTGGTCTCACACTATAGGGTGCCAACCCAGCCCATTGGCCGGACTCAGCTATACAGGCCTTCCAAAAATTAAAGGAAGCATTCTCTACTGCTCCTATCCTTTGCCAACCCCAATTGGATAAACCGTTTACTGTAGAGGTTGATGCCTCCTCAGTGGGAGTGGGGGCAGTATTGTCTCAAATCTCAAGTGATGGGAAAAACCATCCCTGTGGGTGTTTTTCTCATAAGTTCTCCTCAGCAGAGAAAAACTATGCAATTGGAGATCAGGAGCTCCTAGCAATGTGACTGGCTTTAATGGAATGGCGACATCTATTGTAGGGGGCCAAATTTCCAGTTACCATTATTACCGACCATAAAAACTTAATCTATCTTAAGACGGCTCACCGCTTAAATGCCAGACAGGCCCGCTGGTCCCTTTTTTTCTCAAGATTCAATATTAAGCTTCAGTTTCCCCCAGGCAATCTAAACAAAAAAGCTGATGCGCTCTCCCGATCGTTTCTATTCGACTCTCAAGATGAGGATCATCAGCGGTCTCGCCCAATCCTGGATCCCATGGTCTTCGCTTCCACTCAAGTATTGACTCATCCTCCAGAAAATTTTTTTATGACTCCTGAATTACGGAAGAAATTGTTAATTTGGGCTCATAGCTTTCTGTTTGCCGGCCATTCAGGTATTTTCAAAACATAGAAATTCCTTCAGCGTTCTTATTGGTGGCCCTCGATGAGAGGGGACATTCGAGAATTTATATTGTCCTGTGTGAAATGCTCTCAGCATAAAGGGCCTCATTCAGAGGCGGTCGGAGGATGCAAGGGGTCGCTCAGAAACTGGGCGGCCGCTTGCATCCTGACCGCCCGCCTCTGTTTCGGTCGTTAGGCTCTAACGACCGCTAGGGTGATGGTCGCGATGGTCAGAGACCATCGGAGCTTACGACGAGACCCTAGGGTAGGGTCTCACTTGTCGTAAGCCCCAGAGAGCTTCTGGCTCTGTCAGAGCCGGAAGCTCTCCACTGACATCACTAGTGATGTCAGTGGGGCCTCCCCCAAACAGTAGGCGTTCCCATGGGAACGCCTCCGTTTGGGCTGCCACCCCCCCGGCCCGCCTTCCAAACAGGATGAGCTGTCATTCAAAATCGACAGCTCGCCCCCTTTGGAAAGAGACCCGGTCGGTCTGTCGTCGTAGCGGGTCTCACGCATGCGCACGAAGGAGCCGGCTCCCTCGTGCGCATGCGCACTTGACAAACATCGAGGCGGCCGTGCGGTCATACACCGTACGGCCGCCTCTGAATGAAGGCCAAAGTCCCTCGTAAAAAGGCAGCAGGTCTCTTACACACATTATCCATCCCAGCTGCTCCGTGGACCATATATCTATGGACTTTATCTCTGAACTCCCACACTCCAAAGGATATAATGCCATATGGCAGGTGGTAGATCGCTTTCAAAAATGGTGCACTTTATACCATTAGTAGGTCTTCCATCTGCTCCCCAGTTGGCAAAAATTATTGTTAAAGAGATTTTCAGGTTACATGGTCTTCCAAGAGAAATCATTTCTGACCGCGGAGTCCTATTTGTGGCCAAATTTTGGAGAGCCCTATGCAGCGCTTGTGGAACCAAATTAAAATTTTCCTCAGCCTACCATCCACAAACTAACGGGCAAACCGAAAGAGTTAATCAGGAGCTGGAAACCTTTATAAGACTCTTTGTGTCTTCCTCTCAAGACGACTGGGTGGACTTACTACCTTGGGCCCAGTTTTCACATAATTTCAAGTATCATACTTCCTCCAAGTCCACTCCTTTTTTTACTGTTTTTGGTAGACACCCCCGGGTCCCAGACTTCCAAAACTTACCCTCAGTGGAGGTTCCTGCAGTTACTAAGTTGGTAGAATCTTTTTCAACCATTTGGAAGAGGATCCATTCTTTGAGACAATCATCTAGGAACTATAAGAAATTTGCAGACAGACGACGCATTGTGGTTCCACTGCTGAGAGATAAAGTCTGGGTATCTCCCAGGAACATTCGACTGAAAGTACCCAGTATGAAGCTAGCCCCACGCTTCATTGGTCCTTACCGTATCCACAGAGTAATCAACCCAGTTGCGTAGAAATTGGAACTTCCCCCTCAGTTAAGGATATCTAATACCTTCCATATTTCTCTGTTACGACCTCTGGTGTTAAATCGTTTTCAAACCTCCTCTCCCAAGTTACCTCAAGTACGAACCTCACAAGGTACAGAGGACCTTATTCAGAGTTGGTCGCGAGCGCTGAGCACTTGCAACCGACTCGATGTTGGTCCACAGGGCATGCGCACGACGGAGACTGCTCCGTCGTGCGCATGCGCAAGCCCCCGCTAACGACGGATCACCCGTCGTTAGCGGACTCAAAGCAGACGGAATGAGCTGTCGATGTTGATTGACAACTCGCTCCATTTGCTGGGCGGGCAGGCTGCATGCCCGGCCAAACGGAGGTGTTCCTTTCGGAACGCTTGCCATTTTGTGGGCGTCTCCACTGACATCATCAGTGATGTCAGTGGGGAGCTTCCTGCTCAAACAGAGCAGGAAGCTCCTTGGGGCTTAAGGTTGACGAGACCCTACCCTAGGGTCTCGTCGTAAACCCCGATGGTCGAGATGGTCTTGACCATCGTGACCATCTCCCTTAGCGGTCATTAGAGCTGTGGGTGTTAACCCACAGCCTAACGACCGACATAGAGGCGGCCGTTCAGGATGCAAGCGGCCGCCCTGTTTCTGAGTGACCTCTTGCATCCTACGACCGCCTCTGAATGAGGCCCAGAGTTCGAAATAGGGCAGATCCTGGATTCTCGGTTTAGATTCAACAACCTCCAATACCTCATTGATTGGAAGGGTTATGGCCCTGAGGAAAGGGCATGGATCGGAGCCACAGATGTTCATGCACCTCAATTAGTTAGAGCCTTCCATATTAAATTCCCTAGTAAGCCTGGTGGGTGTCCGGTGTCCACCCTGAAAGGGGGGGGTACTTTCAGAGTTCAGCCGGGGATCAGTCGTCCCTTACCATCCTGCCGGCTTCCTCTGACTTCACGGGCAGCTGGCGCGGCGACATGGGAGGAGCTGAGCATTCACCCTGATGCTGCTGTGTTGGGCGGGCCGGTGAGCAGGGATCGCAGTTTCCGTCATGGGCGCCGCCATGACACTTTCCTATGCTAGTGCTTCCATCCCTGTGTGGTCTGGCTGGTTAGCTGATGATGTGGACCTATCAGCAGGCTTCCAGGGGTATGTATCCGGCTCCTGTGCTCCAGGTAGTTGCCTGAACAACCATTGTCGCTGCTACTGTAACTAGTGGAGTCTTGTTCCAGGTTCCCCTGCTTCCAGTGTATTATTTCCAGAGTATTCTTCTGAGCAACAGAGCGTCCTCACCGCAGTGCCTTACCATCGCAGCCTGTGTATAGTTATACCATCCATCTCACCGCAGTGCTTTACCATTGCAGCCTGTGTGCAGTTATATCATCCACCTCACCGCAGTGCATTACCATCGCAGCCTGTGTGCAGCTATACCATCCATCTCTCCGCAGTGCTTTATCCTCGCAGCCTGTGTGCAGTTATACCATCCGTCGCAACCGCAGTGCTTTTCCATTGCAGCCTGTGTTCAGTTATACCACCCACCTCACCGCAGTGCTTTACCATCGCAGCCTGTGTTCAGTTATACCATCCACCTCACCACAGTGCTTTACCTTCGCAGCCTGTGTGCAGTACCACTACCCACCTCGTTACTGTGTCTCTGCCTGTTTCACATCACATTGCACCATAGTGCATTCTCTCCTACCGGCAACCTGGTAAGGTGTACACGCACTCACATCCTGCAGTGGGTTCTGCCAAAACCGCCAGTCTTCCAGTGTGTCCAAGTGCACTCTCTCCTAGCACCTCAAATGCTGAATCCCAAGCCAGGGGTTCTACCCAGTTTTCCACGTGCCCCCTTCAGGCATTTTCCCTCAGGCCACGGGTGTTTGTTTCTCTTTTCCCTGCGGGGCTTGGTCACCTAGTCAAAGGACCGCAACCTGCTTACAGGGTGCACCTCAAGCCCATATCCCGCTTGGAGGGGTCACTTGTGAACACCTCCCTGTGAGTTAGACTCCGCACCATTGACTAGGTCTAGCCAACGACCAAGTTCCGTGGATGCGGAGATCAAACATCCAGGCCCCTCGCCTTAGTTTCTTCCCGCAGCCTCAGGCCTCGGCTTTCAAAAACCAACCTCCCAGCATGACACAGTGCCTCTGTGTCTCTTGTTCTTGACATGTACACAGGTAGCTTGTTGTTGTGTTGGGAGACCAAGAGGTCTATCTCTGGAAGGCCCCACTTGTTCACCAGTAGCTGAAACACCTCCTGGTGAAGAGACCACTTTTCTGGATGCATGTCTTGATGGCTGAGAAAGTCTGCTTCCCAGTTGAGGACCCCTGGTATGAACACTGCCGATATGGCAGGGAGATTGCCTTCCTCCCAAGCTAGAATGCGGGACACCTCTGTCAGGGCCGCCTGGTTGCGGGTCCCTTCCTGGCGTTTTATCCCTGGCGTCCCCTGTGGTGGTTTCCATGCAAGACATGTCTTGCTTGCTGGAGATCCTTGAATACTGCCCAAAGTTCCAAGATGTTTATTGGAAGAGCAGATTCTGCTGGCGTCCACCATCCCTGGAAGAAGTGTGGACCTGTCACTGCTCCACAGCCTTGGGGACTGGCGTCCGTTGTCAGTAGGACCCAGTCCGCAATCCAAAAGGGGTGCCCCCTGTTCAGGTGAGCAGTCTGCAGCCACCAGGCCAGAGAAAGACGTACCTCCGGGGAAAGCACCGTTGTCTGTGTCTTTATCCGATGGGGCAACCCATTCCATCTGGAGAGGATCAACTTCTGCAGAGGTCTGGAGTGAAACTGGGTGTACTCCACCATGTCGAACATTGACTCCATGGATCCCAGTAACCTCATCGCCGAGTGAATAAACACCCAGCGACCCTGCAGGCAACTGCGTACTTTTGCCTGTAATGCAGAGATCTTTTCCTACGTCACAAAGATCCTCTGATGTTGGGAGTCCAACAGGGCTCCGAGATGGAGCATCCTCTGTGAGGGGACCAGGGAGGACTTCTTCCAGTTTATCAGCCAGCCATGAGCCTGCAACACCGAGACTGTCAGTTGCAGATGGCGCTGAAGTATCTCCGGAGACCCTGCCAACAGGAGGTCGTCCAGATAGTGCAACAAGCGGACCCCTGCATCCGCAGGTGGGCTGCCATGACTTTGGTTAACACTCGAGGCATCGTGGCCAGACCAAAGGGCATTGCCTGAAATTGTAAGTGTTGGTCGACTACTGCAAACCTGAGGAAACGCTGGTGTGCTGAGACAATGGGGATATGCAGGTAGGCATCCTGAATATCTAGCGACACCATAAAATCCCCATGTGCCATCGCCAAAATGATGGAACGCAGGGTCTCCATCCTGAACCGAGGAACCCTCAAGAATTTGTTGAGGGATTTGAGGTTGAGGATGGGCCTGTAAGACCCATTGGGTTACTGTACCAGAAAGAGATTGGAGTAATACCCCGATCCCCTCTGGGACAACAGAACCGGCACTAACTCCAGCCTGGAGCATAGAGTGGATCACTTTCTGGAATTCCAGAGCCTTTCCCTGATCCGACTGAAGGCCTGTTGTGAAAAACTGGCTGGGAGGCCTTCGCCGGAAGGAGAGGGCGTACACCTGAGAGACCACTTCTCTTACCCAAGTGTCCGTGGTGGTGAGACACCAGCACTGGGCGAACTGAAGAAGCTGGTCTCCCACTTTGGGCCAGAGGACCGTCCCATCAGGCTGAAGGTATGCCGTCCGACTTGGGAGCAGTGGGCGAACTGAAGAAGCTGGTCTCCCATCAGGCTGAAGGTTTACCGTCCGACTTGGGAGCACTGGGCGAACTGAAGAAGCTGGTCTCCCACTTTGGGCCAGAGGACCGTCCCATCAGGCTGAAGGTTTACTGTCCGACTTGGGAGCAGGACGTCTTGTACTCCAAGCCTGCTTCTTTGGCTTGGCAGATTTCTTGGCCCCTGACTGTCTAGGAAAGGACTGCACTTTGGACTTACCTTGGGCCCTATTGGGCCAAAAGGACGAAGCACCAGACCCTGATGGGACTGTAGCCGATGGCAGACACGCAGATTTAGTTGCTGCCAGAGTAGCCACAATTTTGTCCAGATCAGGGCCAAATAGAACCTGTCCATTAAAGGGCAAGCATTCCAATCCATTTTTGGAATCTGCGTCTGCTTTCCAAGAGCGTAACCATAGGGTGCGGCGAGCCGCCACTGCTGCCGAGGAGATTCTGGAAGTGAGACCTATATCCAAGGCTGCCTCATTAATGTACGTGACTGAGTCTCTGAGATTACCCACTAACTCCGCCTGCACAGGCGATGAGTCAGAGTCCAGAGACCCCTCCAAACTATCAGCCCAGCACTCCATGGCTTTGGCCACCCAGCACACGGCCATAACCGGTCTGGACGCCCCCCTAGCAAGGGAATAAATGGATTTCAGGCATATTTCAACCTTGCGATCCGTAGCATCCTTTAAGGAGGACATGGAGGGCATGGGCAATGTAGCACTCCTCACTAGGCGTGTGACATGCGAATCTACCTGTGGAGGTGTTTCCCATTTTGAGAAATAATTGTCCGCTAAGGGGTATGCAAAGGCCAAACGTTTTTGAGAATGGTAACGCTTACCCGGATTTTTCTACGCCTCTAAATGATCCACTAACTGACCAGATAGAGGAAAAACAGTGGCATCATCCTTAACATCCTTAAAGAAAGCGTATTTGGATTTAGTCACGGGAGGATCCTCTTCCTCAATAACCAAGGCCGTCCAAACTGCCCGTATAAGGCCAGGTATATACACTTTAGACTTGGACTCCACCTCCTTAGTACGAAGGGGCTCTTGGTCCGAATAGTCCAAAATCTCGCCGTCATCAGACGACACATCATCCTCATCATACTGAGGCATCTGAGAGAGGAAAGACTGCTAAGGCGGCCGTAAAGACGGCTACCCTTGCAGTACGTCCGTCAGGTGTTGCACCGTATTGGACATTGACTTCACCCATGCAGGCTCCTGCGAGACCTGGGGTCACGAAAGCGGGAGACACTGGGGTACCATCAATTGCCTTGGGAACCCCTGCATGGGTGATGAGACCACGGACTGTTGCGTTAACCCCATCTGGGGGAACGCAGAGGGAGGTGCCAACTGGCCCACAAGGGTTGTAAGTGCCTTGGCAAAACAAGCCCAAGGCGGTTCCTGCACAGGCGCAGTAACTGAGATTGGGCGGAATATCACATAACATGTGTAATACCCCAATGGGAAAATACAGATGGTGTGGTGCAGGTGTAACTGGCGGCAATTCCTAAATCAGACCACACCCACAGAGAGGCAAGGGTTCCCAACCAGACACAGACAATGGGAGACAAAATTCATGCAAAAGCTATACGGATTTATTTTTAGAAACCCACAATTACTGAAATGGGTAACTGTTATAGAATGATAGGTTTGGTACAATATACACACACTAAATCACATAAATGACAATAACAAACTTACTGCTTTTCTAATTGACTATTCCTATACTAAATTAGCAATGTTCTTTTCAAATTAATAGAATGTCCCAATAACCTAAGACAGATGACATGTCCTTTATAACCCAGGTTACAGATAACTCCTTGTGCACACGTTGGGGCCCTTAAAGCATATTTACAACTGAATGACAAGCAGCAATGTTGCAGTGTTGATATATAAATTAGGAGTAGTGTCTCTATATCACACATAGAAGTTGTGTGTAATAATGGCTTCCTCTCACCAAATCTGAGGACCAAAATTAGGATGCGACTTTCTCTTCAAAAGTAGCCACAGTGAACAATTGGACAGGACTCTCAGCATGGCTTACTATGTGGCACTATAAGTCCCAGCCACTCTTCTATTTTTTTTTCTCTGTCTCTGTTACTACAGCTGTTTATCACTCTGCAATGGCGTCCCCTCAGCTCTCCTCTCTCCACAGCTCCAACTGTCACTGACCTGACACTGGTCATGTGACCTGCTGCTCCTGACCTCTTCAGCAGCTGCTGAGACTGCTGGGATATGTCTTCCAATGTAATTCCAAGTCAGACGTAATAACTCACATAGTGGGGTATTGCACATGCCCTACACAATCCCTCAGTATTCCCTCTCCCTCCGCAAATGGTACATTACATTTAGTACACCTTAGCTGGAGAAAATCACACTCAGACATGATGAGTGAACGTAGTGTATGTGACTCCCCACACAGAAAAAAATACTTTACTCTGAGGCAATATGCACCCTTCTACACCGCACCGCAAGGGCTTTAGCAGAGAAAGAACAGGGACAATAAAATGGCTGACAGTCAGAAGTGAAAGTACAGGTAGACAGCGCTAGCAGTAAGTCACATACAATGCAGAGATCAATCCCTGCACTACCAGCACTATAATCAACTACTCAGACACAGAGCCTGGTAGGAAACAGTGCTGCATACTCTGACCTTAATAGGAGGAGAGGTATGCGGGGGGACCAGGACAGCGATGCCACCTGTATCAGCGTCCAGCAGCGTTTGTCACTTCCAGCAGAAAATGGCCGCCGAGGAGCAGAGAGGAGGCGGGCCCGGGGAGGGGCGCTGACACAGCCCGCCAAACCACTATGGAGAGGCACTGTGCAGCAGGGGAGGTGCCGGCTGTGAACAGGGAAGGCACGCTCTTCTATCGTGAACTTGGTGGGGTATATAGGTAAGTGTGTGTCTTTTGTCTGTTTGTGTATTGTATTCCTGACGACGGGGCCATGAGGCCTTGAAACGTTGAATCCACATTAAATCTGCTTTTGATAAATCCTGAAGTGACGCTGTGTGTTTTGTCACGTTCAGTGACTCTACACTCTGTACTTCTGCATGCCACATGCGAGCACCCAGGTCATTTTACCGTGCTGAGGATTAGTGAGTGCCGAGCCATATTGGACTTATACATATATACACACACAGCGGGTAGAATAAGTATTGAAAACATCAACAATTTCCTTAGTAAATATATGTGGAATGGGGCTATTGTAATGAAATTTTCACCAAATATTAGCAACAACCCATGCAATCCACACATGCAAAGATTAGCTAGATACAGCCGATGGTCTGATATAGACGTGGGAAAAATCTTAAAGATCTACTTGTCCATGCCGACATCACGGACTATAAATCCATGGATCCTATGACATCGTTTAAAAAGCCGGGCTGTTAAAGTGTCCGTCCTGTGTGACATGCGTTTTTTTGCAAACTGGCAACGTGTTTCATCAACCACACACTGGCAAAAAATATAAAATTAGGCATGTGCTGTCATGTAACACCAAATTCGTGGTGTATTTGATAACATGTCCGTGCTCCTTGTGTTATGTGGGCATGACTTCACAATCTTTTAAGGAACGTATGGCCTTACATAGGTCTTCCATTAGATTGGCTTTGACCGGAAGGGACATAGAGCAGCTGGTTGCAAACATTTCAAATGATTGGGACATCAATTGTCCACTCTATGTTACAAAATTATAGACCACATACCGGAGCTTCCTAGGGGTGGTGACAGAGTGGCAGCGCTTACTGCGCTTGAAGCTAAATGGATCCTAAGATTGAACACTGTACAGCCTTATGGGCTTAATGAACGTATTGCTTGGAATTCTTTCCTTTAATTTATCTATGACTCGTCATGCTATATGTGCTTAAATATAGGCAGTCTCTCGGTACTACAGGCTTTTAACATCTACCACATGTAATCGGTAGCTGCATTATATACCTTTCATGTGTGATAAGCTCTTGATAATTTCACTGTGTATAACATTTTTTAGTCACTGTTTTTTCAATATGTGTCTCTTTCTATTGTTTATTTTCTAGCTAGCCAATGACTGCAGAAGCGTGTTAGGTTGTCTTGACAACCTCCGGAGGTGAGTCGAGTGACAAGTCACATTGTAGGCGACTCGCGCCCTCCGGTCAGTTGAGCACAGGCCAGCGGCTGCTTCACTTCTATCGTGCACTTAGGCCCTGATTCAGAGCCGGACACTATTTGCGCTCGCTCGTTCAGAAAAAGGGGCTGGCTATTTAAATTGAGCACTCGCTCTTTGCGGTCTGTTGACGCCTCTATGTCTGAGCGAGCGTACGAAACATACGCTTGCTATTTTGTAAAGACGCCCCCTGGCCGCTCGCATCCTACGTCATCTCCGCTATTTATTTGATTAATCGAGTACATCGAAAGGCGTCTGAACTGCTCGCAGTGCTTGTGGTAGGATTTTCCTACCGCAATCATGCGAACAGTTCAGGCTAAGAAACAACCAAGTGACATGGTCGATGACGCTGCTTTGTTAATTATGCACACCCTTAAAACGCCCGTTTTGACCGTTTGGCACGCCTACGTTCGGATCACCACTCCCCGTTTTCAAGCACCTTCCCCTGTTACCACCCACAAACGCCTCATCCTGTCACTCAAATTAGCAGGCACTCGCTATTTTGCGAGCGCTTGATTTCCGACCGCAATGACTGGTTGGCGCATGTGCATTACGACTAGGGATGTGCAGGCTCGGTTCTACTCGGTTCTGTTCGTTTTTTTTTACCGAATCTTATTGGCTATCCAAAACTCGTGACAGCTGATACCCAATAAGATTCGGTAAAAAAACCCAAACGGAACCGAGTAGAACCGAACCTGCACATCCCTAATTACGACCCATACGCATGTGCAGATGTGCGAACATCGCTCAGAGCGAACAAGCGGCCGCTTATGAGTGGCTCTGAATCAGGCCCTTAGTGTGGTATATAGGTAAGTGTGTGTCTTTTGTCTGTTTGTGTATTGTATTCCTGACAACGGGGCCAGGAGGCCTTGAAACGTTGAATCCACATTAAATCTGCTTTTGATAAATCCTGGAGTGGCGCTGGGTGTTTTGTCACGTTCAGTGACTCTACACTCTGTACTTATATATATATATATATACACACACACACATAGCGGTTAAAATGAGTATTGAACACATCAACATTTTTCTTAGTAAATATATGTGGAATAGGGCTATTGTAATGAAATTTTCACCAAATATTAGCAACAACCCATGCAATCCACACATGCAAAGAACTCAAACCATAGATGTCCATAAATTAAGTGTAATAATGTAAAATTACACAGGGAAAAAGTATTGAACACATGAAGAAAGTGAGGTGCAAAAAGGCATAGAAAGCCAAGACACCAGCTGAAATAATTATTTTGATGCGATGGTTAGTTACCATTGCATTGAAGGCTTTGACGGCGGAAGCCCTTGCCATCATTTGATGGTGGGCTTCTGATGCCCATCTCTACTCTCTGCACTGAAGTGTTTCGGCTGGTAAGTTGGAGAGATCTAATGAGCGGGTTGGACAGTGAGCAGGATGGAGTGAGAACTGGTGCCTGATGCCATGTCTCCCCGACTGTCAATAACGGACATTGAAATGGAGTGACAGCTAGCCAGTTTAGGAACAATCCTGGGAACCTGGAGGTGTGTCTGTGAAAATAGGCCTTAAAGAACACTGGTGACGGCTGTTTTTTCAAGAGCGGTGGGTGGTAGTGGTGTAACTAGGGTATTTGGAGCCCAGGGCAAATTTGAAAATGGAGCCCCCCCCAACATACCGCTATGTGCGCGCACCTGTGGCGCGCGCGGGGAAAAATGGGCGTGGTCACTTAAAAATTGGGCGTGTCAACATGACACACCCCTTTATTTTCACGCTGAACATTCCTATCCATATGCACCTTAACCCCTGTAGTACCCCTTATACAGTACCCCCAGTATGCAGTTGTGGTCCCTCTTATGCAGGCCCATAGTAGTGCCCCTTATACAGTATCCCCAGTAGTGGTCCCCCTTATACAGCCCCCAATTAGTTCCCCTTACTCAGTACCCCCAGTAGTGGCCCCCCAAATGCAGTGCCCCACGTAGTGTTCCCCCTTATGCAGTGCCCCCAGTAGCAGTCCCCACAATGCAGTGCGCCAAGTAGCAGTATCCCCTTATGCAGTGCCCTTTATATGGTGCCCCCAGTAGTAGTCCCCCCCCCTATGCAGTGCCCTTTATATAGTGCCCCCAGCAGTAGTCCCCCCCATGCAGTTTTCCCAGTAGTGGTCCCCTTATGCAGGCACCCTGTAGTGATCCCCCCTATCCAGTGCCCCCTGTAGTGGCCCTTCCTATTATTGCCCCCAGTAGTGGTCCCCCGAGTGCAGTGCCTCTAGTAGGCCCCTTTTATAATGCCCCCAGTGGTAGTTCCCCCCCAAGTAGTAGTCCCCAGTAGAGTAGGTCCTCCCAAAGGTGCCCCCAGTAGTAGCCACCCCTCCCCCAGTAGAGGTCCCAGTAGTAGCCACCCCTCCCCCAGTAGAGGTCCCCCCAGTAGTAGCCACCCCTCCCCCAGTAGAGGTCCCCCCAGTAGTAGCCAGCCCTCCCCCAGTAGAGGTCCCCCCAGTAGTAGCCACCCCCCTCCCCCGTTGTGCAGATAGGTTAAAAAAAAAAAAAATATATATATATCTATAAAAATATACCTGAATCTCTGGTCCTGCTCGCGACGCCGCTCCCGCCCGGGCGCGCTCAGCATTATGGGACAGACGTCATGACGTCAGTCCCATTACCCACTGCAGGAGCCGGACGGAAGTCCGGCTCTTGCAGTGGGTGCTGCAGCAGTCAATGAGAGTCTATCTGACTCTCATTGGCTGCTGTTTAACACACATCGCCGCCAGCGCTGGCTGCGATGCGTGTGTTATGCACAGCCTGAGCCTGCCTCCTGGCGCTATTGGGCAAGCGCTCAGGGGGAGGGAACGGGCTCAGGCGTGCTGCACAGGACCGGCGCTGGAAGCCTAGCGCCGGTCCTGTGTAAATGTGTAGCGCTGACCGCACTCATTGCGGTCGGCGCTACACTGGCTAACTAGGGCGGGAGGGCCGGTGCCGTGGCCGGCGGCGCCCCCCCGCACCGCCGGTCCAACGGCTCCCAGGGCACGAACCCCGCCCTAGTTACGCCACTGGTGGGCGGGATAGGCTTCTACATGCAGCTGCACAGATTTTACTATACAAATCTGTATTCTCTCATTACCATTATGTTAGTAAGCAGACTTCTGCGGCCAGATGTTAAAGGGGCCAAACTCAGAATCAGCGTCATGACATCAAAGCACAGGTTGTTATGCTGCCTGTTTATAAAGAGTTAAGATGGTCATACACCAACCCAAATTTCGTCCCAACGCGGATTGATACAATGTATCATACACATCGTAGTGTGTATGCTTAATCCGTCGTTCATTGAATCATCCCATCTGCTGTGGTGCAGATAGAATGGGACGATTAAATGAACGACACGGTGCAATTACATGCAGCATGTAACGCTTCACAGTTGTACGGTGGTTTGTGCAGTATGTATGGCACGCTTGATTTATCGTTACATTGCATCCCTGTGTCTCACCGTCATAAGGTGTGTACCCATCTTAAGAGACAGAGAAATGTTTATAATCAGTTAATAAATTAATAAATAAAAGGTGTGTTTTGTAGTATGTAATACTACATTGTTGTACAGTATAACAGTGGGCACACATACAGTTACTTTTTACAAAACATTTTATTGTTAAAAAAAAAATATTTAGTAATGTTTTTTAAGCAACCAACCAACTGAAAAACAAGATCATTTGTGATAGTAACTGGTTTATAATATGTATTTGTTGTTATAAGGTATGAATTTTCAGGAATGGGTATGAAATACCGTCGGGGTTGCATTCCCGTCAGCGGCAGCCCGACATCAGCAGAGTTCCGAGCAGCGGAAGCCCGACAGCGCTGGAAATCCTGATCGTGGATAGGTGAGTATCTACTAACTTAACCCCACTAACCCTCCTTAGGGGAGCCTAACCCTAACTTCCCCCCCAAATGCCTAACACTAATCCCCCCTCTAAGTGCCTAACCCTTACCTCCCCTTCCCCGCTGCCTAAACCTAAATCCCCCGGGGGGGGGTGTCTAACCCTCCCTCCCCCTAGCCTAACCCTCCCGAGGGGGTGCCTAACCCTAAGTCCCCCCCGGAGCTCTAAACCTAACCCCCCCCGCGGCTGTCCGCTCGCGGCGTTCGGCATCACTACGATCGGGATGCCGGGCGCCGGTCTCCCGGCATCGGGGAAATGCGGGTGTCTACATCTAGACGCCCGGCATTTCACCCTTGCCGGGATATGACAGTCGGGAAGCCGGCTGCCGGTATTTATGCAGTCGGCTTCCCGATTGCTTCCCGAATTTTCATTACTTTTATTTTAGCAGCGACATGGGGGATGCAACCTCGAACCTGATCCCATTTGACAGAAACCAATATGGCGCACATACATTCAAATTACGATTTGCCACTTTCCAATATGGCCACATGTCCGTTGCCCTTTCCTTCCCCAATCTTCCGGCTCGGAACTCTTTGGTTCCTCCAGTCACTCTCTATCCCCTGAGCCCCGAACGATGTAACCCGGCCCGGGCCGGGATGCTGCTACTGGGTTACGAGCTCCCTCAGGACATGGATAGCCAGGCCCTGGTCATCCGAATACGCATTCCCGATGGTGGCGCCGTGGATTGGACCGTGCAGCCGGCGACGCAGTTGTTGTTTCGTGACATCCTGGTAAGAAAGGCACAGAGGACACACACAGTATCCCTCTTACGTAACAGTGACGTCATGCGCATCTGTGTGCTGCCTCACTCTGCAGACGTCATGTTGCAAGACATAGAGATTCATGTTGTTTAAGTTATTTTAGCATCACCCTGGTTTTATAATTGATGATCACCGTCTATTATAGTGTTAGCCAGAACAGCCCTGTGTGCTGTGGTGAGGAGGTTGTGTCAGGTGTACGCTAAATAGCAATGACAAGACTGACTCCCCACCAATCACTTTTCCACACCTTGGTTGGGCAAAGCACCCATTGCCAATATGAGCTGCACTCCACCCTGTGTTGGTTTGCCAATTTATGACCTGTAACACCAAAAGAAATAAAAGTATATTGTTTGGGGCACTGACTAAGGTAAAAAACAAAAATGGAATGGGTATGTAATGTCGGGATGCCTCCTGTCACAATATCGACAGCAGCATTCCGATGATTGGTATCCCGACGGGTCGGGTAAGTATACTTACCCTCCCCCCAACCCTACCTTCTTGTAGCCTAACACTCCCCGTTAGTGCCTAAACCTAAGTTTCCCCCCTTCGTGCCTAAACCTAACCCCGTGCGGTATCCATTCCTCTTCTCCGTAGGGGTGCCTAACCATTACCCCCAAAAAACTTACCTAAGCCGCCCCGCCCCCCACACGTCTATCACTAGGGGCGTCCTTCATTCGGGCACACATCCTCCTCGGCTCTGGCGTCGGGATTAAGATAGGCGTCGGTATTTTGATGCCTATTTTAAGTCCCTTGATTCCAGTGTCTGAATTGAGACCTGCTGCCGCAACATAACTACATCCCCATAAAATGACTAAATCAGTGATGGGCAACAGGCGACCCCCCCAAGCCTTCATTTCATTTGCAGCCCCCAGCTTCTTCTTGCTTTGTTGTCATATTTGTTTGTTAAAACTTGTAAAGCCTGTATAAAAGGCCTGCTGATATCTTAATACTGATAAATGTCTCTTTCATTGATTGCATGTATTGATTTAACTTTCTATTTAGATTAGGACTAATGTGCAGCCCTCTTGAAAGATAGAAGGCCTAATACAGCCCCTAAAGTGTATTAGGTTGCCTATCATTAGACTAAACACTGCAATGTCTGTCATCGCTGCCAAACACTACAAGTGTGGTTCTGTTGTCCCCCTTTAAGAATTGAGGATCTCTTGGCTGTATAAAAGTTTTGGCAGCATTTGTCTAACAAGACTTCACCAACTCCCTGCCTGAATACAGGGCCGGATTAACGATGGGGCGGGTGGAGCTACAGCTCCAGGCCCCCTATTCAAAATAGGCCCACGACAATTGTTTAAACAGGATTTTTTCTCCTTGCCACCCCACTGACAGCGGGCGCCGTCTGAAGCCCCGCCTATTGAAACCCTGGCGGGCCGCTCTCATCCCCTCTCCGGCCACCCGCAGCCAGTTCAGAAAACACCAGACAAATGGCAGCTTGCGCAACTTCCGGCTTTTACTTTTCCTCCCTGCCTGCACTGAATAGTGGTGCTTCGGCGCATCCTACGCGCCGCGTAATGATGATGTCACATATGTCCTACCCCACAAGCTGCTGCAGGAGATCGGCTCCGTGAAGGCTGGTTAGCTCGCCTGGTGAGTTGTGACTCTATCAGTGCTGCTGATGTTGTGCTGGCTGCTGCTCATGATCACTGAGACTAAGGTAGCCCTCCTGTAAAGCACCGTCAGAACTGATTTTTTTTTTAGTTATATTTGACAATATTGTGGTTTGCAAAAGCAGTGTTTAGATAGAGAGACAGACACATTTATGTATGTGTGTGTATATATATATATATATATATATATATATCTAGCTTAACAGACGAGCTAGCTCAGTTTCCACCTGGATCTGCCCCTTCTCTGGCTGCCCCCATTCTTTCGGCTGTCCTCCTACCCGCATCACGGCTCTGCCCTGCCCCCCTCCCCATCCCATCACAGCTCTGCTCCTATACTTACCCTGGCGGCCGGTCCTCTCCTCCGAAAGCTATCCTGTCTCCCTTGCCTTGGGACCCGTCTGGACCTATGCATTGAGGAGACGTGACAGCATTACACAAAATTTTATTTGTGAGTAATATATGTGTATATGTGTGTGTATGTATGTATGTATATATATATATATATATATATATATATATATATATTGTACACATCAGTCCAGATGTGCAGCTCTCCCTTTGAAAGGAACTGTATAATAAAGTCCTGGTGCCCTCCTGGATATCCTGAAACTCAGGATCCAAAATACACCAAACAGATAGGCAGTACTCGTAAATAAAGTTCCACCATAGCATGTATTATATGCTATATATGCAGGTACGGACTTTTTTTTTCTAAATGAGCAGGTCCTATAGGAAGCGCTGCAGCCAATAAGATCTGGCTGTGTCAGTCACCCCAAACCTTGGCTGTCTCCTCCCAGCTTCAGCATCCCCCAGCTTCCTCCGCCCCCAACAGTAATCGCACTGTAAGCACTCCCAGAAATGATGGTGCTCTGCTAGCAGTGTGACTCCCAATAAGCCCCACTGACACAGAGCAGGAGTAAGCCTGTTGGACGAATAGTTGCCTATCCCTGCCATATTCAGTAGGGGTGGAAGACTCTCAAATCCCCGCCGCTTGCTTTGTCCCCCTTTTTTGCTCCTCACTTGCTCCCCAGTGGTAAACGTTCTTGGGCACTCAAAGTAAGTACAAGGAGTGTAGTACCCTCAGGGGCACATATTTGTATCCTCCATAACCCCCCCTGCCTCCCCACACAAATACACACAGCTGTCAGTGACTGAGATGTGTTCCACATGCTAGAGGTTCTAACTTGGACTGAAAAAGCAAATACCCTGATAAAGTTGCAATGCGTATCACAGGCACTACAAAGTGGCATAATGTGTATTGGGGGTACTATAATGTGACATAATGTGTATTGGGGCACTATAATGGGGCATAAAGTGTATTGGCGTCACTACAATGTGGCATAATGTGTATCGGGACTATAATGTGGCATAATGTGTCAGGGAGCACTACGATGTGGTATAGTGTGTTCCATGGGCTCTACAATATGGCAAACTGTTCAGGGGCACTACAAAGTGGCATAATGTGATTGGGGGAACTACAAAGTGGCATAATGTGCGTCTATTAACAGTTGCCCATCTGGGACTTTATGCAAATGCAGCTACAAACATCTTCCCATGTGTACATCAGTGCGGCCAAAAGTGCAAGGACTGAGACGTCCACTTTCAGTGTCCGTACACACTGTTATACCGATTTATTGCATTTTTATACGCCACTATCGGTTGCACCATCGAAACTTGCCAGCTCTATGGCAGGTACAGTGTCTCCTGCTGGCTATGGCCTCCCTATGTCTGCACCTGTGCGTCTCTGTATGTACTGGCTTTCATTGACAGGCCCCCGGCACTCCTGCTTAACAGACCATGGTCCTCATTCATACCCGGTCACAAGCGCTGAGCGCTCGCAACCGGGTCGATGTTTAGGCTGCACTGCGCGTGCGCAAGCCCCGGAGCGAGAGCGAAACTCTCTCGCTCCGGAGCTCACTACAAAAGGGCCGGCTGTCGATGTTGATCGACAGCTCGGCCCGTTTTGTAGGCGGGGCGGGGGGGTTGTTCCACAAACGGAGGCGTTCCTTAAGGAACGCATGCCGTTTTGTGAGCGGCCGCACTGACATCAGCAGTGATGTCAGTGGGGAGCTTCCTGCTCGATCAGAGCAGGAAGCTCCCTGGGGCTTGCGGCTGCTGAGACCCAACCATAGGGTCTTGTCGCAAGCTCCGATGGTCGCGATGGTCTTGACCATCGCGACCATCAACCTGGTCGGCCGCTAAAGCTGTGGGTGGTAGCCCAGAGTTTAGCTAGCGACAAGGACGCCGCACTTAAAAATAGAAGTGGCCGCCCTCATTCAGAACGAGCGCTCGCTTCTTGCGAGTGCCTCTGAATGAGGTCCCATGTCTGCACCTGGCCTCCCTATGTCTACACCTGTGCGTCTCTGTATGTACTGGCTTTCATTGACAGGCCTCCCATAACATGCCTGCTTAACAGACCATTTTTGCATGCCTTATAGCCACCTCCCAATCATCACCCAGGAACGCCCATCACTACGTGAACATTGGCATTGCCTGTGGCTCTAATTCAGGTCCATGATGTGTACTGGGGGCTCTATGATGTGGCACAGTGTGTATTGGGGGCACTACTATGTGGCATAATATGCATCAGCACTATTATTAAAAAAACTGATGGTGATTATTTTAGCATCTTCACTCTGTTGCGAGTTGAATGGGGAAAAGTGAGTTTTGGTGGCCGGACCGTTGTATGTATATAGATTTGGAGCTTCTGTTTTGCCTTTAGAAGGTTATATAGACAGAAATTTAAGCTCGTATGTCTTAACTCCCAGTCAGGGCCATTTAATCTCCCCCTAACTGTCCTATGCCCTCCAACTATGATGCAGGCAGTCTGTGTATATAATATTCTACTCCCCTTGTGTCCTAAGATACAGTACACTGCAAATATTTAGGGTTATAGCTCCAGAATGTTTGTATAAAGTTTGTGTACTAATTAAATAAAGCTTAAGCTTTGTGCCCTACAGAAATGTTGGTTACACTGTTTCGTTATTTCTCTCAAACTGTTTTTAATTATAATGGGACCGTGAGGTATGGCCTCAAATTGTATACATTATGGGTCCCTGGGACTCACATACTGTCATTTTTGTGGAGGATCGATCACTGTATAGATAGAATGAATGAATGTGTTAGTATTGTGACTAACCATTAATGTTAATAATATATCTTTTATATAAAATTATGTAAATTACTTTATTTAAAAATGAGATTGAGGTGGTAGATGGTAGGCATAGCTATGGCCTCAATGGTGCTAGCCACACCTCACTGCACAGACCACACCCTCTGTGTAGACCAAACCCCCAACAACAGTAGCCAGATCCCTGCCGTGCCGGGAACACCCCCTGCGCAGGCCCACAATAGGCCCTTCATAAATGTCAGCTCCAGGCCCTTGTAGAGCTTAATCTGGCACTGCCTGAATATAACCGTAAGGTTTTTCGTCCAAAGACTTGTAATGTAAACTGTTTTGAACCAGTAATTTGAGTGATATTAACCTGTTATTATTCTTGTACTTTACTTCTAGGATGTGATTGGCCAGGTGCTCCCAGACGCAACAACTACAGCATTTGAATGTGAGCAAAATGTACTTTTTTTTTGTAGGGGTAAATTAAGTTTTTGATCGGTGGCATCTGCTAAATTGCACCTAGGCAGACATTTGTAACCTAGTCTCAATGGCTGGATGCTGTGGTCCCCTATCAGCACCATTCATCAGTGATCACTCACACTAGCAGATCATAGTCATCAACCATCCAGATTTCCCAGCACTCCCGAAGCGACATCTGATGTATTTGTGATAATTGGAATTTGTGGTGATCTGGGCCTATGAACATAGTACAGGAAATGTAAAGGGCAGAAGATACCGCTGCACAGGTGGAAACACTACTTTAATCGTTAGCTTTCAGATTCTAATTCAATATCTCCACATATACCCATTTATTACTGATATATAATTCATGCAGGGATAGTGGTGGTGCTACTCAGAGTAAGCTTACAATAGCTAAGAAAAGGATGACTAACAAAGTACTCTCCCTAATAGTCTTTGTGGGTCACCCAGACCTTCTTTTCTTACCTGTTTATGAACAGTCTAACCTGCACTCTTTAAATGACCAAGTCTAGAATACATTTTGACTTAGGACATTTAACTTTATTTTTACCTTGATCCAATATTTTGTCCTATGCTCACAGCCTTCAAAGGACTTACGTAGAGGAAGTCTTTTGTCCGAAGGGGAAACACGCTGCCATGTTTAAAGCCCCATTTTTAAACTTGATTTCATTTAATTTTGATAAACTCCTAACAGTTTTACATATACTTTTCACTGGGGTTTTATTATAAGTTCAAGTTTAATATTTATTTATTTTAATGAAGTACATTTTTTAAGGAGAATAGCAATCTGACCTTTATTAGTTTGAAATATACAGTTCGGCTTTAAATTCTAGAACTCGATGAAGAAATACGGACATCAATATATCAACCAATAGAAAAAGCAAAGATCAACAAGTTAGTCCCATAGATGTTTTAGCACACATGTATATTCAGTTTTAAAAAATGTATATAAAATTTATATTATTATATAAAAAGCATATGATCAATTTCTTCTTTGTAGGGACTGAATACATTACAAATCTAATAGAGAGGTTGTTTGTATTTTCATTGGAGTTTTTATTGCATGAGTTTGTTGCACCATGCCTTGTTTTTATTGGTTGACCTCCTTGACAGCCCCTAGAAATTTGTTGATGAAGGTGAAACTATAAAGACAAACTGATTGTGAAGCTATTTGTATTGAAATGTATGAGCACAAAGTGTAACGTCAATTGCGTTTTCTCACTAAATCTGTCTGGCCATTAGGACACTGTGTTTTTCGTTGCTGATAGCTATGTCAGCGACATATTTGTATGTGTTAGACATATTTCCCTATTAAAGTGATATTGTGCCCAAATTCCATCTCTCTATATACCCTATCATACACCCCAGCGCTGCCAAGAAATCAGCAGCAGCCCCGGCTGTGTGTGTGTGAGGGAAGGGCCCCAAAACAAACTCTTTTACAGACAAGGTGGTTCTCAGAATACTATTTAAAAAAAAAAAATCCTTATATGACTGTAGTGTAGTTGGTGCTGATTGAACAAGTTTGTTCCACACAACTAGACTTTTTTGATGTTGAACAGAGTGTGAGTACACCAGGTACTGCTGTGCTCCTATGACACTTTTAGTGGGCCTGATCACACTCCAGGAACTATTTAAGCTTTCAAGACTGGTTCCTGAGTGTCTCTGAAGCTGGTGAGGTTTCGCTGAATCCCAGCTGGGTTAAACAATGATGCATGTGTGGTTGAAAACTGCGCTTGTGTATTTCACTTTAAAAATCCTCTGGCAGCATTAGGCAGCAGGTGAATGGGAAAACCTCACCACAGTGCAGGGAGGTTTTTGTCAGAGCCCCCAGAGGAGCCCCAGCATGGTAAATAGCAGCGGTAGGACATTCTATATTGCTGATACAGAATGTTGCTTATTGCACAGTTATAACCAATAGATCCAGCTGTGGAATATGGAAGTCCCATGATCTGTAGTCCACACATAGGGACTTAGGGCCTGATTCAGAGACGCTCGTAAGCGGCCTCTCGTTCGCTCCGAGCGATGTTTGCCCAACTGCGCATGCGTACGGATCGTTATACGCATGCGCGAACCAGTCAGTGCGGTCGAAATTCATGTGCTCGCAAAATAGCGAATGCCTGATAATTTGAGTGACAGAATGAGGCGTATGTGGGTGGTAACAGGGGAAGGTGCTTGAAAACGGGGAGTGGAGATCAGAACGCAGGCGTGCTTAAAGGTCAAAACGGGCGTTTTATGGGTGTGCATAATTAAAACTGCGGCGTCATTGACCACGTCACTGGGTTATTTTATAGCCAGAACTTCTCGCAAGATTGTGGCAGCAAAAACCAACCACAAGAATAGCGAGCAGTTCATACGCTGGTCGATGTACTCAATTAATCTAATAAATAGCGGACATGACGTAGGATGCGAGCGGCCAGGGGGCGTATTTTTCCAAAAAACGACCGCAAGTTTTGTTCGCTCGTTCAGACCTAGAGGCGTGAACAGACCGCAAAGAGCGAACGGTTCATTTGAATAGCCACCCCTATTTTCTGGACGAGCGAGCGCTAATTGCGTCCGGCTCTGAATCAGGCCCTTAGTTAGAGTTGTATGCTATAGCACAGCCGCTGCGCCTTTGTACTCAGTTGTGCAAAATTATTCTAAATTCACCGCAGGCGCTTTAAGTAAAACGACGCCCACTGCCGGCTTCTCTGATCCGCTGTGTCTGTAGTTGCAGCATCAGATCAACTGCGTGAACATCGGAACACTGCCTGTCGAGTTTTCAGGAACACTGCCTGTCGCTGCCCCCCAAACGCCAACAGAGTGTAAACATGCTGCGGCTTTTGGGGCACTGTGAGTGGCATTGATGCCCCATATTTGCACATACCAACCATTTCCAAATGCAAAAATAATGGAAATAGCGCCCACCTTTGAGTCATCCCTATAGTCAGTATAAACATCGGCAAATGTGTTATTGCAGGGTGTGTCTGAATAAGAGGGATAGCAGTGTTTTAGCTTATATTAGCAGGAACTGACAATTAGGCTTGTACACGGGCTGGACTGTAGATGTTAGAAACTTAAATCCAAAAATAATAAAATATATTTTTTTGGCTAATTATGTAAATCTGAATAAATGGAGGGGGGTTGTTATTGTGTTCTCTACATTAGATTCTACAAACCTACATGATAGGTCCACTTAGCATGTATTACAATAGGCGGAGTTTGCAATCCTTGTTTCTATTTATAATAAAGGGAGCGTTGTAAGTTTCCTTTATATAATCTAGAATATTCTAGTTTTCTTGAAAATATTGTCAAAGATGAATGGGCAAGTTTTATTCAAGTGTTTGGGGTTAGGACATATTATACTCTTCATTTCTATGTAGTTTGTAGAGCATTTTATCCCCATGCTTGTTCATAGTGTGACACGATGACCAGCAAACCTGTCATGTAATACAACTTTTCATGGCCATCTTGATGTAAGGAAATAGGTATACATATCTTCTAATGATGCAACTGGATATTTGAACTTACTTTTTACTTTTAAGACTTTTATCAATCATCACAAATGTGCACATTCATTCTATCACTGACTCATACATGCTTACCCGCTCACTGGTTAGAAAACACTAACCCATTAGACTAGAGCGATAATCATTAAATGATAAAAATGCAAATATGTGAATTTATTGGGCACACGTCTAACACCCGGCACTGCTGGAATATAGTGGGTCAGATGCTAAGTGCACTTTTAATGTATTTATTTTTTTAAAGATTTGCATTTGTTTTCCATCTTCTACAGCATAGAACCCATGCAGAGAACTGTAGTCAGGGCTAATCATTAGGGACTGGAACCTTCCCTAAGGAAAATATAGCTACAGTGGAACCAATCGTTTTAAAAGCACAGTGCTGTCATAATAGGTAGTCTTTTGGTGAAAGCCAGGTTACGCCATTTGTGTCCAATCAGGTTTTTACAGATGTGCCTCACAAATATATTATCCATATGGTCTGTGACAGGTCTATTTTTTCTTTGTAGATGAAGATGAGGATGGTGACCGGATCACTGTTCGGAGCGATGAGGAGATGAAGGCTATGCTGTCTTATGTAAGTATGAAAATCTGCTTTTTTCTGATAGATTACTAATAAGAATGTAAGGAATATTTATATGTAAGGAATATTTATACGTATCGGCAGGAATGGAAGTAGAAGTAAGAAGATGATGAGTCATTTTGGTCAGAAGTTGAAATATTACCTACAAAATCTTTAGACTTTCAGAGCTCATTCCCACATTGATGGCTCTGTGCGGTACCATTACTTATAACAGAATTCACACTTATAGAGGGTACACGCGGTCAGACTTGGAGACGATCATATAACAATAACGATCGTTATCTGATCGTCCTGCATGTGCTGGATGTTCGATATCGAACATCCAACACATGATTCAACCACCCATCATCTATAACGACCCGCGCTTAACGATCGCGGGTCCCTATAGTAAACAGACTGACCTGGTCGATATTATGAATACCTAATGATCTATACACCCTAAATGTCGCTATTTATCGTTATAAGTCGCACAAAAAATATTTGCTTTTTCAGACTTGGATTGTGGTTCCAAAGCACAAAAAGATATTATTCACCAAAAAGCAGACAGTTACACGCTGTGATCTAAATACAATTAGCGCAAACAAATTATACAATCACAAGGTACAGTCGAATACATACGCATGCGCTCTGAATCCAGATTCCCAGCATCAACTATGAAACCTCCGTCAACAGCAAAGAGAGATGACTAACTAACAGATCCAGAGTGCTTGCATATAAACCCTTGCAGAGATAGGCAATACAATAGAACAAGTTGGCATAATCCCATTGGTTCTTCTTCCTGGTTCTTCTGTTACGATACAGTTCATAGGTCAGTTTGTATTGTAATAGTTCAACCTCCAACAGTTCTTTGTGTCCGTTTTCCCGCCGAAGAACAAGTCTAAACTGGCTACATTACAGAGTTCATTAAAATGCCTAACTCTCTATGATCCATAATTTGCAGACGCATGTTGCGATTTCCTCGCCGATGGAACCGGAAATCTGCAAATAAACAGTGGTTCAGAATGGCACCAAACACGGTCTGCTTATCATGTACTAAACCTGGGATCTTAAATACAGTCGCTTTATTACATAATTAATAATGAATAAAACCTTGGATATTAACCTTAATACTAGGGAACCTTCCTATGTAAGTGTGCAATGTGTAAATGTAGGGATATTAAGAAAAGACGCTAGTTAGCGTTGTGCGTCTACGTGTTCGTGGAGTACTCCGTGGTACATGTTTTGCAGGATTGTTCATATTATATATTTTAGTAAATGTATATTTATATAATGAGGACTTTTAACATTGTTCTATTGTGTGGGAATCGCACAACGCTAAATAATAACATCGCAGTATGTACTGATATTGTGTGAGATTCGCTAAAATGGCGCTGGGCGGCCATTCGCAAAATGGCGTCTTTTTGCCATTCGCAAAATGGTGTTGTGCAGATTTTAATTTTAACAGATTCTGTCTCAGCCAGTTATCCGGCTTCGACAGTATCGACCAGGTTGGCCTGCATGCACGGGCGATTATCGATATTGACCGTCGTTTGAAGGGGCCAATAATTGGTCGATTTGAACGATAACGACATATCGATATTCAAATCGACCATGGAAATCTGACCGTGTGTATGCTCCATAAATCTTATGGTGAAGTCAAAGTCTTTGGGAATACTGCATACTCTTATGTGACTTTAATGTACATTACTGTGTGAATGCCCTAAAGCCTGCGGCGGTTTGTGCTGATGAGCCCTAACAGGACATGCCATATTGTCTCAGACCTTATTGGAAGTACTACAACAGCTTAGAGGACACTTCTGAAATCTGGCGCACAGGAAAACTGCACTGTTGTCCATAGCAACCAATCAGATTCTTACTATCATTTATATTGTGCAGGAATTAAAGCAGGCTTCTCACTGGTTGCCATGGGTGACACCACATATTTTCCTGTGCATCATTCTGTCACACAGTTTCAGTGAAGCAATGTGGAGCACTCTGTAGAAGGAGCTTGGTGTGTATATATATATATATATATATATATATATATATATGTATGTACAGTGCATAGAGGAAATTTCTGCCACCTCTTATTATGTTTCCTAGACATTCCTGATTCTGGTAGTTCTGCACCATTTAGTTTTCATTTATAGGTTTAGCCACATTAGTCATTATGATTGACTGTATCACTGTCATGGCCTGTGTGCTATCTGCCAAGTTCATAACTATTAAAAGCTACAGATGTATCGACATACATCTTACATTAAACAGCCCTTCTAGTCGCGCCATGCCGTGGCGTGATTTGGTTGTGCCGAGCGTCTTTTCTTGCAACTTTTTACCTTCAAATGCATCTTATTCGCAAAACGATGTGAATAAGATGCACAAGCGGCTCCTACTGATAAAGTAATATGCGGCATGTCTATATTCTGTGTGCGACTGCGGGTGTATCTGCATGCAAAATGCTACATTACAGGGTCACAGAATATAGGCATGTTGCATATCATTTTAATCAGCAGAAGCTGCCTGTGCGTCCCATTCGATTAACCATGCGAATAAGGCGCATTTCAAGGTAACAAGTTGCACGAAAAGACGTTTGGCAATTCCGAGTCGCACAGCGCTCACGCGTAATGTTTAACGTGAATTGTTGCGCACCAAGGTAAGATGTATATGGACACATCTGTATCAAAGACCCATCATATTACATATTTGTAAACACCTTTGATGCTCTGCACTGAAAGACATTATTTATGTTACTCCCAGAAAGTCTATGCGCTATATGCAGCTGACTTCATTGAATTTGCAAGAGAATGCGTCACACATTGTGCTGATGATCTGTGCACACACATGCGGAATTTGGGGAATATAAATAATACCCCCAGGAAGCATTTTGTAGTGGTTGTGCAGGAAGCATGCTGGGTGATCTGTAGGACGTTAAGTAATATAAAAGGTAGTTTGATGGTCACATATAGTTATGCATTAATTAGAAATATATTCCAACTTGGTTGCGGAGTACCGTATATGACTTAAAAAGAGTCAGTCAGTTGTGCCATGCTGTGACTGATAAGCTTTGGCTTCCCTGTCACATTCAAGTTTTATTTTTTAAAACAATTATATCTGGGATCTAAAAAGCATTAACATTGTATTGGGCAATAATGGAATTACTTGACGGTGATTGACAACCGATGTAGAAACAAGAGCTGGCCACTGCTCCTGACATAATCAGTGTCAAAAAGCATTTGACTTTGTTGACCTCTGTAAGCAGAGATGTAGGGGAGATGAGAATCAGACCATCTAAAAAGCATATCCTAATGAATATTGATTACGGTTTGGTTGGTATGAGCTTGGTGAGGGATGACTTGTCACCGTTAAACAAGCTAATATGTTACAATATGTGAAATTAACAGTCTATGCCTGGGTTCAAGTGTAAGCATCTTAAAGGAAGAATCATGATCAATGTATATATTGTATAACAGTAAGTCTGGTGATGTGCAAACTCAAAGTAGCTGGCTTTTGTAGATCTTAGTTTTAATATAAAGAGGTTCAAAATACAATTGACAACAATAGTCTTACAAATAGTTAAGACACAAGTAAGAAAAACCTCCACTTGTCCTGTTCCTCCTCTAAACCTGTGTAAGTGCTGATTGGGTGCACCTAGTCTTTGCTGGAGCGTTGCAGGACAAAGTTTTCCTTTAGCCAATGAGATGATTGGAACAAGGTAAAAGGACAAATGTAATAGGGTGAGAGTTTAGCAGTAATCTCTCACATTGGACGAGTTTTATCTTCAAAATGGAAAACATCTGGATAAATCGTGAGAGTGTTTAGAGTCTGAAAAACATGCGAGTTTGCTCTCTTGCTTTGTTCTCAGACTCTTATTAAATTGGCCGAGTTTAAAAAGTATGAGAAAACTCACAATATTCTAAACTCTCACCGTATTACATTTGGCACACAATGTTAGAGAGGGGTCAGGTTGCATTGTGTTCTTGCTGTGCTGGGGATTGCACAGTTATACCCCTTTTACACCGGAGCTAAAACCCGGGTTTTTGAAGGGTTAACCCGGGCAGCTCCCTGGTGTAAAAGGGCAGAGAGTTGGATCGCCGGGTCGAGTCACCCGGCAATCCAACCCAGGTAACTAGCAGGGTTTAACACGGGCGTAGCCCGTGAAACCCTGCTGTGAGAACAGCGCACTCCGGGTCACGATGACCTGGAGTGCGCTGCTAGCCGGCCGATTGGTCCGGCTTCAGTGGCGCTTGGAGATGACGTCATCTCCAAGCGACCACTTTCACTCCGCAAAAGCCGGGTCTATGCAGACCCGACTGCGGTGTGAGCGGCGCTGACTCGGGAATATCCCGAGTCGGCGCCGGCAAAATTCCGGGTCTGATCCGGATAGGAACTTTGTTCCAACTCCGGGTCAGACCCGGAATTTAGGTGGAAAAGGGATATTATTTACACTCTGTAATAGAACCACTTTTCTGTCTCCATGCTGCACCTTGGTGGAGAAGCCTATTTCCATGCACAGACCGGGCGCTGCTATATAAGGACTCACAACCAATGTATATATAACCTGTATGTTTAATGTATAACTTTCTCTTGCAATTACAGAACTCCAGGATTTACAAGTGTGCATTCACTGACAAAATCACATGAAAAGTAACAGAAAACGGATATAGTCACAGTTTTTGGGGAAGGCATTTACAAATCAGGGCGTTGATATAATAATGTACCTTGATGTATAAACTCTGGGCTGGAGCTTAAGACGACATATGAAATCTTTTTGTCTTTGGCACTATTTGCCTTGCCCATGGGTGGTGGAATTGAAATCTTTTTTTTTATATACACCAATCATATAACAGTTTATGTATGTAAACAAGTGTGACACTTCCTCTAAACCGACGACCTAAAACTATGGAAACAGATGATCTAATCCTGCGTATTCTGAGAGCAGTACTCTGAGCAGCTGTATGACTGGAGTATCTGAGTATTCCTTGGACGATGTGTAATAACACTTGCACCCTATGTTGTCTGTCTGCTGTTTCATCCTATTTCTTCCTCTGCCATTTACCTGTGAGCCTGTCTATCCATCCCTAACCATTGTCTTCCAGCTACTTGTCAGGTCCCGGAGATACAAATGATCTCTTATGACTTGGAAGGTTGGGGTCTCGCTTGATGTTTTTTAATGTGAGCAACACATTAGGAATAATCTCTCTTAATGACTTGTGCATTAGGTATCGTGCCGGATAAATGAACTATCAATTTCTTAGCTTTTTTTTTTATGCAGTACTTAAAGTTACGGCTCATTGGTAATTAACCCCCTCCAGGCTGTCAGCTGCCTCTCCTCCTTCTCATCCTAGTGGGATTGCAGTTTCTTGTAGTTTGTAACTAACTTGAGTCTGCTTGCGATGTGCAAGACACATATGTGAAAGTACAAGGGAGATAAAAATGTATGTATAATAAACAAGCTTCATCTGCTGTACAGTGTGCGTGAGTGTCAGGTACAGCGCATAGGAGAGGCACACATTAGTTGTGGTACAGTGCATAGGAGAGGCACACATTAGTTGTGGTACAGCGCATAGGAGAGGCACACATTAGTTGTGGTACAGTGCATAGGAGAGGCACACATTAGTTGTGGTACAGTGCATAGGAGAGGCACACATTAGTTGTGGTACAGTGCATAGGAGAGGCACACATTAGTTGTGGTACAGTGCATAGGAGAGGCACACATTAGTTGTGGTACAGTGCATAGGAGAGGCACACATTAGTTGTGGTACAGTGCATAGGAGAGGCACACATTAGTTGAGGTGTGCTTCTCTGTATTCATGAGTCAGGTAGTCCAGTAGCTGTGCAAGAAGGTGGTGCACAGCACACTTACCCATGTCATAGGGTTTTAGGCTATTTGGGTGAGCTGAATAGGATATTGATTAACAGATATTTATCACATGGACACTCGCACACACTTTAAGATTAACTTTTGTGAGAAACCAATTAACTTACCATCATGTTTTTGGATTGTGGGGGGAAACTTGGGGAGAACACACAAACTCCAGGAATTGAACTCAAGACCTCAGGGCTGTGAGACAGTACTGCTAACCACTATGCTAGCTGTGCTGCCCCATTGCTCTATTGTAAGTTGTGTAGACATACTAATGAATATCATATGCCTGCATCATAATTTGTGGGTGAAGAGCGTTATACACCCCATTTAAAACTTGGTACTTACAGTCATCTAACTGCCGCCCAATTTAGGGATCCATCCATGCACTAAACTTCAGGTCAGGTGTCCAATGATATTCCAACTTGATTTGAGGAAACCAATGGTAAGGTAATAGGCAGTGAAAAGGGGGACTGTTGAGTAAAAACATAAAGGGTGTTTTTAGAGCTTTTCATAATGTAGTAGTTGTGTTCTATAAGTGCTATTCACCTGGTATGAGGTTCAAAAGAAAAGTTGATACTGTAACTTACTTCTCCCTTCCATAAAACATGTCCAGCATTAGGGGTGTTGCCAGCAAAGGGTAGGGAGGAAATCAATTAAAATAGTGATAATTAAAGTATGATATACAGCTAGTGTTTGATATACTAGACATCAGCTTAAACTGTGTCCGTTCCTTTCTCTTATACTTACGTCCTAGTGCTTTAGGCATTATTTCAATTAGCTTTATGGTGTGCGCCGGAAAGTCAGCGCCAATGTGCTGATTGCTGGCAGACTCCTGACACTTTGCTGATGTCACAGAATATTACTCAGGAGCGCAGTGAGTTGTGCTGGAGCACCACCCAGAACTCTGCTAACGTCATGCAGGCAGGTGACAGTATGAATTTAGAAGAAACCATAGGCTACATGTAATGTGTTTATTTGTATGCTGACTGTTGCGATCTTCCTTATGTATGTATGTATGTATGTATGTATGTATCTATCGCGGGTCTGTTTTAAATCAGAAAATGTGATTTATGGTGACAGGCTTACATTGACTGTTGTTTTTAGACAGTAAGGTGCTGCTATATATGTTGTACAGCCTGATGTAGGAGTCGGAAGGGGAGCCCATCAGGAGACCATGTTGGAATGTGGTCAGTGATCAGGACTCTCTCTTTTTTTTTTCTCTCCTTGCAGTATTGCAGTATGGTCCTTGAACAGCAGGGGAGTGGTCCTCTGCAAATCTACCCACGTGGTAAGTGCTAGCCTGCCTGCTCCTTAAATCTGCCAATATTGTGTGATTATGCCATGTATTAAGGCTCTCATGTCCATGCCACAACAATGTATGGGGAGTTATTTCTCCTACAGAGAACTGTTGTCACCATTCCTAGATTTGGGGTGCAACATGGTATGTGACCACATTGTTTAAATAAAAATCACAGGGGCTCTGCATTCACCATAATAACTAACAATAATAATAATGCACATAATAAACAGTGGGGTTTTGGTTCATGAATTGATCAATGCATTTAAGCTTGCAGCCATCGTCACGGACCCCACTTTACAAGTCCCTTCTCTGTTGCTCAGAATTATAACATGGACATAGCCATCACATTAGTGTTAAACTCCAGGTATGCAATCAAGGTTTAAAGCTCATAGCAACTTTGCTTTTAAACGTGAGACAGTCACCAAGCACACCTGTTACAAAGCACCTAGGAAAACAGCTGACACAAGCTAGATTAAACAGGTTAAAAGGGGTGCATGGGAAAATGTGATCACAAAATGATTAATTATAAAAATTAATCAAATAAACAAAAGGCACTAATCCACGGCAATCACCATTCCTAGATTTGGGGTGCAACATGGTATCACAGGGACTCTGCACTCACCATAATAACTAACAATAATAATAACAATTGCATTGTTCACGTTTTATAATTAATCATTTTGTGATCACATTTTCAGTGCAGAGCCCCTGTGATATATATTTGTTTATTTTTTTTTTATTGATTTAACCTCTTTATTACTGGAAGTTACTCACATGATTGGCAGTAACTCTGAATCTTTGTATATACTATTAAGTTATATGGGCCATACATTTGTTCAAAGGCAACAGAAATTGTGGAAGATCATCAGTGAAGCGAACATCGTCTAGATAACTCTTTGGGTCCACTAGTACTTACTGATCATAATCTAGTCTGATGAAACCAGTAGGCAGTTACCTCAGATGACACAATGGGGGTATATTTACTAAAGTGCGGGTTTTTAGAAGTGGAGATCGTGCCCATAGCAACCAATCAGATTCTAGCTATTATCTTCCAGAAGCTGCTATATAAATGTTAAGTAGGATCTGATTAGTTGCTATGGGCAATATCTCTATACCGTATGTTTACACATTTTTCCCTGCAGATGAGACTTTACATATAAAAAATAAAATAAAAACATTACGTGCCAAAAATTAACATTTTGTTATGTGAAATTTCTTGTGTCTTAGTTTCGGGTTCCTATTTATGTTTCTTTTTTTACCACAACTTTGCATGTGTTTTATAGTGGATCGTTATAAGGTTACTAGAGGGTGATGTCAAACAGCAGTGCTTGGACGCTTAACGTGTCCAGTATGAAAAGCACACCCGCTATGTCAGGCCAAAAGGAAGGGGGTCGCCCGTGCCAGATTTGGAGAGAAAAAGCTGTATACAGTGTTTCTTAGCTCTATATTGCTCCCGTATGACAGTAGAAATATTTCCGCTTTGCTTTATTTTGCACCATGGCAGAGATGCAGCTTTTATGAACCGTATGTTTTGTTTGCCTGTACAATCGCTTGGTTGTTGTGATACCGAGCGCTAAAGAGTACTTATCGCTAAGGCGATAGTGGAACGCAGCATCAGTGTGGCATTAGAACATATCACACCATGGATGTATAGAACCTATGTTTGTTGGCCTCACTCATGTGATGTCCTTACCTAGACGAGTCCATCAGTTCACCCGTCCTGGTTATTCACAAACTGCATTTGCATGTACACTAGCATCATACACGTGCATTCTGCAGCAGCACAATCGGGAAGTCTTGCACCTGTTCCCTGCTGCACACCCACTCGCGCTGTAACATGACTTCACATCTTGCTGCGTTGCACAAAGGCTTATTGATGTGTGCAGTAATTATAGAGTGCGTGACGATTGTTAATAGCTGGGGCACAGCACACTCTCCGCTGACACAGCAGGGGTTAAATATGCATTCCAGCGAGACAGAGCAGGGGGCAAAAATGTAATTCTTTACTTCAAGACAATCAATCAAAATTGACAGTGACTTTAACAACAATTTGTGGCGTGCAGGGGACGTGAAAAGGGAGCAGCCTGCTCTGTGTGAGCCAAGACCTGTGAGCGTGATTATATTCATAATAATCATCTTTATTTGTCATGTTGCCGTGACAGACAGTGCAGCGTGGTGGAATTATATAGCTGCAGTGAGCTCCTGTTCCCCAACACCTCTCGCTACTTCGGAGTCGAATGAATCGAATCTGATTCCCCTTCCTGCGTGTTGTCTTTATCTGTGCACAAATAATGAGTTTATGTAAAGGTATTCTCAAAGGCTTACCATGACATTCAAGTTCTAGCGCTTTGCAGCCGTTCTGATCTATCCCATTGTGGATAAAACGAAATAATATATATTCATACTTTACATTATTGTCAAGAGGCCCTTAGACTAAACCTGCTACAGTGTTCTTCCCGTACATTTCACACTGTAGAGCGTTATTTTGGAGAATTAAACATGGGACTAACTCTTATTTTGACTTTCAAAGGGTCAACTTTATCTGCAGTTACCCTAGCACAGAAAGGGTTAACCAAATGTAATTGGCGTAAATCTGGAGATTTAATTCCAGATTCCTTATTGAGGTTGGAGTATTCTCTGTCTGGGGGGTCACTATTATTTATACCTGTATGCCGTCTATGTGTCACAATTCAGATAGGACTAGAATAAGCAAGGCTCCTGTCTGTGGCCTGTAATCAGCACAGACTGCCCTTTCCAAGAAAGATATTAGGAACATTTAATAAGACGCCCTGTGCTGACAGGAGGCACGTGGAAAGCATCCTGGATATTAATATGAATAGTCAGTTCTTCCTATTGCTCGGAATTCCCAGTATCACAGCACCTGCTCCAGAATGTGGAATTAAGGGCAGCACACAATCAGTTTTAGCTTACTCTGTGTGTGTGTGTGTTTTTTATTATGTGTTTTAAGCAGAAATTAGAATTTAGATGAGACGGTGTCAGGAGGGTGTGTGATTTCACAGAAAGGATCCTGTCTTCAGGGACTTCTCTCTCTGCTCAGAGAGCCTCTCTTCAATCATTCCTCGCTGCTAATTTTGGTGTCACTCTCATTTCTTTTTAAACGATTCATTTCAAAGGAAGGGGGGGAGGAATTGTAAATGGCCCCGATGTGATCTACAATTTAGTCTATTACTGTTGCAGCCTGCAAGCCTCCCGGGAAGCGGAACATACATGGCCTCAAGGTAGGAATTTCAATAATTGTTTCAGTAAAGTTGGATGGATTTGAAATGCTGTGTTCCACTTATTGAAACGTCAAAAAAAAACCCTGAAAACCCTGTACTTTCAGCACTGCTGACAAGCAGGACTACGTTTCCTGGAAGGGCCAGTGCCTGTGAGTACAGGACAGCTCGGACCTTGTGATTGTTCATTGCCTGTTCACTTGACATTAACCCCTCAGATGACTTGGAGGCTATACGGGCAATTGGCATATATCTGCATAAGAGCATCCAAAACTACATTTGTATGCTGGGAATCAGATAGCACAGAGAGAAACCTCCACGTACAGAAAATATTTTAAATAACTTTTTTACTTCTTTTTTTTTGGAGGGGCCATTTAGTTTTCTACATATTTTGATGGATACATAAACAACATCCTTGTGCGAGAAATAAATTGTTCAAAATGATTAGTAGGATCAAACAAAAATATGTTGATTTTCATAATAAATTGGGCTCCTGATGGCGCTGTTGCATTATTATTTTATGTTTATGATGAGTTTTTTTTGGGGGGGATGGGGTCTGATTGGGTATTTTTTTTTTCTTTCTTTATACTATCAGTGCAACCCGTATTATACACTCATATTAATGCTGGGTGGTATGTTTCTTGGCGAAATTACTCTTACACGTCATGAAGGGAAAAGTCCACACATACTAAACTACATAACCACCAACCCCCTCCAAATAAAATGTCATTATCCAATGAAAATGGTTAATTTTTGTTTTTTTTCTGTTCTCGTTCGCCAGGTCATAATAAAATGCTTTGCAAATGCGCATTCTCCATTTTAATGTTCTCTTTTGTTGGAGATAAAGGTAATATTGATCTAAAAATAAGCACATTTATTCTATTTTTTTTTTCAGGTCAATACCAGAGCTGGACCATCTGGTAGCAGCAGCCCTTCAGTGTCAGACAATATGCCCAGCAATAGGTGAGTGTGTGTGCAGGTTAATGAGAGCACATTACTGTTCAGTGTCAGTCAGCCACCTACAGTCACATCACCTTCGGGCTGTGTTCCAGAAGAAGCAGTGAGCACCGTGTGTGTGGTTCTCAGACTGTCTAGGAGCAACTTAATGGCTGAGGCAGTGAATGGAAAATAATGGAAATAAACTATGGATGGTTAATAAGGGGACTGAAGCACGACCTACTACATGTGTACATCCATCAGGGTCCTAACCCTTTATTACTCACTCCTCAGTGCTCTGGAGATTTATAATATGATTATTATGTCAGAAAAAACTAAAGAGTAAAAGAGTAGGTGAATTGTTGTGCAGACTACTAGACTAGTGGGGTCTCTCTCTGCTGTACAGTATGTTGGAGAGTTAGTGTAAGCTTTGGCTGTTACATGGTTGTATGCACCAGTTACCAACCTGCAAATGGGCTCTGTTGCCACATCACATGCCTACTTTTGTGCAAATGCTCCTATTTCATGGGGTTGCAAAAATGGATTGGTAGTTCAAGCTGCTAAATGGGTATTAGGTGCAAAAAAGCACCTTCTTTGGTTTAAAAATAAATTAGTTTAGCTTGAATAAGTGGATGGAGGGTGTAGAAGGCTATTTATGGTTGTGCATAGTCTTTTTGCAGAAGGCGTTTTCCAGTTGGTCAGCGTTTCTACATTTTGCACCAGCCAAGAAATGTCTTTTTAGAGGTACTTCAGCCAATGTAATAAAAATCACCAAAGGGATACGTCCACCTTACATGTTACCGATCTCTCCTCACTCATGATTTATTTCATCCATATATGCCACTGAATTGAGCATTATTTAGAATACAATATTTAAACCATAAAAATAGTGAAGGGGGTGGTCGTAACTTAAATTGGACTTCAATATAACATTTGTCACTGTTTCTATCCCGTAATTTCCTGGAGTAGTTGCAGATTGAATGGGGTATTTCCAAAGACTAGGATGTGGTTGCTGCACAAGGATAAGCATTGCAGGCCCTAGTGACAGAATAGGCACTGCCAGACGGAACAGGTATATTGGGCAAGTGTGACTGAGCTGTTTATCTGTGCAAAGTTATTCAAGGGATTTTTCATTTTATTTAGGAACTTTACTAAATCTCCTTTGCTGATTATACTTTAGTGGGTGATGTTCCTTTAGGACCACCACTATTCCCTCTATTTAGCATACACCTGGCACATATAGCACCTTTGGCGCTGCCAGGCTTTCCGTAGGAGGCTAGATGGGACTCAGTGGTTGTAATTAAGCTGCTGTGTTGGATCTCTCCTGCTACGGAGAAGCAAGCTTGGCTGAAGTTGATCAGCAGAGGTCCTGGGTGTTTGTGAATCTGGGACCCTGCTAAATAGAATGAAAGGTGTAGGTCTTGGGTTATGAATCCATCCATTGTACTATTATAAGTAGAGATGTGCGGCGGGTTCAGTTTTATTCGGTTCTTATCGCCAAATTATTGCAAATCAGATTAGTTTGGATTTCTCTTATTGGCTATCCAAAATGCGTGACAGCCGGATAGCCAATATGATGCAGATTTTGAGATCCGAACTTACCCTAGTAATACCGAACCGCACATCTCTAATTATTAGGAAGGGGTTTTAGTAAGGCTGATGTGGTGGAAAACCCATTTAATAAGGTATAATGTCCTCTAACAGCCTCAAGACATCCTCTGCAGAACTGAAAAAGATTTTGGCTAATGGACAGGTGAGCAATGCCCATATCACATGCAATGCACACATGCTATGGTCATTATTTTATATATATATATATATATAGATATATATGACATACAATGTATCCTTTGTCTTGTACATGTATATTATTGCGTTTGCCACTTATTTACATTAAGGCAGTTCTAGGTGTGATTAGACAGTTATGCATCTTCGATATATCCTTAATTAGTAAATTAGCAGACAGCGTTAATATAAAGATATATAGAGGGTGATTCAATTCAGCAAACTGTTAATAGTACCGGGAAGGAGTTTCGGAGCTATTCAATTCAGCGCGCTGTTAGGCCGACTAAAGAAATTCTACTCGCACCCTCCTGACGGTGCGAGCAGAAATCCGACTAAAGTGCTGGCTGTGAGGCTGTTTGTCGGCTTAGCGCGGGGCTAACAACATCGCAGCCGGCACTTTAGTCAGAGAATGCAGGTTAGCGCGACTAAACACCCAGCTTAGTCACGCTAACCGGCATTGTCTGACTTAAGTCGGACTTAACAGAGCTCTGCATTGAGCTGCCGCCATAGAGACATAAGTATAGTCAGTGAATTAGTCCAGTATATGAGGTGCTGGGAAAAATGGGGTATTTCCACTTCTCCATTTTACTTTCATTCTGGTCTTCTAAATATATCAAAGAGGATTTTATTTTTATTTTTTTTAAATCCTTTCCACCAAAGAGGATTTATAATCTATTATTTTATGTTGCCGAGTGTTTGTGGACACATTTATGCTAATCAGCCTCTCTGGACCTTTCTAAAATGATCTGATCTTCTCGCCTAGCATTCTACTTTTTTGTCTTCATTTTTTTTTTTTTTTTAAAGTTTGTTTCTACTTTACTGTGCTTTAAATCCATTAAAGAAAGGTTGTAATCTCCTCTTCTGTCCTGTTCCTAAGGCACAGAGATGGGGGCCGATTACGCCACTAGGGTCTTACTGACTTTGCATTCTCTCTATAATTTATTATTTAAAGCAACCGACATTAATCTCGACATATTCTGCAATATCGCAGCCAATCTCTGGCCGTTGGTCCAATGTCGCAGCGTATGTAGCCTGAAAAGCAGCACAATGCCAGATAAAGATCCTATTGAAATTGATAGGATCACGCTTGGTGGAAAGTGAAAGATGACAGGCCAGATTCCACCCACATTTGGCCAGAATGAATGATGGTCATGGGACACCTTTTAGCATAAGTAAGTGCGGAGATAAATTTAAAAAAAGAGATAAATGACTAAAAAGCCAAACTCTCTACTCCAAACCTGGTATGTACACTGTTGTGTTATGTACTGAAACAAGGCCTGGTGACAAGTGACCGTCTTCCGGAAGATCTCTGAGTTATGGGCTCTACCTGCCAAAGTTTGCTGAGTGAGAGCCGTAGTTGGAGAGGACTGAGGATGCCACTACTAACTAGTTTCTATAGTTCCTGCTTCAGACAGATTTGTATTCAGCTATAAATCAGAAGCAATGAATAACCACAGTGGAGGCCGAAGTTCTGTGTCAGATCCCTCCTTAGATTTGACTTGGTCTTGCTTAAGCCGGGTACACACCTATACAATCATCGGGCCATTCATCTAATATCGAGAGAACGGCCGTTGGATTGTATAGGTGTGTACGCTGTCCCAATGCAGCAGCGTTAGCAGATAAACGGCTTTTAACGCTCCCGCAACAGTCAGGATCGGGAGCTCGTATCTTATGTACAGTTTAATATTTATCGGTTCGACCTCCCAATCCCATAGAAGCCCGTACACACTGCACTATGTCTGCACAGTGTGTACGCGGCTGACTGGGGTCACACTGGGGACAGACTGCACAGCTGATCGGGACAGTTTTACCCGATCAGCCTGCAATCGTAAGAGTGTGTACCCAGCTTCAGAGTAGAGTGGTAATCCTTGGTTCCCTGGAGGGAGAGGATAAGCCACAGCCCTACTATAAAACATTGATTCCAAGTTTGAGGTCTCAATTGTCTGCTATTAATTGTATGTGTACACCTTGAGTTACTTTATAGTGTTACATTTAAACATCTGCTCTGTTGGTGTCTGACATTATGTTTGGTAGGTGCGTCTAGCGCTGGTCCATCTCTACTGCCTCCATAGGAGCCATGTGGGATTTGTGCGTATGATAAACAGCCGTCTCCCTCTCCCAGCTCTGGGGAGGCAGCTGCCCGATGCTATCAAGCCTGCCTATTAGGATCAATTGGCCAAGACATCTGTGTCACTGCAAATAAAAGGGTCTTATTGATTTCCTAACTGCTGCTCACTTCCCTTCCTTGTTCAGACGCTTGAAATCTTAATTATCTCAGCATCTTCCCTGCGTGACCCCCTCCAAGACTCATCGGCATTTCATGAATCAAGTTGTCATAGTTTAGCATGTCAAGAAGACAATTAAGATGCCCCTCCTTTCCGCCTCTGTCCTCCATTCACCCCCTCCCACTAAACACACATCTATCACACTCAGTATATACTCACACTGAAAACTAACTCCACCATGCAGATCTCGGTAAACTTCCTACATTAAAGGGAGAGTATTGCTTTCACTCCTCACACCACTAATAAAAAGAAAGAGAACCCCATGAGTACATTTGACCACAATCTGGGCCCAGAAAAACAATTTCTAGTTATCGGATTGATGACCAAAGTGAGGGTTTATGATGCGTAAGCTCCCAGCAGCTGCAGGGTTAATATGAGTCCTTATTAATCATTAATGGAAAACGAGAGGCCATTCCTCAAGTTAATCAGATATTGACAGGCCAGGAATAGTGCTGCATTGATACAGGTTTTGTGGTATAAATATTTATTTCTTTTCTGTCACTCTGGGTGAATACTGGTATTGATCCCTTATTGATAGTGTCAGCACTTGATAGGAAGCATTGTCACTAGTGCCGGGAGAGTCCCTTTCCTTGTTCACATTAAATTTACTCACTGTGATCCGGCTGTGATTTGGGATACTCGGGGTTATGCAGGAATGTCGTTGGCACAGCCTCACCTGATTACTAACTAATGAACCTAAAGTTAGTTGCAGAGTGATTTGTTGCCTTAAGCAAAACACAGTGAGTGCAGATCTTATGTCGCTGAGAGAGAGCTATACTTACTAACTTATAAACTGCAAATTGCTCAATTTATTGCCCGACTTGGATAGAAATCTGTGTATGTCCTCTTCCTTTGCGAGAGCCTGTACACTCACCATATGCAGAGCTGTAGGCATCTTGTGCTGTGGCCGCACCTATCTCTTTTTGTTGCTTGTCATCCATCATCAGTAGTACTCGCTCGCTCTAGCCTTTACTTGGTGCGCATGATACACTTGGAGACAGATGTATTTACACTTCTGTCCAACTCTACATGGCTTGCGGTTGTGCCGACACACCATCTCTGATCTTTGCCTACTGGAGAAGGCCTTTAAAGCCCAGTTTCACCTCTTCATTCAGAAGTGTAGATGCAGTTGCTGCAGTAATTGCGTACACTTTGGTCTAGACCAGGGGTCTTCAACCTTGGCCCTCCAGCTGCTGTGGAACTACACATCCCAGCGTGCACTGCCACCTTTTTGATATAACAGCATGCTAAAACTATGGCAGTGCATGCTGGGATGTGTCGTTCCACAGCAGCTGGAGGGCCAAGGTTGAAGACCCCTGCTCTAGACGTAGGGGTGTGCAATAAGCGGCCCTCCAGCTGTTGTTGAAGTTCACATCCCAGCATGCCTTGCAACAGTTTTAGCATGGCCAAATAGCAAAACTGTAGCAGGGCATGCTGGTGTGTGTAGTTCTACAACAGTTGGGGGACTGTTCATTGCCTACCCCTCTGTGCAGTACAGTAAGATACAACTTTGCATCATCCTTATATCTTTACAGAAAAGAAGCCAAGTGTTAACCCCCCCTACCAAAAAAAACTGCCCCTTCCAAAGCCTCATCCCAAATATTTGCTTGCCAACTTTCTTAAAATATTTAGCTTTGTGAACATTATTAGCCATTTCCTATGCTGCTATCTCCGTTGTAGGTTTAGTGGTCCTTTAAATCCAGTGATAAATTATTCATCACAGACTCTGCTTCAATAAATTCAGTTCATAGTCGGTAGTCATAAGGCTTTTTATAAAGCTATCATGGGGTAAATAAATAGCAGTATTTGTGTAGCGATATGGTTGTTTGAGTATAGCTGTACAACTGAACATTGTTTCTTTGGGGGATATATATATGTGTATATATACACATCGAGAGAAGAGGTCCGGCACTCTGCACATATATGAGTAATGCTCCGGTGCCCTCCG